>LPNX010257382.1:353000-621702 GCA_001517045.1 Pseudotsuga menziesii | reverse complement strand
TATATATATATATTCATCAGTTATTTATACTTTCAATACAAAAGTAATAGTACAATAATTCATTAATCAACCAATCATAATAATGTACCCACGATTTGACGTATGCGTGGCCAGCGCACACTCCTTAAGCGTGGGTACTAATAATCATGTTTAATTCCTTAATGCATATTTATTATATGCTTGCAAACAACATACAAAAGACCAACATAATTAATGCATCATTTCTCATTCATAATCATTCATACAAAAATAATAAGATTGAATTGCCTAAACATAATGAAGCATCAAGCAGATAATCATAATAGTTTTTATCAATGAAGAACACCATCCAATCTATCATTGGTCCTGTCCATCCCCATGAATACTCAAACCGCCTAATCACCACTACTTCCATCTCCTAACCTCTCCATCATGTCCTCTTATGGAATATATTGTGGCATCAGCTACACCGAACTAACCACATATAAAACCCGTAAGCGGAAGTGTTGAGTCCTACAAATCGACCAATCTTCCCCAACAGGAACCCACTAGTCGTCTGCACACGTCTAGGGGAGCATGCTCAGCACAACCCTCCCACGACTCCGAGTTTCGGGGGATAAATGGTGGGAAATGACTCCACCCCCTTAATAGTACTAGGGCCAACACTCTACATCAACTCTACTCTTCCATCACTGTTCTAAGGGGTCTCATAATTGAAGAACCACTTTGGGCAATTCGTAGTTCCTGTAAAAACTCACACTCACCCACAAGTCATAGAGATATTGATATTGAAAATTAAACAACATGAAAATTTATATAATATAATTATCCTCCTGATGTCCAATACATCTCGTCCTCCTTGGAACTATAAGAATTCGGCTATCTCGTAGCCAATCAATATGTGGGTCAGTTTGCCACTCACATCAACCTCATGCATGAATATACTAAACTCTTTCAAATGTTAAAACAACAATTCATATAATCATGTAAGTATCTTTGAACATTAATTGTACTTCTTCTATCTCAGAGTACCCCTCAACCGCCATTCACATATCAATATCCCATATTCAATTGCATGTTCAAATCACATAACATTTTCATCAACATTGATAAAACAAAATGATAAGTTCCATTTACTATCCACATATCTAGGGAGTCCATATGTTCATCCATATATTCATATAATAATAGTCTTAATGAATGCAATTGAATCAAATATATAATAAGCAATTAAAATGTTGATTTAATTCATATTAGAGTTTAAATACCAAATGTCAAAATGTGGGGCATTACAATATGCATCTCTCTTTCAACCCTAGTATATTGATGGCCTCTTAAACCCTAGCCATAGGAAACTTTCCTCTACAACAATTGTCCACAAATAGGTGGTTGTTATTGTTGTCCCCAAACAAGTGGTTGTTGTTGAGCAATATAATATGACCACCAGTGACACTTGTCCCTATGACCGACAACATTACTCCAACTATATTATGAATAGTAGGTGAAAATTGACTTCCAACTAAGTATCTTCTTAGGTGAAAATTGACTTCCATGTAAGTATCTTTGAACATTAATTGTACTTCTTCTATCTCAGAGTACACCTCAACCGCCATTCACATATCAATATCCCATATTCAATTGCATGTTCAAATCACATAACATTTTCATCAACATTGATAAAACAAAATGATAAGTTCCATTTACTATCCACATATCTAGGGAGTCCATATGTTCATCCATATATTCATATAATAATAGTCTTAGTGAATGCAATTGAATCAAATATATAATAAGCAATTAAAATGTTGATTTAATTCATATTAGAGTTTAAATACCAAATGTCAAAATGTGGGGCATTACAATATGCATCTCTCTTTCAACCCTAGTATATTGATGGCCTCTTAAACCCTAGCCATAGGAAACTTTCCTCTACAACAATTGTCCACAAATAGGTGGTTGTTATTGTTGTCCCCAAACAAGTGGTTGTTGTTGAGCAATATAATATTGACCACCAGTGACACTTGTCCCTATGACTGACAACATTACTCCAACTATATTATGAATAGTAGGTGAAAATTGACTTCCAACTACACGTGGAGTTGAAGCTAAAGAATGACCTCCAACTACTTTCAGAAAACTAATAGAAGGTATATGTGACTTCCTAATGAAGCCGTATAAAGAAAATGTTGTGCATTCTGAGTAACTATCATGATATTGTCGACTTGAGGAGAAGAGTGTGTACCTCGTCTAGCAACTGTAGGGGATGCAGTGACATTAAAATTAACAAACCGACTAGAAGGAAGTACTAAAGAACAACCAAGGATGTCACTTGGTAAAAGGTATGGGAAAGTTATAGCAGGTGAGTTTTGACATGGAGTCAACTCCATAGATGACAGGGTACCACTCGTGTAACCTAACTGAAATATAGCTTGACCTAAAGTGGTATCCCAGAACGAAGCGGTTGGACCAAACATAGTCACTACCAAATCTTGTCGTGTAGGTTGAGTGAACACCCAATCTATAGGTGTTGAAGTTCCTACAAATGACATATTAAAGGATGTATCATGGGAAGAAGGTTGTTCCATTATTAAAGGTCCTAAATGGTTAGTAATGGGAGAATTTGTAGGGGGGTTGTACTCCCCTCCTCCTTCAGTAGTTGGTACTCCTTCTGGAGGACCAGATACATTGTCGATTTCAGAATCTAAGTCCATCTCTTATTCCATGTTTCTTTGATTTGTTGGGTTTTGATCTTGTGGATATTCATGTGGTAAACCTTATAATCTAAGAGATCTTCTTAAAGGTTGTTCAACCAGTATGTCAAGCTACGGTCTCTCTTTAAAGTTTCCTAAATAAACAAAATAAAAATAAATAAATAAACAAGTGCTAGTGAATCTAAAGACAACAAGAAAACATGTGAATAAATGGGATAAATAAGTCAGATCCTCACAGGAGTGTCAAGTTGTCACAACCCATGATAAATTGTAGGGTCCAACAATAATACCCATCCAAAATTTTTAGAGCACTAACTAGGGAGGATTAGGACCATACCCCTGGACATATTACCCCGACTACCTGATAATACATACGTAATAATATCCCCAAGTGTTACTCTCAGTGTATTGCAAAAACAAGATAGTTTATAGGTTAACTCATTTGGTCTCAAGATTCTATGAGGGTCTCTCGATATACTCAAGGTACGTGGGATCTCAAATCCGTAGTAGTGTTTTCTAATGTGCAACTGTTCGAAAGGGGCCTTTAGATATACGGTAGGTATGTGGAATAACTGCATATTCCTCGAGTTTTAATACTAACAAATAACAATATTTCCTATGATTAACAACGTCGGAACATGTCTCTAGCCTATCACACAATTTTGCTAAGCATTTTAAATTAAGAAGTACTTAGTTTTATCTTTTGATGGTTAAGTGAACAAATGTGGTTTTGACTTGACTCATAAACCATGCAATCATGAAATACAAGTGTTTTTCTTTTGATGAATGTCTTTCTTAAATATAGAGAGAGATAATTTTCCCAAGTGTAATGAACCCAATGATATGCAATGTGCACTTTTTTTTCTTTTTAATGATGTGCAAAAAAACCAAACTAACATACATTCGAATTTGAGAACTACATAAAAAAAATCCTTCAACTTTATACCAAAATGCAAAGAAAATTTTAATTTATTTTCTTATCTTTTCCACCAACAGTGAAAAGCAGATCTCTAAAGCACGGAAGAAAAATACCTAATCAATGTTTCCATGAAAAAAGAAAAAATGAAGAAAAATCATTCAAAGATTTTTTTATAAACTTGAATTGTTTTTTCTTTTATATAAAAAACAAGATCTAAACAAAGAAAAAATGGAAATAAACTAAAAGAAAATATTTTCTTTTTCAGTTACTTTTCAATCTAATAAAGAAAACAGAAGCAAAAAAATTCTTTGAATTATTAAGGAAACAAGAGATCAATTTTCTTTTGCTAACATTAATGGTTACAGATATCTAAGGAAACAAACAGCAATCCCAATACAAGAAACCTCATACCAAAACTTTATACCATTCCTATACATACCAAGTCACAGCTCAAAATTGCAAGCAATGAAAAAACTAGGGGGAAAAGCCAGCTCTGGACATATAGACCACTGCAAAAAATAGTGAGAAACCTGAGAAACAATCCAATTCAATACCTAAACGGGAAAACATATCCAGAACTTAAAAAACACTCAGTGTTGCAGGATACATGTTAGCACCAGTGTGACAATTAGTAGTTTTGTAGGCTTGTCAAAGCCTAGGTGCAAAAGCTTCACATTGTATCCTTAAGAGAGGTGTGACATGCAAAGTATAAAAGTTTAAACATGTAGGGTTTCAATAAAATCTAGGTATCTGAACAAGCTAAAGGTTTAAGAGTGAGTCTGGATCACCCAACAACTCAGGCAATTAGATCCAAGCAGAAATAAGTTACAACAAACTCATCTAAGAGGACAAAAGAGTAAATTAAAACAAAAAACCAAGGTAAATATAGATTATAGTTTCTCCCCAGTGGTGGTGTCGCCAATTTTGTTACTGTAAATGTCAGTATGGGCGGAAACACGCCAACTTCCCTACTTTATAGAACCTGAACAACCACTTATACTATGAAACAAGAACTTTATACAAAGAATGAGAACTTTATACTAAGAACGAGAACTCTAGCCATAAAAACGATGATTTTTGCATAAAAAAACGTAAAAAGACACCCTCCAAATAGAAAAGTGTTGATACCTGTATACATGTTTTTTTTTTCAGGGTAAAAAATAGAGCCATGGCCTAAACATCCCATACTGTTGTTTACAAAAACTTCAAAATCAACCCCTAAATTGGAAAAAGATTTTTTTCGTCGAGAGATAAATTACAACTTTTTTAAAACTTGAATATTAAACAAAAACAAATATTTCATCAATAATTTCACCACTCTAACCACATAAAATCAAAGAAATTATGATGTGATTCATAATGAGATCATATATTAGACCATACAAAAACAAATGATTCATATAAATATTTAAAAACTCCTTTAGAGTTTCAATTACAAACATCATACTAATAAAAAACATCTAAAATGTTCCATGTGAAATTATTCAAATTCATCCATGGATTCTAACATTCCATCTGAATCTATATTTTCTGTAGAGGAAGGACTGGATATAATATAATAAAAAAACCCTAATCCCCTAAACCCCCCACAACATTACATTAAGCTCATAATTAATCTCAATCCATTTGCAACAAAATCACTTCTAATTCACAATATCAAAACTTAGAGTATGTCTTATTTACAATTTTACTATGTATGCATGTTTATTGATTTTTTCAACTCATATAAGTTACACAAACTTAAATATTATTACAATATTAAATGTTGTTAAACTTTGATACACTCCACACATTTCTTTGATTCCTCCTAATCGTGATCTTTTGCAATGGTATCCCATTCTTCATAAGAAGTCAGGTGAGACATATAATCACATTAAAAAAATTGTATTTGGTACAATTATAATCATCTCTCTCTACTTCATTTTTTTATCCAAAAAAACATCCCATCTAAGTCTTAGGACATGCGAGTTCTTGTTTCTTTTCTATAAAGTTATATCATTTTATAAGGTCCCTAACCATTATATTGCATGCTTCATTTGACTTCTATATTTGAAGAATTCTTATAGTAAATGGTATGCAAGTAAAACTATTAATTGAAAATGTCTTTGTGGTTTGAAGGTGAGTTATTTCGCCATATAAATTTACAGTTTTGTTGATGTGAAATGGATTAGACAAGATCACAAGGAATCCATTGTAAGAATTGAATCCAACCAAGGCTATTGATGATCATGAGAAAAAAACATCGCTAGATTTAGGTATCAAGTCCAAAAAGAAGGAGGTGGAAATAAAAAGAAAGGTCATCTCTCTTTAGCAAAATATATTTACCTATGCAATGCTATAATTAGTTTGTTGGTGTCTCAAATTGTAGCATCACAAAAATACTTATTATTTTTATTTGTTATAGGAAAAAAGGATGCTCAAGAAAATTTAGCAGATGACACTAGAAATGGGGTTGCTAGTATTCATACATCCCAAGGTTGATATGAGGAAGCTTACTAGAGTCCAAAGTGAGTTACATGATTCTATTTCAAACAAAGTTTGTATTTTAATACTATCATATGTTTGTGACTCGACTCTCAACCCATTTGATAGTCTAGTGTAAAATTAATCGATATCTTGAATGAAGAGATTGTGTTTTTTACCCCTTCTATGAGATTGTGTTATTAATACTTATTGAGACAATGTATAATTGCTAATTATATTAATGAATTAATTCTATGCATGTTCATGCATGTCATATATCATATATGTTTTCTATATCCATGTAATTTGGATTTGGATTTTAGTCATAAGTATATCCATATCAACATATATGCATTTTAAATTCAACCTCTTAGGGATCTTGAGGTGTAAAAAAAAAAAGATAAACACAATTTACATTTCACGAAATTTAATATATATATATATATGCTTGATAAATCCTGGATTAAATGTTGGTCTTAAATTTTAAACTTTTGTGTAAAAATCTAAAATTAAGCCTGCATATATCCATATAATAACTTTGTATAATTTTTTTGTTGAAACTTACATGACAACACCTAGTGTAGTTAATATTTTTTTGTCACATAATTACATATGTGATAACATATTTCCCATATTGAGTTGTAAAATACTTATTTTATTCCGTGTAGTGTCTAAGTTAATGGTTATTTCTTATTGTTACCTTGAGAATTTTTTTATATAATATATTGAATTTAGAGTATTAATGGATAATTCACATTTGGCTCCTCAAAGTTGGAGGTCAATTCCCCTCACAAGTTACCTTAGTTTTCATATTTTTTTTCAATAATATCTTGAAATTATGATTACATTTAAATGAACATGCCTAGATTAGTTTTCCTTTAAATCAATCTAGAAAGCATGAACATAATTTAAGCAGTGTCTTCGTAAACATTTCTAGGTATTGTTGTAATAGCTTAATAGTAATTTGGGAAATTCAAATGACATGATTAAGTTCATAGGGAATTTTGAACATCGGTATTCAACCTTTCATGTGACACACTCAAATAGGTTCAAGGCAATAACACATTTCACCCTAAGATGAAGTCCAAGTTCTCTAAAACATAAAGGAATCCTTTTAGGTTCTACTGAGCTATTATTTGTAAAAGTTTAGAAGTGGGTTTGTCTGCACATAATATATATGCAAGATGGATTTTTTCCATGGAAACATGGAATTATTTGGAATTTTAAAATTATAAAGGAAGAAGCTATACGAGGAACATAACACTTGAAATCCCAGTCATCCCCTTTATTGGAAATGCATTTCATAGATGTGTAATTTGGTCAAACAATTTTGATACAAAGTGTTATTCCTATTGAAGAAGGTACAATATTGAAAGAACAAATTGCTACAAAACTCAAGTATGAAGAAGGTACAATATTGAAAGAACAAATGACTACAAAAAGAAAGTATGTATAAGACTAAAAAATGGTTAATGGTATGTCCAACATAGGTGCTTATGATTAACACTTTCCTTTCTTTTATGTGCAACGGCGAGCTCAAATAGCAGTGTGTTATCCCTAAAGTTGAACCTAGACTACTAGGGTTCAAGCTCAGAGAAATCTTTTTAAATATAATTCGATAAAATCAAAATCAAGACTGAATTGGTATGTAATCAAAGATATAGGAAAATCATATTAACCATTAAAGATCTGTATGACATAAAATATAATACAAAATTCAATAACAAGGAAAATACGAGCACGAATTTATGGAATGGATCTGACTCTATCACTAAAGGTTTGAATGATAACTGTATTTTATTACAAGAATCATGTAATGGATTGTATTTGACCACACACAGGATAAATCATAAAAAACACAATTCATAAAAATACAAAATCAGCTCATAACCATAATCATATCAAAGTAGAACCTGTATTGAAGATGCAGAGAGTTTCATGTCATATAGTATGCAAAAATTGGATTCCCATGTTTGATTTCCACCCCTCTCGAGCATCTCAGTTTTCTCTTATATAACATTTGGATCATTTACATTCAGATTTCTAATACCATGCCTTGCGCCTCGAGATAGGCAATGCACTCAATAGGAAATCACTACCTGGCATTTGAAAAAGGAATTTAGTACAACTAAATGCACTATTGTAGAAGAGATATTCAATACGTTTCTGCCAAATCATACTCAGAAACCTCCTTCTTGAATCGATTTCAAAATCTGTGCTTATGATTTCTTATGGTTTCCTTAATCTATTGACAAAAAGTGTAATGAGATAAGGAAATATAACTTTTTTATCTTTTAAATGTAACACATTCTCAACAAGACGCCTGGAAAAGATCAAAGTCAGGAACTGAGTTAAGCATATTAATTCGATGCTGTTGAACTGTTCATTACTTGCGCTAAGGAGAGGATTCGACCAGATCTTTGACCAAATATCCACATCCGTTCTAGATGAGCTGGGTATGATCTGAGTAGCAAATAACCATCATAAATCTTCAATCTCCAGAGCCTATGTGTCCATTTTCCAACAGAACACCTGGAAATATCATAACCTTCAAAATCGAAAAAGGAGCTGAACCACCGAAACTAGGAGCACAATCATGCCATATATAATTTTGAATCGCATCATGGTGCCTCTTATATATTTGTGCTTTTCATTTTGAGTTGATGGGATAATAAGAAATAATCCCAGTAGTAAGTAGAGAACAGTTGGTACAACAGCTATCAAAAGGATAAATTTATTTACATCGGGCTGCATAAAAGCTTTGATAAATAGTTACAAACATGGCACCACTCAACCCAAGCTGAGACTTTAATATACCCATCGCTTTGCCTCGTTTTTCCTCAGAGAATATTGGCAGTTGCTTCACGTATTGAAAACACCTGGTCGCCTAGCCAATGCATGCAGAGTGCGCCTAATTTATCATCAAAAAGAAATCTACCCCCAACTGACTAGCAAGCAAAGGAATGTATTCTATAATTGCAAGTCGAACTCTCCAGTGCATGTCTTCTGCATGCTCAACGATTGCTGGAAAAAGAGATTGAGACAGCAAATCAATTCCAATCACCTGATTCACTTGATCAAGCTTGCTTCTGATGTTAAGCCGTACATCAGGGAATTCATAGTGAAAAGTTAAAACAACTCAGTAAAAGGACAAACAAGTCAATGTTACAAGCCATCAATTCATGAAAATTCTAATTTGTGATAGCCACCAAACTCCAACAAATACATGAAAAGCTTGACTTCAAGCAAATTTGCTGAGAAACTAAAGGCATCCTCAAGATTGCAATATTTAAGATGGCATCATGACCTGATCACATGCCTGAAGTGCTTCACCAGCAAAGTATCTTACATCAACATTAGGATCTTCACTTAGCTCAAAAAGGCAAGGGCGAATGGGCTGCTCTACAACCGAGTGATCAATAATTGGAATTAGGGACTGCAGCACCTTTGCGACATTGAATTTGATGTTTGGAACCCTGTCCTTTGAAGTATTAATGACAATAGGTAACATTGTTTGGAATGTGATTTCTCATCCCATGATTGGAGCTAGAAGTGAAGTAGCATTCGAAATCGTCATGCGATACAAGTAGTGAGGATTTGATATCTTCTCTAGGACCTGTGGAACAATATGCTGCATTTCCCATTCTTGACCAAATTCTTCGGCAAGTTGCTTCAAGTTATAAATCCTTTTTGGGGTAGCTTGGAGCTTTGAGAAAATTATGTTAAGACAATGAACCTTTTGCCTCTCCTCAACAAATGCATAAAACTGTGGGATCGATTGAGAGCCACCTTAGATGAAACCATTATGTGTGCTGCCAGAAACTTATAACTTTTGTTGGAGCAGATCTGATGACAACATATGGCTTCGTCTAGGGATGGCATGCTCCCTGTGAGCTGCCAAGAACAAGCAGACCTAGTGTCTTCTTCTGAAACCATCTCTGATATCTACACCCTATCCTACCTGCCATTCACTACTTTGAAAGTGAAAATAAGAAATACCAGTGCCTTGTAAGCATTGGGCTGGAGTCTTTTTATCTTATTCCTAACCTATTTCAAACCTTGAAAACCTTCTCTTCTTATACTGCAAAAGCAAACTGCAAATTCAAACTGCTCATACTACAAACTTAAGGAACTGCTTAAAACATCAAGCTTATTTATTTACAGCTCCCATTCTAATCATCTGCTTTCTTTTGATTAGATAAAATCATGCTTCCAATGAAGCCATACAAATATTTGACTAACTGGTGAAACTTCTGATCTAGAGATGATGAATAAAGGAGCCCATGGAATATCAAAATTCATTTCAAAAGAAGAGAAAAGCCAACCTTCATTTGACAAAAACAATCTGACATTTGAGCTGCTCAAAGACTCCATATAATCAACAAACGGATCAATGAAGCTATAAAGAAATACATCTTGCTGATGTTTAATTTGAAGATCAAAATATCTATGTATATCCTCTTCCTCATAATGTCTGCCACTTTCAGCTACCTGCAAATCTAAACATGTCTGTAGATTGATTTTTTTGCTAATCATAGGTTGTTTGACATTTTCTACAAATCCAGTTTGAAACATGATGAATGTAGGCCTACTGAATTGAAAATATGGATGCTTAATGTATTCTATGGATTCAAGATGGTTGATTTCCACACAATGTCGTTCCTCATCAAAATTTGATTCATAGTTGTCATACATCCGTTGGCTGCTCTTCAAATAAACAAAAGGTCATGTAGGGATCTGCTCTTCTTCATCTGAATACTCATCATTGATTGGCATATCTTCAGAGTGAATCGGTTGATGTTGATCCTAATCTAGAACTTTAATGTCTTCATCATAAAATGGGGCATTCTGAGAAATTTCAAATGATGATGCCAAAATTTCGTGTTTTTCTTCATTACAAGGCTAATCCTCAACACAAAAAATATTTCCAGCAATTTGTTGAACAAAAGATTGATCTTCATAAGGATCATTGACAAAATGAGCATTCTGATTATCCTCAAGATTGTTAGAAGCATAGTGAAAACATTCCAAACTATGTCCGTTGATCTCATCATTAAAATTATTTTCAACATGACTTAAAACAACAACTTGGCTATCATAATGATTATGGAATTCTTCCTTAACAACATAAGTTGAAAATTTTTCTTCTTCATCTTTAACAAATTCTAAAACCATAGCTTCTTCATTATCCATTTCTGGTTCATGTTTATGGGAAGACACATCATCTTGAAGATCATTAGAGAACTAATGAAGATTGTGAGGAACAATTTCTTCTCTATCTATATCTTCAGTCTCATTATGCAATTCATATTCCTCACAACAATTTTCAAATAAAAACTCAGCTGAAAATTACCTTTTACAATGCTTTTGGAATACTGTGTGAAAATCCTTCAAGGATGAAATACTGGAAAGAGGTAATGAGAAATACCATTCACGTGCATCACCATCCAATGAATACATGAACATCTTCATACGAACATCCTCGTGCTGTAGATCTAGCAGATTCATGCATTGATGGAACTTGATGAGGTGATCAGCAGGATTATCTTCTCTCCTTTCTCTGAAGATAGGCAAAAAATATCCCCATTCTGTCATACTCGGTACTGGATGTGGGAAACCAAGAACTGTAGAAAATTCAAGAGGTGCAAACCTCCGAGCCACAATGTCCTTCATTCAATCTTGTGATGGCATTCTGGATCCTCAACAAATGGAGTCGCCTGGTGAAGAAATTTGCAGCCACTATGTCACCAACCTTTGTTCACCATCAAAGTCTGGGTATATTCATTATCATACAGCCCAGGGAAGTATGCCTTCGTTCCTCCGTCCCCGGCAATGGCGCCAAAAGATGTTATCCCTAAAGTTGAACCTAGACTGCTAGGGTTCAAGCTCAGAGAAATATTTTTAAATATAATTCGATAAAATCAAAATCAAGACTGAATTGGTATGTAATCAAAGATATAGGAAAATCATATTAACCATTAAAGATCTGTATGACATAAAATATAATACAAAATTCAATAACAAGGAAAATACGAGCACAAATTTATGGAATGGATCTGACTCTGTCACTAAAGGTTTGAAAGATAACTATATTTTATTACAAGAATCATGTAATGGATTGTATTTGACCACACACAGGATAAATCATAAAAAACACAATTCATAAAAATACAAAATCAGCTCGTAACCATAATCATATCAAAGTAGAACCTGTATTGAAGATGCAGAGAGTTTTATGTCATATAGTATACAAAAATTGGATTCCCATGTCCAATTGCCACCCCTCTCGAGCATCTCAGATTGCTCTTATATAACATTTGGATCATTTACATTCAGATTTTTAATACCATGCCTTGTGCCTCGAGATAGGCAATGCACTCATTAGGAAATCACTACATGGCATTTGAATAAGGAATTTAGTACAACTAAATGCACTATTGTAGAAGAGATATTCAATACGTTTCTGCCAGATCATACTCAGAAACCTCCTTCTTGAATCGATTTCAAAATCTGCGCTTATGATTTCTTATGGTCGCCTTAATATATTGACACAAAGTGTCATGAGATAAGGCAATATAACTATTTTATCTTTTAAATGTAACACATTCTCAACAAGACACCTAGAAAAGATCAAAGTCAGGAACTGAGCTGAGCATGTTAATTCGATGTTGTTGAACTGTCCATTACTTGCGCTAAGGAGAGGATTTGACCAGATCTTTGACCAAAGATCCACGTCCATTCTAGATGACCTGGGTATGATCTGAGTAGCAAATAACCATCACAAATCTTCAATCTCCAAAGCCTATGTGTCCATTTTCCAACAGAACACCTGGAAATATCATAACCTTCACAATCAAAAAAGGAACTAGGAGCACAATCATGCCATATATAATTTTGAACCACATCATGGTGCCTCTTATATCTTTGTGCTTTCCATTTTGAGTTGATGGGCTGATAAGAAATAATCCCAGCAGTAAGTAGAGAACAGTTGCTACAACAGCTATCAAAAGGATAAATTTATTTACATCAGGTTACATAAAAGCTTTGATAAATAGTTACAAACATGGCACCACTCAACCCAAGTTGAGACTTTAATATACCCATCGCTTTGCCTCATTTTTCCTCAAAGAATATTGGCAGTTGCTTCATGTATTGAAAACACCTGGTCGCCTAGCCAATGCATGCAGAGTGCGCCTAATTTATCATCAAAAAGAAATCTACCCCCAACTGACTAGAAAGCAAAGGAATGTCTTCTATAATTGCAAGTCGAACTCTCCAGTGCCTATCTTCTGCAAGCTCAACGATTGCTGGAAAAAGATATTGAGGCAGCAAATCAATTCCAATCACTCGATTCACTTGATCAAGCTTGCTTCTGATGTTAAGTCGTACATCAGCGAATTCATAGTGAAAAGTTAAAACAACTCAGTAAAAGGACGAACAAGTTAATGTTACAAGCCATCAATTCATGAAAATTCCAATTTGTGATAGCCACCAAACTCCAGCAAATACATGAAAATCTTGACTTCAAGCAAATTTGCTGAGAAACTAAAGGCATCCTCAATATTGCAATATTTAAGATGACATCATGACCTGATCACATGCCCGAAGTGCTTCACCAACAAAGTATCTTACATCAACATCAGGATCTTCACTTAGCTCAAAAAGTCAAGGGCGAATGGACTGCTCTATAACTGAGTGATCAACAATTGGAATCAGGGATTGCAGCACCTTTGTGACATTGAATTTGATGTTTGGAACCCTGTCCTCTAAAGCGTTAATGACAACAGGTAACATTGTTTGGAATGTGATTTCCCATCCCATGATTGGAGCTAGAAGTAAAGTAGCATTCAAAATCGTCATGCGATACAAGTAGTGAGGATTTCATATCTTCTCCAAGACCTGTGGAACAATATGCTGCATTGCCCATTCTGGACCAAATTCTTCAGCAAGTTGCTTCAAGTTATAAATCCTTTTTGGGGTAGCTTGGAGCTTTGAGAAAATTATGTTAAGACAATGAACCTTTTGCCTCTCCTCCACAAATGCATAAAACTGTGGGATCGATTGAGGGCCACCTTACATGAAACCATTCTGTGTGCTGACAGAAACTTATAACTTTTGCTGGAGCAGATCTGATGACAACACAGTGAACATAAGTGCTCGCAGTTTTCTCGTAGGTTATGATAGGAGAGTTTGTCGGAGGAAGGGAGGAGGAAGGTCAGGGGAAAGGAGGAGGAGGGAGGAGGAGGGGGAGGAGGGAGAAGGGGAACGCAGAAGGGAGAAGGGAGCAGAGCTCCGCTCCCTTGGGTGCCAAAGGGCCGCCCCACACGAGCAGCGTGATTCTTTAAAAAAATGGATTTTAAGTTATTCAGGTAGCCATTTAGAATCTAAATTTATAAATCTAAAACATCTAAGAATTAAAAAAATATCCAATATTCCGTCAAAATCAAATTCCTGTTGGGAAACTCGGTCATAAATTGGCTAAATCATTATGTTTAGACTACTCTATTTGGTTTAGGTGGACTTGGTGAATAAAAAAAGTTAACTTCATCATCGATAACATCAATCACCTCTATTATTAGACTGCTCAACGTGGTGGCCATTGCATACACACTCCGTTTATTAAGCATTTTCTTGTTTATTAGAAGTCATATTTCAACCCTTTGGAATTCAATAAACATGGCAAGTAATACAATGTGGATTGCCTACATAAAAGAAGGCAGTTTCAACACGTAAAATCTCAGTATATTTTATTTAATTTATTTGTTTATTTCACACATACATTTTCTTTTTGAGGATTCCATTTGACCCCAAGATGCCCGCGGTATAAGCTTCCAGTGGGTTGTCATAAGCCAATGGTTTGTTATATGTTGTTGGGCTATTTTTAGTGGATTCGAGGAGTTTGTAGAGACAAAGGATTTCTGATATTATTTCTCGCATGAAGAGGAGGTGCCATGGGATTTTATGACAGCTTAAAGGTTTTGTTGCAGAAGAGACAAAAATATGTTAGGCTGGATGGCTCCACCAGTCATCGCCGCTTGAGAATACCAAAGCTAGTAGGTAGCTGCAAGAGCAAAAGGATATCGAGATTCAAGCTCATCCCTAAGATAAAATTGAGGAGGTAGTAGAACCCCCTGGTTTATTTGGTTAAGCTCATAGATGCATATGTGAAAATGTTGTTGAATCTGGCCAATTCCAGAGCTTTCTCCGACGATTTAATGGGTGGTGGGTTCAGCCCTTAGTAAGTGGTTGGTGGAGAGTATCCTTTTGGATGGCGACTGCTAAAGGAGTAACATGAAAAGATGTTGGTTGAGATTTATAAGTCGTGGGCGATTCAAGGTGAGGTACATGATCATGCCGATGTTGAGACATAGAAGTTGAGGATACTACTGGGCCTAGATGTTCAAGGGAGGAGGAAGAAGGGAGCAGAGATCCACTCCCTTGGGTGCCATAGGTTGCCCCTCATGAGTGGTGTTATTTTGGGAATCACGCCGCTTGTGAGGGGTGGCCCTTTAGAACCCAAGGGAGAAGAGCTCCACTCCCTCCTCCCTTCCCCATGTCCCTCCTCCCATTTTCCATTTCTGATAGTTTATCAAAAGAGTCATGATAGTTGGAGTTGTTCCCACATTGATACTGGTGTAGATGGAATCCAGTCAAATTGGACAAAGATTCCATCGATGTGGAGAAGCCTGGCACATCATGAATCTTCGTAGAAGTGCAGGTATCATGTGATGGGTCCTTTTCTATTGTCAGGTCTAGCCACCCCAATCTAGCCACATGGGTTAGAGGAACCTTGGGTTAAACCATCCAGCCCTCCTCATTTAGTAGGAAAGCCCTTGGTTCTTATCCCAGCGAGTATAAGAGCATCAAACCTCAAAGCAAATGATTCCAACCCAGCCTATCATAGTGCAATGTCGTGAAATGACATTCTTCCAAAATAAGAACCTCACTTTCAGTGCCCCAATGAGATTTATCTTTGTCTCTCCCTGTAGCGTCAACACCAATCCAATAGTTCTTCATTGTTTAATAGCATTCAACTAGATTCATTAAGAGATACGTTAATACAGTAAACTAGAAAACAAGTAAATCCAGTTAGGTTATCTCATAAGCACCAATACTAAACTATCCCGAAAATCCAATTAGTATACCTATATGTTCATCAAGAGCATTATTTAGTATAAATTTAGAGACCTTTATGCATGCTACCTCCCTCAACCAATATAGCTCTAGAAACAAAGAAACAAAACTCTCGTGAATAATAATCACTGGAATAATAATGATTACTCGCAAACTCACCTACCAAGCAACCTAACTTGGCCTGCAAAGATTATATAGATTGATTCTACTAACCCTAAGGCATTTGAACCAAGCTGTGTGAACCATAACCCCCAAGTTTCAAATGATCGATGTGGAATATCCTATATTTATGTAATGCCAATTAAATTAGAGAAGTTGGTTTATAAATCCATAGTTTGATGAAAGTATATAGAGGTACTCATATATGCATACAATTGATATAATTGCATGGTATGAATTATACTAACGCACCAGCTTGTAGTTTTCTCATAGGTAATGATAGGAGGGTTTGTCGGAGGAAGGGAGGTGGAGGATCATGGGAAGGGAGGAGGAGGGCTGCTCGTGAGGGGCAAAATTTGGCACCCAAGGGAGCAGAGCTTCTCTCCCTTCTCCCACCTCCCTTCCCCACGTCCCTCCTCCCTCCTACCCCCTCCTTCTCCCTTCCCCCATCCCTCCTCTTCAGTTCCTCCTACAAGCGTACATCATAAAGCATTAAGAAACAACAATACTACGGGATTTATTAATTCTGTCAAACAATTTATGTCAAGACGTAACAATGGCTTCTCTCAAGAGGTATTGGCTCGGCACCTCCTCGACAATACATATTCACTTATTAACTTGCATAATCCTACTACTTGTTATCTTTATTTTACTTGTATTCTCAATCTTCCCAATTTCGTCACTACCCATCCCCCCTGCTCTCTCTAAATCGCTAACCCCAACCCGAGTGTACCCATAATAAGGCTAGTTTCTCCAGTATTAGGTTTAGTTCCATGCCTCTGTAGTCCAATCAGGTTGTGACTAAAGGCAAGCGCGGAATGAGCGAATTTTTAAATTGTAATTAATTGAAAAAGCAATAATGCATTATTACATTATTAATGATAAATGCAATTCTTCTCCAACGGTTGTTACTGAATGGCTCGCTTTGGAACTAGTTAGTAGGGTTGCGACCTTGGGAGAGTTCGGTGTAGTAATCTTGGGAATGTTCAGACTTGGAGGATGTGAAGCTTGTGCCTGAGAGGTTGAAGCATTGCCTTTACTTTGTAAGGTACTAAAATATGGCATGTTTATTCAGACCACGAGCATGAGCCTAGGTCCTACCCTAAGGCAAGGCCTTCAAAGGCCAATAAAGTATCCTTCAATCTAGGAAGGGATCAGTCAATGACAAGGTTGGTAAGGGCTATTCTCTACATTGGATTAATATTCAAGGCGATATTCCTGGTGCAGATGTAGAAGAGTAGTTTGATCTACAGCCTATTACTATTCCACGTGCATGCATCAAGTGAATCAGCGTACACCTTTGCAACCACCATTGTACCAATACCCATCATTAAAATTGTGCAATGTTGAACAAATAAATACCAAAACCACATCTTCCCATCAACCGAGGATTGACTCATGTTTCACGAATGCTTTATGGGACGCCTTTCAAATAGCTTTGGGGTGGGAAAGCAGGTCCAAGGGAAACCTTCTATGTGATCACTCATCCCATAGGGCCCTCCAAGGGTGTTGCCCCGAGACCTGCCAAGCCTGGGGTTGGGATAAGACCAAAATAGATTTGTCTCTGCCTATTTATTTTCTTAACTACCTTGCTTTCACTACCCGATCTGACTCAGACTCGAGCTCTCCTTCTCACCAAAATGATCATGGATACCCAAGTTCATGAAAGAAACATTATATGTTGTCTTTATTATGATGTATCCCAAAGCCAGGGGAAGGGGACCAGAGACCTGCTCTGCCATTCCACCTACAACCAGCCCAAGCCTGCTTTATTACATTTTTATCAACACCGATATTGACCACCAAAGATACCAACAAGGGAATGGATGGTGCTGCTTTATGAAATACCTACCCAACCATCCAAGCTCACAACCGATTCGATCAACCAGTTGATCAACTGCATTGTCCATAGCTCCTTCAGTAAACTTTGATTCTCTATGGAATAGGAGAGAGTCGTCATTTTAGTGGCGCCTTTAAAAACATTTGTATAAATAGTGTGAGTTTTTTCCCGTAGAAAGAAACCTCAATCTACTTTTTGGAGCAACAACCTTTTCGTGTATACCTCAAGTCTGTGATAGAAACTGGAAAATGATTACAACTTTAGCTATGATGAATTGAAATATTAAGTGTTGATTCTGTATTCCTATGACCGTGTAACAGTATTAAAAATGTACTCGTAATTTATTACATTTATAATTTGCCTTTCATAAACAAACAAGGGAGAACATCAACACAAAAGGAAGGAAGGACAACTATCAACAACCACTCCAACTATTATGACACAATAACACCTACATGCCACGGAACCATTTCACATCCGATGTCCCACTCCAAAACACGCTACAAACTAATACAAAGAGTTTGGAATATTTCGATTTTATCAAATCTCTCATCACTGTAATATGGATGTCAAATTGACGGGTGTCGCTGACTTACTTTACTAAACAACATGCATGAATCGGACATTCTAATATGACGGGTACTATAGCGATTTGGCCAAAACCGTATCTAAGTGTGACGTATTAATTCATCTATCGCGTCTTCATCAAATGCCATAAATTCCTAAGTGGACTAAGAGAGACTCTATCTTTATGCTAAGTTTAGTTACATGGACTAGGACATTAGAGGGAGAGGGATTACTCAGAAGATCATAGTATTTACGGGAATTATTACAAAAAACAAACTATTATGGACCATAGAATGGATATGCAAGTGAAACATATATATCGATTTTACTTGACCTATACCCACTACTTTATATAGTTGCTTTTTACTTATTTGACTAGGATCAATGATAAATGTTGTAGTTTTATACTTTTTGTAGTTGGGTAAGCTCCATATAAGTAATATATGTAAAATGTTAAAATGTTTAACTTGAAGGAGCAACGGTAATTATTTTTATATATAGTAGTCTATTTGTTAGACCTTTTTGACTTTTTGGTGAAATTTTAATTGGAATTAGGTTAATTTTTTTTTCAAATCTGAATTCTGAAGTGGCCAAATCATTTTTTTGAATCCATAAATGGATTCAGCATCCTCAAATACCCCAAGGCAACCAAGATTGTGCATGTTTAACAACTATCATATCATGTACATTTTTAGGAATTAATATAAAATTTCTACCATATTATGTGAAAAACAAGCGAGAAAAAGAAAACCTCTAATATTTCTAATGTTATTTACAAATATATGGTATAGTTTTTCTTTAATTTATGTGAATCGACACTTTTTGGAAAATACTATGAAATAGTATCATTTTTATACAAAAACTATGAAAATCCATTGAAAATGGTTTTAAATGTCTTTATTTTCTAGAATTTTTTACAATTTTGTCAATAAGAATGTCTTATTTTGTCCATAAAAATGTCTTATTTTAAAGAAAATTTGCAAAATGTATATGGTTTTCATTATAATTTGCTTCTAAATGTATGTTATTTTATTAAATTTCTAAAAAACACACTTTTTCTTTCAATGTGGTTCACGCACCGGCTTGACCGACGGGGCTACATCCACGGAATAATTTCTGGCGGACCCACCCGAAGGGGCCTCACACCCGCGGCCGCTGCGTGCCTGACCCCAAGAGAGTCGATGAGAATGGATCCCGTGACCTCACATGCTGGGAGGCCTAACTACGAGTACTCGACCGATTGAGCTAACTCTTGGGGCTTCTAAAAAACACACTTGAAAATAGAAATTAAAAATATTTTACGATAAAGATGATTCAAAGGCCCAAAAAAAGCCTCAAAATGAAAATGTGTGATACTGGTATTAGCCCTTTTTGAAATGGAGGTAATAATCACTACTAAAATTAGGAGAGAGAAAAATGAGAACTATGTTGATTTATCGTTTCGTAGTATAATTGGTTAAACTAGAACAAAGAGAGTACATAATGCAATGCAAGTATAATATTTCTCTAAATTCTTGTAATTTGAATGCAAGTATAAAAGGGAGACAAACCAAGTAATCATATAGTTGACCTCTTTTCATTCCTTCACTCTACCATTCCAAGTGAGTAGAAGACCTACCAAGAGAAAAATACAAATGCATGCAACAAGAATCTATGATAACAACTAAGGAGGAAAGCACCAATAACTAGGGACAAATTACTGTGAGAAAGGAAATATTTGATGTATTAATACAATAAGAGAATGAGAGAGTTACAACCAAGCCTTGGCATTGAAGGCTTCCTTCCAATGATCCAATGCTTCAAAGAGCCACCTTGCTTCAAAGGGATGAGAAAGACTCAAGAACACTCTAGCAATATTCCACCAGCATCTAGCTACTATTCCTTCTAATGTCTCACCCATGGGGGTGATGTTGGTTGTGGAGCCTGATCCTCCAGATTCAGAGATGTTATTGTCCAGTCTTGTTGGTACCCTAATTTTATTGTACACTTGTCCCAATAGGAGGTGAAGGCTCTAAAAGAATTTTTTGGGATGTTTGTTGGCCAATAGTTTATGGGCCCATGGTATTGGGTGACCTGTGGTATTTTCCCATGGTAATTACCCTACAAAAGGGAATCATTGTAATCTGGTTGTGTATTGTATTGTAGCATTGTAAACAATCTTTGTGATTGTGTGAGAGAGAATGTGAGAGAGTGAAGAGGAAGTGTAGGGGGTTTGTTGCAGGTTGTATCCCTTGATTTTGATGGTTGGTATAATAACAAAAGGACTGAACATTTTTGTGTGGACATATCCCATCTTGGGTGAACCACTTTATATTGGTGTCTCTCTTGTAATGAGTTTATGTTTTAATATTTGCATATTTTTTATTGTTATTGATCTTGATCTTGTTTTCCTCACAATTGGTATAATATCCAAAAGGTCTATTTGGCTAGTAAACTCGTAGGAAAGAAGGATTCCTGGTTTGAGTGGGAGAAATTGTGGAAGAAGGAAAGTTTAGGGTCAAGAAATTTATGGCAAAGACTACCAGTTATGGATGATGGATATGGAGGACTATCTATACCCAAAGGATCTATACCTAACATTGAGTTGAAAACCAAAATAGTCATCGACTATGAAGAACGAAGAATGGGAGGTTCTTGGTAGAATGGCACTAGAAACAATACGGTTGTGCTTAGCTTCGTCGATGTCTTTCAGTACTTCGAAAGAAAAGACAATGGAGGGTGTGATGAGCGCATTGGCTAAGCTCTATGAAAAACCATTGGCTTCCAACAAGGTATTTTTAATGAAGTGTTTATTTAATATGAAGATGTCAGAAGGTGGATTAGTTGTTGACCATTTAAATGAATTTAATATGATTACTAGTCAGCTAAGTTCTGTAAAATTAAACTTTGATTTTGAGGTTAGGGCTCTTCTAATCCTGTGCTCATTGCCAGAAAGTTGGAATGGCTTAGTCATGACTATAAGTAACTCTGTCTCTCATTCAAACACTCTTAAATTTGATGATGTTGTTGGTGTTATTGTAAGCAAGGAGATGAATCATAGGTAATACATCAGGTAATGCATTGACCATGGAGAGCAGGGGAAGACAAAGGGAGAGAGGAAGGATCCCAGGTAATTACACCAAGTCTAGAAAGGGCATATCCAAGTCCAGACTAGGAAATATAGAGCGTTTGAACTGTGGTAAGAGATGACATCTGAAGAAAGACTACAGAGATCCAAAGAATAAAGGATACAAGAAGCAGGAGACTACTCAGGAAGTTAATGTAGCGGGTGATTTGTTACAATATGCTTTGATTATTGCATTACATAATACTACTAATTACTGGGTAGTATATTTAGGGGCTTCATGTCATGCTACACCCCATACGAAATTCTTTCATGATTATGTTCGAGGTGATTTTGGACATGTTTTATTGGGGGATGATGAACCATGTAAAAGTGTTGGAATGGATAAGGTACATATTAAGTTAAATAATGGAAATGAATGGTTGCTAAAAGATGTAAGCCATATTCCTACTATGAAAAGAAATGTGATCCCAATGGGGCAATTGGGAGATAGTGGTTGTTTTTCTACAGTTGTTGTTGGGACTAGGGAAAGATAGGCATAATTCAGTTAGAATTTTGCCCAAGTACGAAAAGAGTCAGGTCACAAGAAGGAAAAGGAAGCAGTGACAGAAGTAGAGAAGGAAGAATAGAAGAAGGAAAAGAAAGAAAAGGGGTGTAACATACCCGTATAACCTAATAAAATGCATATACAAAAAAATTGTGTTTCTTGTAAAATGCATGCCATGAGCCAAACCATTTTATTCATTCTTTGTTATATATATTAACCACAGACTGTATGCTTATCACAAAACCCGCCTTATGGTTCTTCTTATTTATATATGACTTCTTAAACATCACAAAACAACTAGAAGAATAGTCTTGAAGATTTATCTTTTATCCCTTTAACTGGATGGATTCCAAACTTAAGATTAAAAAGTCTTCCAACGCAGGCCCTTCCGCAAAGGATTTTGCTTCTGCAATGTGAATTGTGGATTACGGGAAACACTAAAGTTCTTTTACAATCTTACCTTCCATAACTCCACTTCTGCAATGCGGGTTACGGATTTCGGAAAGTGCTTATCTTCACAGTAAGTTTACCCTTCCGCAATGCAGCTTGCAAATTGCAGAAAATGTTTAAATCATTCACCCCTTTACCCTTCCACAATTATGCTTCGGCAATGCGAATTGCAGATTGCGGATTGCAAAAATTTCTTAAACGCTTATAATTTTACCCTTCCGCAATGTAGATTGCAGAAGGTGCTTAAATCCTTCATAATTTTCTCCTCCACAATCCTGCTTCCACAATGTGGGTTGTAGATTGTAGAAAGTACTATGTTTATTATAAATTTACCTTCTGCTTTCCGCTTCCGCAATGCGGATTGCAGAAGAACTTAAATTCGTTATAATTTTCCTTATGTTTTCTGCTTCCACAATGCGGGAAATGCGTAAACACTTACTTTCATTACAATTTAACTTTCTCTTCTTGCTTCCACAATGCCTATTGCAAGTTGCAGAAGCACTTAATCCCTTTACATTTTTTCCTCTATTTTCCGCTTCCGCAATGTGGATTGCGGGTTGCGGAAACACTTAAATTGTTTACAGTTTTTTGTAATCTTCCATGGGCCTACTAGCCCAAGGTTTTTCACCTAGATTCTCTATGTTTTCTTGGTAAAATAAAGGATTTCCAACCTTCAATGGCCTCATGGACTTAGGCTAAGTTCATTACTTAAGACAAGTTCAGGCTGAGGAATTCTATGGTAGATTTTCAGTGGTCAGTCGCTTAAGAACCTTTAGCAGCCATACTTTCTTTCATAGTTCACCATTCATTTACAGATTTAAGGTATTATACCGAGACTTCACCAAACTAGAAAGGGTTTAATCCCAACAAAGCATTTAAACTTCCCTACAGGGGTCCCCTTACATCAGGGCATTAACAGTAGAGTAATAAAGCATATAAGTAACTCATTGCAGAAACTTTATTAGACCATTAGAAATACCATATGACCAAAGGCAAGTCACAACTATTCAAAACAAAGCATGGGTATTATACCATTAGGAATCCATATAACCATTACAAGTCACAGTCATTCAACAAAGCATGAGTAGTATACCATTAGGAAGCCATATAACCAATACAAGTCACAGTCATTCAACATAGCATGAATATCTCACCATTTGCTGAAACATATAACCAAATGCAATTCACGATCATTCAAATAAAGCATGAGTATTTCACCATTTGGAGAACCACATAACCAAATGCAAGTCTCAGTCATTCAAATAGAGCATGAGTATTTCACCATTTGGAGAACCACCTAACCAAATGCAAGTCTTAGTCATTCAAACAGAGCATGAGTATTTCACTATTTCAGAAGCAACATTTTGTCTAGAAGCCTAAGAACTGGTGCTTATCATTTCATTAACCTTGAAACACACATTTACACATAAACAGATATACCTCGAGCTCAATAGTCTGCGAGAATTTCAACACATAAGGGAACCTATTTGTAAGGTGAGCCGAATGAAGAAGGAACAACCACGTTCCACCCAACCATAGATTTGGCACACATATCTTTTTTCCTCAATCACCCCTGAGTTATCCTATGCATTCCAAGAGCAGAGACATCCAATCTCGGGTTCAATTCTCCAATGAGAAATCACTTGCCTAACACAGAGTGCTCACACGACAAGTATTTCTTTCATCTCTTGCCTAACACAGAGTGCTCACATAGCCAAAGTTCATCCTTTCCCCCGTATACTAGACAATGTCCTTCCTCCTCGCATATGCTCTTCTTTATAATTTTGGTTTTTGCCTAGGTCTTTTGCAGCTACGGCCAATTCCCCAAGGAATTTATGTTGCCCACTACTTTCCTTATTTTTTCCAGGGTGTGTTTAGCGCCATCATGGAATTCTGGCACCTAGTCTACTTCCCTGTGGTTAACTCTTCTATGCCCCCCTCTTGCACGCATAGCTTCCTCATCTAACTTGGTTGTCCCCATCATTCTGTTTTCATTAAGAGAAAATGTTTCGGTTATAACTGTCCTCCAAGGACCAATTGGGCAGATTCCATAATCAGCCAATCTCAATAAAATACAACAGTAATTCAAAATATTACAAATAATGTTTATCTGTTGGGTGAGGATATTACATCCTCACACCCTTATTGCAACATTGTCCACAATGTTCTTAGTCTTCCTCCATAGCTTCTGAAATAGACCTGGGTACTTCTTTCGTAAAACTTCTTCTAGTTCCCAAGTCACCTCCTCCAAGATAAATTGCTTCCATTGCGCCTTAACCCGAATGATGACCCAATTCCAAAGTACCATTTCTTTCCTGTCCAAAATGCGCAAAGGTTCCACTTGAAATTCTCCTTCTGGTTCCACCTGTACCACATTCTAGTCAATGAAATGAGTGGAATAATGTATATATTTATTCAGTAATGACATATGAAGAATGTTATGAATTCTCAAGTGTGCTGGAAGAGCAAGTTTGTATGCCACGGGTCCAATCCTTTCCAATATTTGGAAGGGTCCACAGAACTGTGGTGCTAATTTGGTACAACTTCCCAATTTAAGGGAGCTCTTTTTGGGCTTGACTTGGATATTGACGTGGTCACTGACAGAAAACTCTTTATGTTGGATTTTTAAGTCAATGTAACTCTTTTGGTGATCTTGTTCCACTTTCAAGTTCTTTTGTACCTGTCGAACAGTTTGTTCCATGTCTTATAACATTTCAGGTCCTACTATCAGACGATCCATGGGGCTATCCTATCTAATAAGGGTAGTACACATTTTCCCATACAGTATTTCGAACGGGCTCATTTTTGTTGAGGCCTGATAACCATTATTGTATGCAAACTCTACTAGATGCAAATAGTCCTCCCACTTAGTGGGTCTTTCCATGACATACATTCTTAGCATATCTTCAATGACTTGATTTGTCCGTTCTGTTTGTCCATCTATTTCAGGATGATAACTCGTGCTGAAGTTTAACTTGGTTTTTAACCCTCCAAACAATGATTTCCAAAAGTTTGAAGTAAACTTAACGTCTCAGTTAGAAATTACCATCTTCGGTACTCCATGAAGTCGGAATAATTCTTTCAAGAATATCTCTGCAACATTGACAGCTTTATAAGTTGACTTCATAGGAATAAAATGAGCAGACTTGCTTAACTTATCAACTACAACCATAATTGAATCATGTTGTTTTTGTGTTAAAGGAAAACCTGTGATAAAATACAAGGATATTACCTCCCATTTCCATTCAGTAAATGGAAAAGGTTGTAACAAACATGCTAGATGTTGATGTTTAGCCTTCACTTGTTGACATTCCAAACATTTAGATAGATATTAAACTAAATATTCCTTTAATCTAAGCCAAAAGAATTGCTTTATGAGGGTTGTTACCATATTTTGGTAACCATTATGTCCCGCATAAGGAGGTCTATGCATTTCAGTTAGAATAAACAACTTTAAATATGCAACATCAATCATGTACAATCTCTCCTTAAACCAAATTAACCCCTTCTGATCTACTTTGAACTCTGTCCCGTTTAAATTTACCTTGTCTTTTTGTAGTTTATTCAGTAAATTTACATACTCAGCATCATGTATGCTGGTTGTTTTTATTCTTCTCAACATATCACTTTCTGGTTGGATCATAGTGATCTCATACACTTCGTGAGCTCTTCGACTGAATGCATCAACCACCCTATTTTCCTTACCTTTGATATACTTTACTTCAAAATAGAATTCACTTAAGAAGGCCATCCATCTTTCTTTCCTAGCATTAAGTCTAGGTTGAGTAAACAAATTATTTACGCAGGTGCTATCTGTCAATAAAAGGAAGTTCTTTCCTAACAGGTAGTAATGCCACATTTTTAAGGCATGCACTACCGCTGCCAATTCTAGATCATGTACTGCATAATTTCATTCGTGTTCTTTCAACTTGCGAGATTTGTAACATACAACATGCCCTTCCTGAGATAATACTCCCTCCAATCCCTCCTTACTAGCATATGTACAAACAGTGTGTCTTTATAGGGGTCAACCACTTTTAATATTGGAGCCATGGTTAATAATCTTTTTTAGATTTTCAAAACTCTCCCGACACTTCGAGGGCCATGTGAACTTTACTCCTTTCTTTTGTAAGGAAGTAATGGGATAGGCTATCTCTGAGAATCCTTGGATGAATCGTCGGTAGTATCCAATGAGTCTCATGAAGGATCGAATGTCAGCGACATCCTTAGGCACAAACCATTATGAAATAGCCTTTATCTTTTGTGGATCTATCGCAATCCCATTTTCCGAGATGGCATGACCTACGTACTAAATTTCTTTTTTAAAGAATTCACATTTCTCGAATTTATCATACATTTGGTGGTATCTTAAGGTCTGTAGCACAATTCTCAAGTGATGTTGATGATATTCTTCCGACTGGGAGTAGATCAGGATATCATCAATGAATATTAACACAAATTGATCTAGATACTTGTTGAAAATGCTATTCATCAGACACATGATTGTAGTAGGGGCATTTGTTAGGATGAAAGGAATTACTATGAATTCGTAGTGCCTGTATCGAGTCTTGAATGTTATTTTATTAACATCTTATTCTTTAATCTTGATATGGTGATTACCAAACCGCAAATCTAACTTGGAGAAGACTTTAGCTCCCCCTACCTGATCGAACAGATCGTTAATCTAAGGCAAAGGACACTTGTTTTTAATGGTCACTTTATTTAGTTGTTTGTAGTCTATGCAAAGTCATAAAGTCCCATCTTTTTTCTTAACAAATAAAACAGGTGCCCCCAAGGTGGCACACTGGGTCTGATATAACCCTTATCTAGTAGTTCTTGTAACTAAATTTTCAATTCAGTTAACTCAGGGATGCTCATTCGATAAGGTATTTTCGATACCGGTGTAGACCCAGGTACAATTTCAATGGAGAAATCTATCTCTCATTTAGGAGGTAGTCCTGGTACCTCTTCCAAAAACACATCCATAAAGTTGCTTAAAATTGGGTAGTCTTTCACATATGTTTTCTCTTCATTAAGGAGTAGGTAAGTGGCTCGTACTGCATAAAGCTTACAGCCCTTTATCATACACTTCTTTAATTGCATGGAAGAAATTTGTCTTAGGGAGACATGTTTACTAATACCTCCTATATTCCTAACAATTTGATTCTCATCCACATAAGTAAAGGTTTTATCAAAAAAATTCAATACTACTTTATACTTTTCTAACCATTCCATGCCAATAATCATATCTTATGACCCTAGAGATAAAATATTCATATTAATCCTAGTCACATGATCTAGTATTTTAACTTCACAATCAACAATACATTCAGTTACCTTCCTTTTTTCTCCAATGGCTAGTTGGACTGAACAAGGTTTTGCATGCCTTACCTTGGAAAGTTGGCAGTCCTCCACCCTTTTAGGATTGATGTAACTTAAATTAGCCCATGGATCAATTACTATAGAAATCCTTCGGTTAGAAATAGTACCTTCAATCTCCACAATTATATATTGATGATCTAGATGTCGATTTTCAAGGGCTGCATTAATTTGGTGGAAACTTTTTCCAACTTCCCCAACATTGGAAGCTTATTGAAAGTTGTGAACAACCTTATTTGATTGGTTGAGGAGTGGGAAATTCATTTCTAAATGGGGCTCCTCACATTCCCAAAACTTCAGGGGTTCCAACCGTCCCTTTTGGTCCAAGGTTCACAGATTTATTATTCTTTTGTTGAAACTGCTCATTTCTATTGTAGGAATTTCCTTGCGAATTCCTTGGCATGTTTCTGCAGGGTGCTGGTAAGCAGCCCTTTTATTGCTGATTGAACTTTTCTTGCTTCTTATCCTTCCAGACCTTGGAGAGTTCATTCCTTTGTTTGTATTGTTCAAAGTACAACCTTGTTTTTCTTAATACTTCATCCAAATTTTTTGGATTGTCAAACTCGATCCGGTCCTTATAAGACTGTGGCAAAAAACTTAAGAATCATTGAAATTTTACCTTTTATTCCTTAATATAAGGAACGAACCGTAGTTGATCTATATATTTATTGATGAGTTCTTCCATAGTCATTTGGATGCGTTTCAATTCATAAAATTCATTTGTTTTTCTCTCCTAATAGCTTTCTGAAAAATACTGCTTCTTAAAGAATTTCTTAAACTCTACCCATTCCAGGTTCTTCTCTTTTAATCCTTGGGAAATATTTAAATCCTACCACCAAATACTGGCCTTTCCCCTTAGGTTTTAGACTGCCATCTTAACCTTCATATTGCTGGAGTAATTGTAAATTTGGAAGTACTTTTAAATGTCCAACAGCCAAGATTCTGCTTCTTCGTTGGTCTTTGATTCCCCGTCTAAGTTGGTTGGCTTAATATTTTTAAATTCTCCTTCCAGATGGTCGATTTTTATTTTCCCGGTCGACTTAGATTGGTTCTCAGATTTTTGAGTTTCATTGGAGGAACTATTGTTTCTTTCGGCACTTTCCCCAACTTCCAAGTCCCTCCTTATCTCTACTTGGGGTTTTTCCCCATTGTTTTTCTCTTGCAAACTCTGCAACAATATCTCATTTATCTCCTGCTGCTTTTCCTGAGCATTCTTCAGTTGCTCATTATCTACTTTAAAACTCTGTATTTCTACGATAAAATTCCTCATTGTTTTCAGTACTTGACTGGCTTCAGAGTGATCTTGTTCTGGTTGCGTTGTGTGTGGTGTTGGTGCACCTTCTTCAGGTCGATCTGCAATCTCATTTTGTGAAGCCATTGTTGTACCCTGTTACGGAACAATTTTGCATGTATACAAAACATTCCAAACACATTTTTTATGGTTAAAACAAAGTTTATATGATTCAGCGGAACTAGATGTTCCCAAAAGGTGACAAGGTTGAAACTTGTAGCTCTAATACCATATGTAAGTTACCCATATAACCTAATAAAATGCATATACAAAAAATTTATTCATATAAAATACATGCCATGAGCCAGACCATTTAATTCATTCTCTGTTATATATATTAACAGTGGATTGTACGCTTATCACAAAACCCGCCTAATGGTTCTTCTTCTTTATAGATGGCTTCTTAAACATCACAAAACAACTGGAAGAATAGCCTTAAAGATTTATCTTTTATCCATTTAACTGGATGGATTCTAACCTTAAGCTTAAAAATTCTTCCACCGCAAGCCCTTCCGCAATACGGATTTCAAATTGCAGGAAACACTAAAGTTCTTTTACAATCTTACCTTCCACAATTCTACTTCCGAAATGCGGATTGTGGATTGCAGAAAGTGCTTATCTTCACGGTAAGTTTACCCTTCCACAATTCTGCTTCCGCAATGCGGCTTGCGGATTGCGGAAAACATTTAAATCCTTCACCCTTTTACCCTTCTGCAATGCATATTGTGGATTGCGGAAAACTCTTAAACACTTATAATTTTACCCTTCTGCAATTCCGCTTTCGGAATGCGGATTGCGAATTATAGAAGGTGCTTAACTCCTTCATAATTTTCTCCTCCTCAATCCTGCTTCCACAATGTAGTTGCATATTGTAGAAAGTACTTATGTTTATTATAAATTTACCTTTCGATTTCCGCTTCCGCAATGCGGATTGCGAATTGCAGAAAAAACTTAAATTCTTTAAAAATTTCCTTATGTTTTCTGCTTCCGCAATGCAGATTGCGAATTGCAGAAATGATTGCTTTCATTACAATTTAACTTCTGCTTCTCGCTTCCACAATTCAGATTGTGGGTTGCAGAAGCACTTAATCCCTTTATAGTTTTTCCTCTGTTTTCCACTTCCGCAATGTGGATTGTGGGTTGCGAAAACACTTAAATTCTTTATCATTTGTCATAATCTTCCGCAAGCCTACTGGAACAAGGTTTTTCACCCAAATTCTCTGTGTTTTCTTGGTAAAACAAAGGATTTCCAACCTTTGATGGCCTCACAACCTTAGGCTGAGTTTCTTACCTAAGACAGGTTCAAGCTGAGGAATTCTATGGTGGATTTTCAGTGGTCGGTCCCTTTAGAACCTTTAGCAGCCATACTTTATTTCATAGTTCACCATTCATTTACGGATTTAAGGTATTATACCGGGACTTCACTAAACTAGAAAGGGTTTAAACCAAGAAAAGCATTTAAACTTCCCTACAGGGGTCCCTTACATCTTGGCATTAACAGTAGAGCAATAAAGCATATAAGTAACTCATTACAGAAACAATATTACACCATTAGAAAGACCATATGACCAAAGGAAAGTCACAGCTATTCAGAACAAAGCATGGGTATTATACAATTAGGAATCCATATAACCACTATAAGTCACAATCATTCAACATAGCATGAGTATTGTACCATTAGGAATCCATATAACCAACACAAGTTAGTCATGCAATAGAGCATGAGTATCTCACCATTTAGAGAAACATATAGCCAAATGAAAGTCACAGTCATTCAAACAGGGCATGATTATTTCACCATTTGGAGAACCACATAACTAAATGCAAGTCTCAGTCATTCAAACAGAGCATGATGATTTCACCATTTGGAGAACCACATAACCAAATGCAAGTCTCGATCATTCAAACAAAGCATGAGTATTTCACTATTTCATAAGCAACATTTTGTCTAGAAGCCTAAGAACTAGTGCTTATCATTTCATTAACCTTGAAACACACATTTACACATAAACAGATATACCCTGAGCTCAATAGTCTGCGATAATTTAAACACATAAGGGAACTTGTTTATAAGGCGAGTCGAATGAAGAAGGAACAACCACATTCCACCCAACCGTACATTTGGCACATATGTCTTATGTCCTCAATCACCCCCGAGCTATCCTATGTGTGCCAAGAGCGGAGACAGGCAACCTTAGGTTCAGTTTTCCAATGAGAAATCACTTTCCTAACACATAGTGCTCACACAACAAGTATTTCGTTCAGCTCTTGCCTAACACAGAGTGTTCACACAACTAGAGTTCATCATTTTCCCTACATACTAAGCAGCGTCCTACCTCCTCGCATATGTTCTTCTTTATAATTTTGGTTTTTGCCTAGGTATTTTGTAGCTACGGCCCATTCCCCAAGGAATTTCCACCACCCACTACGTTCCCTGATTTTTCTAGGGTGCATCCGACGCCATCATGGCATTCCAGCACCTGATGTACTTCCCTATGGTTAACTCTTCTACGCCCTCCTCTCGCATGCATAGCTACCTCATCTAATGTGGTTGTCCCCATCATTTCATTTTCATTAAGAGAAAATGTTTCAGTTACAACTGTCCTCCAAGGACCGATTGGGCAGATTCCAGAATCAACCAATCATTAAAATATAACAATAATTCAAAATATTACAAATAATGTTTATCTATTGGTGGGGATATTACAAGGAGATGTGATAGAAGCAGTTGAGGAAGGAAGGAAGGACAAGGTAGAAGAAGTAGTAAGGAAGGAAGATGCAACAAAAGAGAAACATAAGCAGACAAAGAAGAAAGAGCTAAGGAAATAAGCAGTCGAAGAGGAAGCTGCGACGATAGAGAAAGAGAGTTCCTGACAAAAGAGAAGTCACGACTGAAGGAAAGGATGCGACAAGGAAAGATGCGATGGAAGAAACCCATGTCAGAAGGTGTGTAGTGGCGCAACGGCTAGAAAGCGACAGTTTGGAAAGATCGTGGGTACAAGGTCGGCTAGAGTCAATGGAAGCCGCATGTATGAAAGCATCTTTGTAAGTCGGGTCATTGGTGCCTACTCACATGTGTCGATAGAATAGGAAACTCAACTATTGGATAACTGTATGAAGTCGACTGAAAGAAACATGTAAGAGTCTATAAAAGGAGGAACCCAAGTTGTATGCGAGTTAGCCTTGGTAGCCTCTAGGCACTCTCGTGACGCTTTGGTCATTGTTAGCATGTGTGGCATCTGGTCATTGTTAGTTTTTTGTAAGTTGTGTTGTTTTTTAGTGTGTTGAGTTGTAGAGAGGAGTCAAAGACCCTACACCTGAGTGCGATATAGTGTAGAATATATTGATTCGATCCAGGATGTATGTGGATTGACAGTAGAGTCATAGAAGAAGTTAAGTCGATCTAGGTTGTGTGTGGATCGTGAGTAGAGTTAATTAGAGAAAGAATAATGAAAGAAGACCTGAGAGAATGAGAGGAGGAAAAAATATGTATAGATAATAAAGAGAGATCTAGAACAGAGTTTGTAGCTTAGTGCACAGACAAAAGGGTGCCATATATTTCTCATGCCAAATGAAGAGCGCCTTTGTGAATTTTCCTGGATGGGTTTCCATGTTAAATATTGTGTTATATGTGTGAATGATGAATGTGTTTGAAGTCGCATATATATGTTGTTGTAAATAAGAGGTTAGGTATTTGCTAATGAATGAGTTTATATGTATCTGTCGCACTGTTATTGTTGAATGTATCTATGTTGCATTGGGTTTATTGTTATAATACATGTCGAAGGATAAGTTGTGTTGTAGCTTAACCGTGAATAATAAGTATAAAGACCCCACCCATTAGCCTTTGTTCAACACCTTGGTAGAATACCAAAGGACCCGAAATCCTCCACCCAATTGTGGAAACCTGGTTTCAGCAGTTACCCATAGAAAGATATCTCAGGTGAGACAGCATCTGCATCGCAAGTGTTGCCGACTAAGCCTCTCTCTGTCGGGCTGATATCTTGGAATTTGTTGCGTGCACGGGAAGGACTAGACTTGGATTGAAGAGAGGTCAAAAGCCAACAGATGGTTCTGTTGTCAGGACCGTGAATCATTTTGGTGAGGGATATGTTGTCGCATCCAATGAAGGCTGAAATCCAAAACTAGGTGGATTTCAAATCATTAGAGTTTGCATAAGAAGAGAGTAAAGGATATCGGTTAAATCCAATAGAGTGGTTGGGTAAATATCTGTACACGGATATTCACGAGATTTTCTTTTCCAAATTTCATATTGTTTTGCATGAGTGGTTGTCGAAGTTGGAAACCTAGCAAAGAAATATTCAAGGAGGAGAACCGATGGAGTGGAATCCTCAGTTGATTCAGCAACTAAAAAGTGTGACCAACCCTATGTAAAGGGCTATTGATTTTTCGGTAGATAGCATTTTACAAGGATATATTATTAAGTTTGTTGTTGACACAATAACCTCATATAGTGATGCAACAAGAAAATTTTCCCAAGGACCCCGCAGAAGATATTTGTCATCCTTGAAAACTTGGATAAAGATGCTCGTATGTGAAAAAGGAATCCTACGAATGTGGCAGTTGAGAATTGTTCACATAAGGTTGGATATGTTGCAGCAGAACTGTGTGAAAAATGGCGCAAACTAAGTTGAAATGTTCCCCAGTGATAGCGAAATTGAACTAGAGACTGGATATTTGAGAAGTGGAATAAAATTTCGATTGGGAAAGAGAAGAAAGGCTCTCACATGAAGAGGAAATTGAAGTATGACCAGAGGAGAAGACTATGAGCTTGCATCACATGTGGATGAAGGTTCTTGTGATGAAGAAGAAGAATATCATCCGATATCTAAAGGAGAAGAATAAGCAGAAACTCCAGACTCATAGCACAAGTACAATACCCCTACAACCCCGAGCGCATCGTCAGAGGTAAGATCTAGAAACTCATATCCAAGTGGGTTTGTAAATACAAATAGTATTAACACTATGAATAGCATACAAGGGATTCCGGTAGGTCAAAATATTTTCCCACACATTCCAGCACTTAACATAATGGCTGGAACAGACATAAAGTTACCGATATTTAATGGAAACGGGTTGGAAGATCCAGAGAGACATTGGTTTCTCTGTGAAGTCATATGGACTATGTTACAAGTCCAAAATGAATACATAAAGAAAGCACAAACGCTCATGACTCTGGGAGGTTGTGTGCTAGACTGGTACATGAAATTGTATATAGTGCAAGTAGGAGTTGAACAAAACGCTCAACCAGATTTGAATTGGAATGATAGATGAGTTCATGTATATGAATTCAGAGTCGTAGTGTATTACAGAGATTAAAGAGAACAAGCAGTTACCTATAGAGTCTATCTGGGACTTTGACCAGAGATTCAGGACAATAATGGCCAAAGTAAGCTTCTAGATGTCGTACAACATAAGGAATGGTTCATTGTCACATTGTTGTCACACATATGAGTTCCATTATTGTAGCAGATGATTGTGTTGCAAATAGAAGCTCTGGAAATAGCAATGAATTTAGAATCCTCATCGATTGGAGAAATTGACACAAGAATGATGCAGATTCAGTCATAACTATCTAACCTTATGGTACAACTCCAGGACATCAATAAAGGCAAGGAGATTCAAGAAGAGTTATGGTGTAGAAGATGCAGAATAGAAGGACAACATAGAGATAATTGGTCAACACTCATGAGCTATGTTGCAGCAAAAGTGACGAACTCGATAAACACCCAAGGGATGCCTTGGTCTAGAATATGCTAGACTAAAGGCCATCGGTCAGAAGAATGTTTGTATTTGTAGAAGATTGTAAGTACACCAACTAGTCTGTATTGTAAATTTTGTAAATCTGTAGGACACAATTATAAAGATTGCATAGCATTTCAGTTGTTTCAAGAGAAGACAGTGGATTCCTACTTGATGAAGAATGATGAGCATATGCAAGTTGAACGAGTGCAAGCTCCATACCAGCCTAATCAATATCCACTAACACAATTTCAACAACCACAATATCCTCAGCTGCAATATCAACAAAATCAGTATCTGCCGCAACAACACTATCCTCAACCTAAGGGGGTTGGAAATTTTATAGGCCGAGGAAAACAAAAAAAAGGAGGAGGAGGATTTGGTCGAGGAAGAGGCCAAGTCATATGTTATAACTGTGGACAACCAGGACACTTTGCTCGAGATTTTGCAAGTCCTACGAAGCCATGTTTGTATTGTAAAGAATTTGATCATACTGTCGAACAGTGTCCATAATTGATTGCGAAATGGCACGATCGAAATGTGGGAAATCCCAACCCTGTGCAGAATCCCAATCCAAACCCCAACCAGAATATCCAAATGATTTCTATCGATCCAAGGGAAGCAAACATTGTTGTCATTACAAGGGGAGATGTTGCAACTAGAGCAGACTAAGCTGCACAACATGGACAACAGCGAGTGCAATCGGCGGCACAAAAGAAAGTATCGTTTGACATTCAGAAAGAGAAGAAGGTATTCTTATATGTGCAACCAAAATTTTTTGACACAAATCAAGCGTCGAAATCTGGACAAATAAGAGAGATGCCTGAAAGGTTCAATCAAATACTCAGGAGGCAACCAACGAGAAAGGTTAGTAAGCTCAAATGATTTTTTAAAAAGTTGTTTAACATTAATCCATGATAAATATGTTGTCGCAGAATTGATGGCACTCATAGAAGAAACTCCAGAAGAGTTGCGACCCGAAAGAAGAGTTAACCATGTCGAGAAAATATTAAAAACTGGTTGCGAGTTGTGAGTGACTACGCAGATAGGAGACTATGATATAGATTATATCATCTTATATTTGGGATCTGATGTCAATATATTAACAAGGTAGACATGGGAAAGCATGAAAAATCCATAATTTGATTGTTCTCCCATCCAACTTAGGCTATCAAATCAGTTGAAGGTTCTACCCATTAGTCGATTGACTCAAGTACCTGTCGAGGTTGAGGGTTTGAGAACATATGTAGACTTTGAAGTGATCGACATTGTCGATGATACAAACCCATGTCCTACACTTTTAGGGATTGACTAGTCGATAGATAATCAGACCATCATCAATTTTAAGAGAAGAATCCTGTCGTTTGAAGACTCAGAGATAAGGGTGGTTGCTTTAGTTGATCCACTGAAAGGACATAGATATGTCGATCCAGTTAACAGTGAAGGATAAGGTGATTACCTGGATCACATATATAACTTCATGTCTTCGAGGAATGACCATACAAACCCAATAGCTTATGGAAATATGAGTTGGCAGAGTGTTAGCTCTTGTACATTCGATTCAGGTGAAGCATTAGAAAATTGACAGAATCGGCTCCACGAAGTTTCCATGAGAAGATGCACAAGAATTACAAGTTCTATGCGATGGATAGGAGCTGAGGCAAGCGAGCTACCCACATATGAAGTTTTAACTAACCTTGCATCTTTTCTAATAGATTTTGAAGCAAAAGTTACAGAATCACAACGATTGTCCGCCCTGGACTTTGTGTTGAAGGCTACACCCGTTAGATGTTGGGTTACACATAAACAATCTATCTTCGAATGGTTGTAATGCAGAATATTGTTGGAGATCAAATTTGGAGAAGAAATCAGTTATAATACTCAAAAGTATACAGGATTGACATATCATCTCGAACATATTGATTATTGACGTGCAACATGGCAGGAAAATCCATGACAAGAATGGGTTCATCACTTTGTGCATACGCTGGACATGGTACCAAGGAATTGGTATACATATGTTGAATTGCAATGAGGAACACTTGAGTGGGAAGAACTAGCAACTAATTTCACACATGCATTTAAGTTCGTAGATGATCACCCAACAATTGATGTTGCACTGCAACTAATGAAAAAGAAGTTATTTGAAGAAATCCTTGTCACAACGACAAAATTCCATCAATGCAGCACAACAATCCACCATTGGATAGAATGCTACAATGTGACAGGAGAACCAGATGATGATGACCCACTCTACATAAACATACCTGAGTGAGAAGTTATGTGCGCAGTGGAGGGATTTGATATTTCTAGTAACCAATTCCTAAATCCACTCAAAGTCAAGAAAGTTAATATTGACTCACCTAAAAATCCAAAGTTTGTTAATATTGGAGATTATTGGGATAAAGAGACCGTAGGAAAGATCATTGATTTATTGCATGAGTTTCAGGATCTGTTCCCTACCATATTTTCAGAGATGAAGGGAATAGTCAAAAATATCGATGAAATGAAAATACCTTTGAGGCCCGACGCAAAACCAGTCAAGCAGTGACCATACCGATTGAATCTACGATACAAAGAAAATGTCAAGGTTAAATTGGATCGAATGCTAGGGCCATGAGTTATAGAACATGTCAAGGAATTAGAATGGATTAGTCCTACAGTAGTCTAGGACAAAAATACCTCATCTGAAGTAATAATTTGTGTTGACCTGATAAAGTTAAATGATGGTTGTTTATATGACCCGTTTTTTACTGCATTTACAGATGAAGTACTGGAGAGTGTCGGAGGGCAGGAAATGTACTTGTTCACTGATGGATTTTTTGGTTACCATCCGATCAAGATTGCAAAGGCAGATCAACACAAGACTACTTTTGCAACGGAGTGGGGATGTTTCCAATATACCCTAATGCCCTTTGGACTTAAGAATGCTCCTACGACTTTGTCCATAATCGTAGTAGCTTCCTTTAAAGATTTCATACACAAATTTCTTTAAGTCTACTTCAATGATTGGATAGTATCTGGGCTCATAAAGGACCATATTAAGAGCCTTATAATGATGCTAGAACATTGTCTCGAGTATCAAATTTCACTAAATTTTAAGAAATGTATCTTTTGCGCCTCGTTTGGAGCTTTGTTGGGCCATGTGGTCTGTCACAATGGATTTTTGGTCGACCCATGTAAAGTTGCAATCATTCTCGACCTACCACCACCTACTATAGTTAAACAGTTGAGATCAACACTGGGACACACTGGATACTACATAAAATGTATTAAAGGATATGTAGAGGTGACTACTCCAATGGAAAAGATTTTGAAAAAAGATGCTAAGTTTCAATGGACAGAGAGCTGCCAAGAGAGTGTGGACATGCTAAAAAACAAGATGGCTATTGCGCAAATACATGTATTTCCAGACTGAAAAAAGGAGTTTCATGTTCATGTCGATGCATCGTCTATCACGCTCGGCGTGGTGCTGATACAGCCAGATGAAGGATTGATCAATCATCACAATTGTGATGTCTGCCAAACGACTGAAAAATCGTCATGATGAGACGAAATGTCATTAGTACCTCATACAACTTTGACATTTGATAAATGGGCCAAGGATTTTGTGGGTCATATCAGTCCAACAGGAAAGCACACTTGTGCACACTATATTATTAATGCGATTGATTACCTAACCATATGGGTTGAAGCAGCACTAGTAAAGGATTGTACTGTTGTGAAGTTTTTATTTGAGAATGTTGTGACACAATTTGGATGCCCAAATATTTTAATAAGTGATCAAGGTACACACTTTGTCAACCATTTGATTGAAGAACTCACAGAGGAATTCCAGATTCAGTATAGAAGGACAACACCTTATCATCCTCAAGAAAATGGAGTTGGTGAAGCCCTTAACAAAATTATGAGAATGCATTGACAAAGGTTTGCAACGTTCAAAGAGAAGATTGGGATCAGAAAATTTCAGCAGTATTATGGGCATATCACACGACTTGTAAGAAGTTGATAGGACAAACTCCACTTCAGTGGATGTATGGACAGGAAGTTGTGATGCCTATGGAGTATATTGTCTCGAGCTTAAGAAATGTTGCAGTCACAGAAATGAAAGATGTCAATGTTTTTGAATAAATATTATCGCAACTTGTGCAACTGGAAGAAGAATGTTTTGTCACATGATTTCATCAAAATGTTAAAAAACAAAGACAAAAAGTATGGCATGGCTGACACATTAAAAACAAGCAGTTTCAGGTCGGAGGACTTTTTCTTATGTATGATAGCAAATTTTTCAAACATCCAGGAAAGTTGAAAACACATTGGTTAGGACCATATATCGTCAAGGAGATAACTGACGGAGGAGCAGTTAAATTGAAAAAGTTAGATGGAACATAATTCAAAGGACTGGTGAATGGAATTTAATTGAAGTCGTGTCACGATAGTAGCATCTTGGTTGCATAAAAAAAGAGAGAGATAAGAAAGAAAGAAATAAAAAGAGAAGAGAGAAACGAAAGAAAGAGACGAAAATTTTTATTTGCAGACTCCTATCCTGCCACAAAAAGAAGTGAAGTCTCACAGACTCGGTGTCTAGTGAAGGCTAGAAATTTAGAGCGAAGACACATAGTCTGTTGCAAGAAACAAAAACCCTAAAGAAAGAAGAAAACAGGTTGCAAGGAGTGCGACGTTGTCACAAGAAATACAAGAATCATAGATGGATGTCATTAATTTGAAAAATTCGAGATAATTTGGCGACATGATTTTTTGTCATGTTTGTGTTTATGACGATAAATACCATTGATGTGACAACTAATCAACGAAATACATAGACCTTTCCTTAATTATTTGAACGATACACCCATGTGACTAAAAGGACAGACTCCTTTCTATTGATTGCCCGCATGTGTGAAGAACGGTTGGTGGGGGGGGGAACTTTTGCATGCTATCAAACTTCGTGCCCAAGTTCATTTCATTCTGTTTGCATGAGAGAAGAGCAATTGTTGTCTACAAATTTAAAGAGTCGAAGCAAATTGCTCAAAGCATGGTTATTTCGATCTCTAATGCTAGTTCAGATGTTGAATATGAAATTGCGATTGCATCACCTACACCAATCATGGAAGATACTATGGGATATGTCCCATCATAGGAGTGTTGATGTATTTGTAACTTCAAAATGTATTCATCTATGTATCTTATGTATTGTAAACTGATGTTTATTCCAGGATGTATCTATAATGTAATTGAGTCATGTTGTCATGCCCCGATGTTCCGAACGGGAGAATCAATAATGTAAACAAGTCATGTCAAGTCATAGTGGGGAACCCTCCGATTGTGTAAGGGAGTCCCCACAGTTCCGGGGCACTAGGGTTATTAGACTCTCCTAGTAGAGGTCGGCCCTAGTAGGGTTTTAGTCATGTCAGGATTAGTATAAATAGAGAGCTGGGGTCTCTATTTAGTACACATCACTCACACACTCAAGTGTAGCACATAGTTGAGGAAGGAGAAGACATTGGGGCTAGACAAGAAGAAGATTACTGTTGTCGGGAGTGCATCTTAATGTTTTGGGGTTTTACATCTTGTGCTGATTATATCTTTGAGGAAGTTGTGGGGTTTCTCCATTTATGGTTTCCTCGATGAAAAGCACTGTGTTCATTGTCTCTTGTTTTTTATTGTTGTACTTGTTATTCTCTCAGTAAAGATCCTAACATAATGCTAGCTTAATGTTGAAAAACTAACATGGTATCAGAGCTAACCTGAGAAGAAGACACTGTGCAGCTGTGGGAACTAGGGCTTCCTAGTTTGTGGATCTTCCTCCACAAATTTTCAGCAAAAGTAAGGTGGAATAACTCTCCTCCTTAGGGCACATCTTTCTGTCGAAGCAGAATCCAATTCTGAGGTTCTTCAGTTTTGGACCTGTCACTACTGTCGAAAATTAGGGCTTTTCATACAAGAGGAATTTTTTAGTGAGAGGAATTTTTTAGTGAGCCCAGGCCTGGATTGATCTCCTCCCCAAAATCAAAGTTAGGGACAAATTTCAAGGCATTTGGGTGGACAGAACTCCAGAAAAGCAAAACCCTAATTTGCTCCTGAACCAGCTCTGCAGGATTTCAGCTCAAGTTTCAGATCCGACATCTTGAACCTGGTAAGATCTAAAATCTTTTGTATTTCCATTTGAGGTTATCAGTTAAGATGTCTCATCATACCAATCTTGATGAAAAGCTTGAGGGAGGTGATAACTTCCGAGCCTGGAAGTATAGGATCTCCCTGGTCCTGGAAGAAACTGAGTTAGACTCCTACACCCATGAGGAGGTTCTAGTTCCAGAGGGAGATGAGGCAAAGTCCTTACATAAGAAGAAGATGGTTATGGCAAAGAGGATCATTGTTGATTCTATCAAGGATCACCTTATCCCACAGGTGTCCTCTCTCAAGACACCTAAAGCTATGTTTGATGCCCTAACCAAATTGTTTGAAGGGAAGAACATAAACCGGAAGATGACCCTGAGAAACCAACTGAAGAATGTGAAGATTCAGAATTCAAAAACAATCCAGTCTTACTTCACAAGAGTTTCTTAGATCAAAGAACAACTAGAAGCAATTGATGAAGAAGTGGAAAATGCAAAGATTGTGATGACTACCTTGAATGACCTTCCTAGGTCATGGGATTCTTTCATCCAAGGAATCTGTGCTAGAAAGAAGTTAGTCAAGTTCAGCAGACTATGGGAAGAGTGCTCTCAAGAAGAAGCTTGGATAGCAGCTCGAGAAGAGAAGATAGGAAGTGAATACCAAGCTCTTACGGTACACTCCAAGTCTCACTCCAAGTCAAGCAAAAGAAGACCTCATAGCTCCAGAGGTAAGCACTCTCACAAAGATAACACTAGAATAGATGTATCTAGGATCATATGCTATACATGTGATGAAGCAGGACACTATGCAAGGAATTGTCTTAGCAAACAGAAGATAGTAAAGAAGAGCAACAAAAGAAGACATCATGCTCATGCTACAGAGGATGATGAACCATCCAGGAAGAGATCCAGATATGTAAGTGAAGATTCTTTAAGCAAGGATGAATATGTTCTGATATCCACTCTTGCGGGTAACATTACTCATGGAAGTGATGATTTGCTTATAGATAGCGGGGCTTCCAAACATATGACTGGATTCAAGGAATCCTTTGTGAGACTATCAGAACATGAATCACCTCACAAGGTAAAGCTAGGAGATGACTACCAATATCCAATAAAAGGTAATGGGGAATCTTCATATAAGTTAGACTCTGGAAAATCTCTAACAATGAAAGAAGTATTGTTTGTACCAGGACTCAAGAAGAACCTTCTCTCTATATCAGCATTAGATGCAAAAGGAATGCGGGTATCATTCATAGATGGTCAAGTCATCATGTGGCCAAAAGGAAAGACTATCGATGATGCAGTAGTGATTGGAGAACAAGAAGGAGGATTGTACAAATTGAAGGGCCATCCAGAACAAGCCTTGGTCCATGACATAGTAGAGCCAAGTGAACTTTGGCATAGAAGGCTTGCACATGTGCCTTTCAGAGCACTACCTATTGCAAGCAAAGCTGTCGAAGGTCTTCCAGAAATCCAAGCAAAACATGATGGGGTCTACAAAGGATGTGCGAAAGGAAAGAATACAAAGAAGACATTTCCAAGCAGTGAAAGCAAAGCAAAAGGAATCTTGGAAATCATGCACTCCGATGTATGCGGTCCTATGTCATCAAACTCTCTAAGCGGGTATGCATATTATGTTTCTTTTATTGATGACTTTTCTAGGAAGACATGGGTTTACTTCATGAAGAACAAAGATGAAGTATTCAGTAAATTCAAAGAATTCAAAGCCTTGATCGAGAACCATATTGAAAAGAAGATCAAGACCATTCGACAGATAATGGCGGAGAATTCACTTCAAATGAATTCAAAGAGCTATGCAAAGAATCAGGGATTAAGAGGGAGTTGTCCACTCCTTACAATCCACAACAGAATGGGATTGCGGAACAGAAGAACAGAACTATCATGGAAGCTACAAAAGCAATGCTTCATGATCAAGACCTTCCTATGCATCTTTGGGCGGAAGCTGCCAGAACATCGGTGTATGTACAGAACTGTACTCCACATAGAGTACTCGAGAACAAGACTCCTGAAGAAGTATTCTCTGGCAAGAAACCAGAAGTTAGCCATCTCAGAATATTCGGCTATCCTGTGTACATCCACATTCCAAAAGAGAAGAGGACTAAATTAGATCCTTCAGAAAAGAAGGGTATATTTGTGGGATACTCTGAAAGCTCAAAGGCTTACAGAATATATTTCCCAGGATACAAGAAGATTGACATCAGCAGGGATGCGACATTTGATGAAGACACAGCTTACAACAAATCCAGAAAGAGACCTACTGAAGAACTTGAAGAAGCAGAAGCACCCAGAATTCATGATACAACCATGAATGAAGAAACTCGAAAAGAAGATCGAGAATTTGAAGAACCACAAAGACCTGTAGATCCACCTATGGAGAAGAATCCTCATAAGAGGAAACCTGCTTGGGTAGGAGAACTTATCCAAGGTGTGGAAAGATATGGGGCTCCAGAAGAGAATCACAAAGAAAGAAAGAGGACCAGATCCTGTTCCGGGTATGTAGCTTTACTATGTGATTTCATTGATAAAGAACCTTCTAATTATGAAGAAGTGGCAAAACGGAAAGAATGGAAGGATGCTATGATCGAAGAGTACCAATTGATCATGAAGAATGATGTTTGGGATGTTGTCCCAAGACCAGACGGGAAGTCAGTTGTAACTTCCAAATGGATCTACAAGATCAAACATGCTACAGACGGTAGCATTGAAAAATATAAGGCAATATTTGTAGCTTGAGGTTTCTCTCGGAAAGAGGGAATAGACTATGAAAAAACCTTTGCACCTATAGCCAGATACACTTCCATCAGATCAGTACTTGCTCTGGCTGCAGTGATGAAATGGAAGATACACCAGATGGATGTCAAGACTGCTTTCTTGAATGGTGTAGTGGAAGAGGAAGTGTATGTAGAACAACCACTCGGTTTTGAGACACATGACAGGGAGTCTCATGTATGCAGATTGAAGAAAGCTCTGTACGGTTTGAAACAGGAACCCAGGACATGGTACGGTAGAATTGATAGCTTTCTATCCAGTTTGGGCTTTACCAAGAGTAAAGCAGATTCCAACCTTTACTACAAGGTTGAAGATGGCAACCCAGTGATGCTTCTACTATATGTAGATGATCTGTTCGTGACAGGTTTGGATGGGTTGATTACTAATACGAAGAGAAAGCTTGATGCTGAGTTCGAGATGAAGGACTTGGGTATGATGCATTAATTTCTAGGTATGGAGGTGTGGCGGAGTGCAGATGGAATCTTCCTTGGACAAGGGAAGTATGCAGTAGAGATCCTGAAGAGGTTTGGGATGATGGACTGCAAGACTATGGCCACACCTATGGCATTGAACCTGAAGCTATTGAGCGATGCTTCATTAGAGTCGGTTGATGCTACGATGTATTGTCAGATGATTGGGTCATTGATGTACCTAACGAACACGAGACCAGACATTTGCTTTGCTGTGAACACCTTGAGCCAGTTCTTGACAGATCCGAGAAATGTTCACTTGATTACTGCAAAGCATATTTTGAGGTAACTGAGGGGTACAGTTGATTATGGGCTCAAGAACGATCCGTATCAGAAGATTAACCTGGAGGGTTATGTTGATTCATATTGGGCAGGCAGTGCCATCCATAGGAAGAGCACTTCAAGGTGTTGCTTCAGTATGGGATCAGGTGTGATCTCTTGGTTTAGCAGGAAGCAATCCTATGTGGCACTGAGTACAGCTAAAGCAGAGTATTGCATAGCCTGTTCAGCTAGTTGTGAGGCAGTATGGCTGAGGAAGCTACTGTCTGATTTATTTGATCTCCAGATGGATGCTACTTGTATACATTATGACAACCAGAGTTACGTGAAGTTGTCAGAGAATCCAGTGTTCCATGACAAGTCGAAGCACATCGAGATCAAGTATCACTATATCAGGGACATGGTGCAGAGGGGAGCAGTGAAGCTCCAGTATGTTGCGACAGAGGAACAGATAGCTGATGTGTTGACGAAGCCATTGGCCAGAGTGAAGTTCGAGTACTTCAGGGAGAAGCTTGGGGTTCTCCAGATCAAGGTTTCCTCCAAGGGAAAGTGATGAGTCCCAAATCCATTCTGATGAGCACGGTCAGATGTAAGGGCTGAGCCATTCTGTCATGGTGAGAGGATTCAATTCCTTCCATGTCAGATATGAGTGCTAAAGATCCAAAGCCATTCTGACGAGCAGGTCATATGTAAGGGCTAAGCCATTATGTCATGGTGAGAGGATTCAATTCCTTCCATGTCAGATATGAGTGCTGGCCATTTTGCCGAGTAGGACATATGTAAGGGCAACTGCCACTCTCTGGGAGAGTGGAGGTACCTGGTCAGTTACCAGGTAGCTCAATCTGGGACTGGGGGCCTTTCTGACGAGGGTGGAGTATTTGGATCCTTCCAAGTTAGATGTGAGTGCATGCCCTTCTGTCATGGTGAGAGGATTCAGTTCCTTCCATGGCCGATGTAAGTGCAGGCCATTCCGTCATGGTGAGAGGATTCAGTTCCTTCCATGGCCGATGTAAGTGTGGGTCATTCCATCATGGTGAGAGGACTCAGTTCCTTCCATGGCCGATGTAAGTGCGGGCCATTCTTTCATGGTGAGAGGATTCAGTTCCTTCCATGCCAGATGTAAGGGCAGGCCATTCTATCATGGTGAGAGGATTCAGTTCCTTCCATGACATATGTGAGTGCAAGGCCTTTCTGATGTGATTGTAGTTTACTACATGATCAGATGTGAGTGTTGGGTGTGCCTTTCTGATGAGTAGGTCAGATGTAAGTGTTGGGCGTGCCTTTCTAATGAGTAGGTCAGATGTAAGTGCTGGGAAAAGACCTACCTGATGGCTAGGTCTATAACCAGTATGAAAGAAGGATGGCTCTATAGAACTTCCTATGATGAGATAACACACACATGATGATGACTAGATGAGATCCAGATCAAGCTATGATCCAGATCCAGTTATGATGACTCCGAGATATCCATATCGAGTGATGATCCAGATCCAGCAATGATGATCTAGATCGAGTGATGATCCAAATCCGATCCAGTGATGATGATCCAGATCCAGTGATGTTGATCCAGATCGAGAGATGATCCAGATCCAATGATGATTTCCCATGATGATCCAGATCGAGAGATGATCTAGATTCAAAGAATGAAGATGACTTGAAGACTCATAAGACTCAAGATGCAGATGACAAGATGATCCAGTTGATATAGAGAAGAAGACCAGTGCTGAAAATTGTGTCGAAAGAATACCTTCCTAGTTAAGAGGGAGTGTTGATGTATTTGTAACTTCGGAATGTATTCATCTATGTATCTTATGTATTGTAACCCGATGTTTATTCCAGGATGTATCTATTATGTAATTGAGTCATGTTGTCATGCCCCGATGTTTCGATTGGGAGAATCAATAATGTAAACAATTCATGTCAAGACATAGTGGGTAACCCTCCGATTGTGTAAGGGTTAAAGTCCCTGCAGTTCTTGGGCACTAGGGTTATTAGACTCTCCTAGTAGAGGTTGGCCCTAGTAGGCTTTTAGTCATGTTGGGATTAGTATAAATAGAGAGATGGGGTCTCTATTTAGTACAAATCACTCACACACTCAAGTGTGGCGAATAGTTGAGGAAGGAGAAGACACTGGGGCTAGACAAGAAGAAGATTACTGCTGTCGGGAGTGCATCTTACTGTTTTGGGGTTTTACATCTTGTGATGATTCTATCTCTGAGGAAGTTGCAGGGTTTTCTACATTTATGGTTTCCTCGATGAAAAACACTGTGTTCATTGTCTCTTGTGTTTGATTGATGTACTTGTTATTCTCTCAGTAAAGATCCTAACATAATGCTAGCTTAATGTTGAAAAACTAACAAGGAGTAGGTTCAACCAGTTGTTGAGCAGACTGCTCTAGTTGTTGAGCCAATTCTCGTTATGCCTTTAGGAAAAGCACATGTGGATAGACCAAGTCCATCTAGAACTTCATGGGGAAAGCGCACAAGAAATAGGAGGAAAGAAAAAGAAATGGCATCACCGGCATCGCCATCAATACCTAAGGAAGAGGAAGACTCTGAAACCATAAATTTGTTGTTTCCATATATCCCACCAAGACGTGCAGATGCATCAAGGGTCAAAATTCCAACCAAGTCACGCACCCCACTAATAGAACCCACGGTACCAAAAGGAGTCAAGGTGCTGAAGAAGAGTTTATCAAACTTGCAGAAGTTATCCTTTATTGACCACGATACGAAGAAACAAAAATACTTGGACAAGGGGAAGTATATGTTAAATGTGCAGGACACACTAGATTCGCCAAAGTGCTTGGTTCCAATGGAATGGGAGAGAGGTCTAGATCAATCCGAATTGTTATTGATGTTTTCTGCCACACTTTGGTCGAAGCATAGAAGTGAATACCTTTGTCCAACAATTTTTAGTATCGTTTCATGGAGGATTCCTTTGGCTAGATGAAGTACACTCTATGGATGTCGAGCTCATCGCATTGATAACATGCCACCCACTGGCAGGTATAGATCCAGCACCATGTTTATGAAAAGAGCAGGACACAATGATGACAGCAAGGGTTAAATATAGCTATGACTTGACTTGGGCCAACATAGGGTTCCTAATATCTTCCATTAACGACTATACCATTTGCTTTGTCGCAAAGGTATTGGCCTATAAAGCGTTGTGCAAGCTGTGATTGAACCAGTGCACTACAGGTGTAGTTTCGATAGCTGAACTCTGTGTAGTGGGACTTCAGATTCACTGGTCACAATTCCTATTGAATGAATTGCTAAAAGATGCATCTATTTTGTAAGAAAAGGGTAAACTTTTCCACTATTCCTGGTTACTGATTTTGATTTCATTTGTTGTCTGGTCCAACCCACCAAACTACCAAGCCGTAGATGCATCAGTTCACTACAGAGGAGCCAGATACCAGAATCTCTAGTTCACATAGAAAAACAAGGACAGGCAACGGGATACTAATATCAAATTTTTAATGCATCAAAAGGCCCTAAGGGATCAAGTGTGGAAGCAGGAAATACTTGACGATGGAATTGTCAGACGGTTCCCTCAAATTATTAAATTTGATATTGATGTGCATTATGTCAAGATACAACCGCAACAAGACCCAAAATTCCAATGGTTGGCGAAATCATATTTATTGACTGAAGAAGAAGTGGAATCCATTTTTGATGAATGGCAGAAAGAATGGCGAGCTCCTGTTCTAGATGACCAATTAGAGACAGAAGAAGACCTACGACAGGATAATCCACCACCACCAAATGATGGCAATGAGGAAGAAAACCCACAGGTAGATCTCAACCCAACTCAGAGCGGTTCGAGTTCAACTCCGACAGACCCAAATGTAGAAGAGAAGAGGAACTAGGGAGAAATAGAGTAGGCATACTCAAAGCTATAGAAAAAAAGAGAAAGGTTGACATAACTGCCAATACCATCAACATTGATGGGGGAGAATTTACACAGTTAACTCAAGTGCTGGAAGAAGTCACGGAAGCAAGCTTTCAGAAAATAGATAAGTGACAGAAAAAGCTAACAAGCAGTATTACGAATCTATTGAAAATACTCTACAAAGTTGTTGAAGAGGTTAGAATTGCAATAGATTATACACCTCTAAGAAATGACTCGCAAGATGTACCTGGAACTTTCGAAGAACAATAACTTGAGATGCCAATGCTAGTTCCACCAGTCAGAGTGCAAGTATCATGAGAAGTACTTGATCCGGGAACCCAAGAATTCAATGATTTTGCCAAAATCATCGAGAAAATAACAATATATTTTTCACAGATGTGCATGACTGAGGTATATGCACTTCAAAATGTCGCAGTCATCGAGATGAAAGTTAGAGAAGGGGCCTTGATTAAGAAGGTGAAAGTCGCGAATAAAAGTGTTAATAAGATGAAGTAGACGGTGCAAGAGGTCGAGCAGAAGACAAAGACGTGGGAAGAAAATAGGAATAAGCTCGACAAGGTTGTAGCCCTTGCATGTACAAACTTTATTGAAGAAGGAATTACAAAAGAAATGTTTGCAGAAGCCAAGGTCATTCGACTTGTCGATATAGCAGATGACCTTCGTAAAAATGTTGCAAAGCTTGAAGAACAGATAAAGCCAAGCACACCCCCATAGGTGTTGGGGGAAGGAAGACAAGCAACAACTGGAGCTGCGAAGAAGATAAAAGAGGCAAAGGCACTATGTGCTAAGGCTGTCAACCAAGTCTCTTGGACTTGGGAAGCATTGATTGAAGACATCAAACTAGAGAAAGTCACAAAGGAGTTGTGCATAGCTGAGACGGAAGTAACTCAGCTGAAGAATGAGGTGAAAAAGTTACCCTTAGCACAGAAGATGTCTAAGGCAACATAAATGAAGAAGCTCCAACAGCAAGTGATGGTGTTGTGCACACAACATCAAAAAAGGGGAGATACAGTTGAAGAATTGCAGGTTGAGGCATAAAGGATTACAGGTATCATTCAACATGTACATTAGAGAGTGTAATGAGCACTAGAAGCAACACGGCTCATAAAGTTGGAACACTTCAGTTCCAATCTTGTGGAAAACTTGTAGAAAACAGAGGAAGATGTCTGACGAGAGACAAAAGAGATTGTGAAAAAATTACAAGACTTTCAAAGCAAAGTTGACACAAGTCAAGAAATGGAAGAATAGATTTGCGTGGCTTGAGACGAGCAACATATGAGTGTTGGGGGCATGTTGGGCCTAGGGAAAGATAGGAAAAATTCAGTTAGAATTATGTAGAAGTATGAAAAGAGTTGGGTTGCAATAAGGAAAAGGAAGCAGCGACAGAAGTAGAGAAGGAAGAACATAAGAAGCAAAAGGAGTTATGGCAGAAGCAATTGAGGAAGGAAGAAAGGACATGATAGAAGAAGTAGTAAGGAAGGAAGATGTGACAGAAGAGGAATAGAAGCAGCAGAAGAAGAAAGAGACAAGGAAATAAATAGCCAAATAGAAAGTTGCAACAACAAAAGAAGAGAGTTCACGACAGAAGAGAAGTCGCAACTGAAGGAAAGGATGTGACAAGGAAAGATGCGACGAAAGAAACCCATGTCAGAATGTGTGTAGTGACACAAAGAATAGAAAGCGACAGTCCATAAAGATCGTGTGTACGAGGTAGGATAGAGTCAGTGGAAGCCAACACATATGAAATCATCTTTGTAATTTGGGTCGTTAGTGCCTATTGACATATGTCAATATAATAGGAAAGAGAGTCGTTGGATAACTGTATGAAGTCGGTTGAAAGAGACATGTAAGAGTCTATATAAGGACGAACCCAAGTTGTATATGGGTTATCCTTGGTAGCCTCTAGGCACTCTCATGACGCTCTGGTCATTCTTAACCTGTGTGGCATTTGGTCATTGTTAGTTTTCTGTAAGTTGTGTTGTATGTTAGTGTGTTGAGTCGTAGAGAGGAGTTAAAGACCCTGCAACTGAGCGTGTTGAAGTGTAGAAGAGATTGAGTCGATCTAGGTTGTGTGCGTATCATGAGTAGAGTTAATTAGAGAAAGAATAGTGATAGAAGACTAGAGAGCATGAGAGGAGGAAGAAGTATGTATAGATAAGAAAGAGAGATCTAGAACAGAGTCTAGAGCTTAGTGCATAGACAAAAGGGTTCCAATATTTCTCATCCCAGATGAAGAGCGTCTTTGTGGTTTTTCCCAGATGGGTTTCGACGTTAGATAGTGTGTTATATGTGTGAATGATGAATGTGTTTGAAGTCGCATATATATGTTATTGTGAATAAGTGGTTAGGTATTTGCTTATGAATGAGTTTATATGTATCTATCGCATTGTTGTTGTTGAATGTATCTATGTTGCATCGGGTTTATTACTATAATACATGTCAAAGGATAAGTTGTGTTGTAGCTTAATTGTGCATAATAAGTGTAAAGACTCCACCCATCAACCTATGTCGAGCACCTTGGTAGAATACCAAGGGACCCAAAATCCACTACCCAACTGCAGAAACCTGGTTCTGGAAGTTACCCATAGAAAGATATCTCGGGTGAGACAACATCTATGTCGCAGGTGCTGTCGAATGAGCCTCGCTCTATCGGGCTGATATCTTGGGATTTGTTGTGTGTAAAGGAGGGACTGGACCTGGGTCGAAGAGAGGTCAAAAGGAAACAGTTGTAAGAACATGGTGGAAGATCACTAAAGGAGCATTGGTAGTAGAAAAAGGAGATAAGGTAGGTACATTGTAATTATGTCCTCATAATACTGATTATTCTATCTCTGTAGCTTCCATGGAAACAAGTGCAACACTGTGCATCATAGGATTGGCCACATGAGTGAGAAGCGGATGCAAATTCTTCACTCAAGAAAATTCCTTCCAGATCTGAAGCAAGAAAGTTTGGAATTCTGTGAGAACTGTGTTTATGCAAAACATAAGATAATTAGAGTTCTCAAGGTTGGGAAACAAAGGAAGAGTGAAAAGTTAGAGCTTATAGATACAGATGTATGGGGATCGACTCAAGTACAATCTCTTGGTGGATCTCATTATTATGTTACTTTTATTGATGATGAAACTAGAAAAACTTGAGTTTATTGCATTAGATGTCAATTTGTTGTGTTTTCTACTTGTAAGAAGTGGAAAGATTTGGTTGAGAATGAGACAGGAAATAGGTTAAAATGTCTCAAATATGATAATGGAGGTGAATACTGCAGCAAGGAGTTTGATAGTTACTATTCACACAATAGTATTCGTAGAAAGAAAACAATCCTAGGAACACCATAAGAAAATGGTGTGTCAGAAAGGATGAATAGGACGATCATGGAGCGTGCAAGGTGTATGAGATTGCATGCATGGTTTCCCTTACAGTTTTAGGCTTATGTTGTAGATATTATTGTTTATTTAATAAATAGAGGGCCTTTAAGTGCTTTGGATGTTGGGATTCCAAAGAAGGAATGGACAGATAAAAAGGTAAACTACTCATTTATGAGAACTTTTGGTTGTGAATCATTTGTCCATATTGATAAAAAAAATAGAACAAAGCTTGAGGCTAAATCCAAGAAATGTACTTTTATTTGATACAGGATTAATGATTTTTATTATCATATATGGGATTATGAAAATCACAAAATATTAGGAGTAGAGATGTAGTATTGAATGAAAAGGTTATGTACAAAGATCAGTTGCAGGGAAAGAAAGAGGAAAATGAAAACACATAGTACACAATGCTTGATGAAATAAAAGAAAATGAAGTTCCATAGGTACCAGAAAATCATAAGCAACATCATGTACCTCAAACTACTGCAAATGTAAGAATATATACCAAGTTAATTAGACCCCCTGAACGATTCTCTCCTTCACTATAGTATTTATTTATGACTAATTTCGGTGAACCAAAATGCTACGAAGAATCAATGTAGGTGGAAACTAAAAAGAAGTGGGAGCAAGGCATGAATGAGGAGATGGACTCATTGGTAAGAAACTAGACTTGGGATCTAGTTGAGTTGACTGCAGGTAAAAGACCATTGTAGAATAAATGGGTTTACAAGTTGAAGGAAGAAGAAGTAGGCAAGAAGTGATACAAGGCTATATTTGTTGTAAAGTTGTTTGCACAAAAGAAAGTTATAGACTTTGATTAAATATTTTCTCCTGATGTTAAAATGACTTCAATTAGGACTATTTTAAGCCTAGTGGAGGTATAATATTTGTATCTTGAACAGTTAGATGTAAAAATAATCTTTCTCCATGGGGATTTAGAGGAAGAGATTTATGTGCAACAACCACAGGGGTATGAGGTCAAAGGGAAGGAGAATTTGGTTTGTAGGTTGAAGAAGAGATTGTATGGCTTGAAGCAAGATCCAAGGCAGTGGTATTTAAAATTTGATAAGTTTATGCCAGAACAAGGTTATAGTAGATGTCATTTTGACCACTATGTTTATTCAAGAGGCTAGATAATGCAATATACATTATATTGTTATTGTATGTGGATGACATGCTTGTTGCAGAGCCTAACATGCAGGATATAAATGTGCTCAAAATGAAACTAACTAAATCATTTGCGATGAAGGATATGGGTGATGCAAAGCAAATCCTTAGTATGATAATAACAAGAGACAGGAAAAATCTCAAATTGACATTTTCTCAGGGTGAGTACATAGAAAAGGTGTTGGAGGGTTTAGAATGCAGAATGCAAAACCAGTTAGTACACCTTTGGCCAGGCATTTCAAACTAAGTAAGGAGATTTGTCCCAAGACGCATGAGAAGATAAAATACATGTCTAAGGTTCCCTATTGATTAGCAGTTGGCAGCTTGATGTATGCCATGGTGTGCACAAGACCATATATTGCACATGCAGTGGGACTTGTAGGTAGGTATATGAACAATCCAGGTAAAGAGGATTGGAGGGTAATACAGTGGATTCTTAGGTATTTGAAAGGTACCACTTCTTATGCATTATTTTTTGGAGGTTCAAATGTTGTTCTACAAGGATATGTTGATGCAGATATGGCAGGTGATAAAGACAACATGAGGAGCACCACAGCCTATGTTTTTACTATGGGTGGAACAACACTAAGTTGGATTTTGAAACTGTAAAAGGTTGTTGCACTTTCAACAATGGATTCAGAGTATATTGCTGCTACAGAGGCTAGTAAAGAGATAATTTGGTTGCAGAGGTTCATGGAGGAATTGGGTAAGAAGTAGGAGATTAGAAGGTTGTACACTGACAGCCAGAGTGACATTCGTCTTGCAAAGAACTCAACCTTTCATTTGAATACTAAACATATATAGCTCAAGTACCATTTCATAAGATATGTTCTCGAAGATGAATAGTTATAGTTGGAAACGATACATATTAGCTAGAATTTTGTAGGCGTGTTTACAAAGGTAGTAACCAAAGATAAATCAAGTTCCTACTTGGTTTCAGTTGGCCTTCAAGCATGAAGGTGAAGAGAAATTTTCCAAATCCAAGTTTCAGAGCATAGTCCAACAAGTGCGGCAACAATGGATTTGTTGTGATCAGTCTCCAAGTGGGAGATTGTTGGTCGTGGATCTTGATATTCTAGATTCAAAGATGTTATTATTCAACCATGTTTATACCCCAGTTTTATTGTACACTCGTCCCAGCAGGGGGTTGTGGGGGGACATCCCCCCCCCTCCCGCGGGGGTCTAGGGGGACCATCCCCTTGACTAGGGGGTCCAAGGGCGAATTCCATGAAAGAAATTTTTGGGATGTTTGTTGGCCAACAATTTACGAGCCCATGGTATTGGGTGACCTGTGGTATTTTCCCATGGTAATTCCCTTATAAAAGGAAAGCATTGTAATATGGTTGTGTATTGTATTGTAGCATTGTAAAACAATCTCTGTGATTGTGTGAGAGAGATTGTGAGAGAGTGAAGAAGAAGTGCAATGGGTTTGCTGCAGGTTGTATCCCTTCATTTTGTTGGACAGTATGATAACAAAAGGACTGGAAATTTCTGTGTGGACGTAGCCCATCTTGGGTGAACCGCGTTATATTGGTGTCTCTCTTGTAATGTGTTTATGTTTTAATATTTGCATCTTGTTTATTGTTATTTCTCTGTGATCCTGTTTTTCTAACATGTGAGATTTTTTTTATATGCTACAAGGGATAGTTGGGAGATGAGAGATAAGGGGAGAATGTTGAGGTTAGATCCTAATAGGTTTAGAATTCATCTTATATCCACCATAGTTGGTAGGAATAAACATCCATGAGAGTTTTTTTTTCTAGAAGTCTCTCAAAGCTTCTTTTTTTCCCTTTGAAAAGATAGTGTCGCACCCTGCTAAAGACAAACTTGTGACAATGATGGGTGTCACAACTTTCTGTAAGGAAGCATGCAAAAGTGTCTCATGATGTTAGACAACAACCTGCGATGATGGAGAGTGTCGCAGGTTGTTAGTTTGCAGGTTGCGACAATGTTGCTAACTAAGCTGTTGGAAAGGGAAAATTTCATGACTTTCATCTTCCAAGTAAGTTTGGGCATACACACTTCAGGGATGAAGGCAAGTTTAGAGGTACATGGTGATGACGAAATTTCCGTGTAACACTCTTCTTTCATAAAATAACATCTATGTAGGTTTACCAGCAACTTCTCCTACTTCAACCGTTGTAACACTTATCTTAGATGCACAACAATCTCTTCTTTTGTCCTACTAAAAATCAAAATATCATCCAAATAAACAATTACAAACTTACTCAAATATGGTTTCATCACTTCTTTCATAAATATCATAAAATTAATACGATCATTTGTCAGCCCAAATGGCATGACAAATCATTCATACAATCCTTCCTTCATCTTGAATGTGGTTTTCCATTCATCTCCATTTGAGTTTCTTATTTGATGGTATTTTCTCTTTAAATCGATCTTGGTGAAGTAGCTTTCTCCACTCGAGCTATCTAGCAAATTATCCATTATCGACAATGAAAATATGTGCTTAATTTTAATTATGTTGATGGCACATCCTCCATTCTCCTCCTTTGTTGGGTGCAAGTACAACTAGTATTGCACATGGACTCAAACTTTCCTTGATCAATCCTCTCTCCAATAGATCCCGAAATTATCGTTTCAACTCCTCATTCTCCATAGGTTTCATCCTATGTGGTGCCTTGTTTAGAAAACTCAAACCTAGAATAAGAACAATTTTATGGGATATACTCCTCACATGCAGTAATCCTTTTGGCATCTCCTCCGAGATTATTTCCTTGAATTCGGTCGTCATCTTTCCAATCTCCATAAAAACATCTTCTTTACACTCCTCCATACTAATTGCTTTCATTATGGCTGTAAAACAACAATTCACCCTCCTTTCTTCCCTCATGAATGTTATGTCTGAACACAACATCATTCTTTTCCCAAAATAATTACTAGTTCTACCCTTATCACTTCTATTTTCCTTCAAGGGTAACAACCTAGTTTTCTTTCGATCCTTCTTTACCAAAACAATGTTCTTATATCTATCATAAAGCATATTCTTGTCATATTTATAGGGTATTTACAACAATAGATTATTAGCATCCATGGGTACTATATCACACATCACACTGTCATTATAATTGGCAATCTCAAAATTTATCAAACACTATTGGGAAACAGTGACATGGTGCTCTTTCTGCAACCATCAGACCCTTTAAGCCTATGGATGTGGTCTACATTTAAAATTCAATTTATTTACAACTTCAATAGAGACCAAAATTTATGTGCTTCCTCCATATACAATTAGATAACAACACTTACCTCCAATTCTACACATGGTTTTGAAAATAGACTTCAACTTCTCTGATTCCTACTCTAACTAGTTGACATGCTTCAACAACATCCTTTTGGTCATCAAGTTTCCTCCATCCTTCGGTGTAGTTTCATCAACATTATCCCTCGATATCAAACCGGTAGTACTTCTAGCTCCCTTAGTTACATGTGTTCTACTCTCCTGCTTCCTCACAACAAGTAGGTTTAGGAGATTCATATGCTTTATGTCTAGGTTCCTGACATTTGTAGTAGATGACGACAATCTATTAGTTTACCTACTTCTAAAGTTACACAAATACCCGTACTTTTGTTTCCTCTGTAGCCTTCATTACCTCTTATGAACTCTTGGGTTTTCTTACCAAAGTTGGTGCCTTCATCTTTCTTTGTCCCACTACTCTGCCCTCTGTTAGATGTTGTTCTTCCTCTACCCCTAATTGTTGCTCCTCCCTTATTACTAGGGATCCTCCTTAATAAATTCTCCTCTAACAGGGCTAGCTGATAGGCCTATCCAACTATCTTAATCCTCATAACATCAAATTCATCCTAAATAGCATACTTCAACCTGAAGGTAGAGGAAAATCCACAATCATCTCCTTCTCTATCAAATTCTGTAATTTCTAGTATAAATTAAACATGTAAACATTTGGAAGAAATTTAGCTTTAATTTTAGCCACCATTCTATCCCATGTCTTAATGTTATCATTTCCTTTCCTCGTTGTATCCACATGTACATAATCCCACCACAAGGATGCATGACCTTTTAACTTAAGGCAAGCCATGTTTACCCTCTTTGGGTCTTCAACCTACTCCATATCAAAGAATTTGTCCATATCCATGATCCAATCATTTAACACTTCTAGGTCCAAAATTCAAGAATATGTAGTCGCTTCCATCTTGGGTTTCCCTCTCAAATATGCTAGGGATTTAATAATTTGTTCCCTAGGGTCTTCAACTGCTTCACCCTCTTCTTGGGGATGTTCAACTTCTGCTTCATTATCCTTGATATATTGAGCCTCAAATACACCTTCTCTCCTATGAGTAGTTACAACAACTTATAGCCTCGCTTGTATGGCTCTCAATGTTTGGGATACCTCATCCCATATACCTTCATCTATGCCTACTTTTTTCCCCTTTCCCGGAGAGGTATTCCTCTATCAACCATGTTTTCTTCACTTATAGTTCTTCCCAATAATGTTCCTTTACTGGAACTATAACACTCCATAACAATTATACCCAACACTCACCTATAGCTAGAATTATTCACTTGCATGACACTCCTGCTTTGATACCAACTAATGTAAGGCGACTTGCTGGTACAAGCAATACAGATCAGAATGCACACACAAAAATGAAAAATGGAAAACCACACATATAGAAACTCAAACAAGAGATAGAGGTATCTCAACTTGTCTATCAATTCATTAAAATCAGAAAATTTACATTTGCAATGTGCTTAACACAACTCTGCCCCTAGTATTTAGTCTCATGTGGCTTACCAATACACAACATGGCTTACAAATTCAAATTATGTTCTTTTTTTCTTCTTTGCCCTTTTTTGTTGGTGGGTGTTATGTTCGGTGGCTTCCCCTTCTCTCCCTATATATCTTCTCCTTTCCTCTCCAATCTTCTGGAGAGTCATTCCACTGCTTCTACTCAACACTTCTCTAGGCTTTGTACACCTTCCTCGTTAAATTTTTGCCTTTTCAATGAAATGAAATCACAAATTTGTATAGGTTCTTAAATCTCAACCCCCATATCGATGTATGATGGAATGTTGTTTTAGACTTACCATTGAAACCTGCATTTATTGCAATAAATCTTCATTAATGGCCTTGGAACTAGCCTCCATGTTCTTTGTCACGAAGCTCCATCGACGTCTCCCATCGCTAGTGCTCAACCATCCTTTCAAAATTATCTGACCAATCTTGCTTCAATATACTGGCATAGATCATTAGTCGTCTCTTTCCTTCGGCCCTTCCAAACTATGAGCTCTTTTGTAACTCCAATGTGTAGCCTCGATGTCACTTCTCCATCGATGTTTATTATCGTGGTGTTGCTTCTTCATCATCATTTCTCTATCATTGTTGATTCTTCATTGTTACCGCTTCTCCATTGCTTCTCTAATCTTAATCTTTATGCCATGTCGATAAACTTCGTCATTGTTCCCTCAATGTTTCCTTTTGCTTGAAGACCCATGCTTCCAATGTATTATATGTGCCACATCGATACACTATGCCAATGGTCCCATGATGTCACCCTTTGCTCAACAACACATGCTTCCAATTACTCATATATTTCATGTCGATATACTACACCAATGTTCCGTCAACGCACCAAAAATGCACACTTCTACACATTCCAATTTCCATCTTTGATTTCCTGGCTCCAAAATAAGGATTCTCATGTTCAGATCTGATAACTATGATTCATCCTTCCAATCAATCAGAATTGAATGATGCTCTTGAATCATGAATCATAAGAAGAAAAAATCTGTACCCCAATTATGAGGAGATCATCTCAGGAAAGTAGACAACCAGAAAGGTATTCTCCTTTTGATTTTTAGTCTTATTTTTCTTTATCTAGTACTGATGATGATCCTAGAAATATAAAAGAAGCAAATGATTCAAAGGATAGTGAATTATGGAATAAGTCCATGGTTGAAGAAATGGACACCTTAGATAAAAATGAAGGCATGGATCTAGTTGAGTTACCAATTGGAAGAAACACCATTGGTAGAAAATTGTTTTTAAGAATAAGTTGAATTCAAAAGGTAAAGTGGAGAAGTACAAATCTTGCTTAGTAGCAAAGGGGAATTCCTAGGTAGAGGGAATTGATTTTGGTGAATTTTTTTCTCCAATTGCTAAATTAACTTCTATCATATTAGTTCTTTCTACTATTATTGATTTTGATCTTGAAGTCGAGCAGATGGATGTGAAGACACCATTCATACATGGGGATCTAGAAGAAGAAATCTACATGAAACAACCAAAAGGTTTTACAGTAAAGAGAATGAAGGATTTGATCTGCAAGCTAAAGAAGTCCCTTTATGGTATAAAGCATTCTCCAACGATGCGATACCAAAAGTTCGACACATACATCCTTAGAATGGGGTTTGTGAGAAGCAAGGTTGATCACGGTGTATATTCCAAGCATGTTGGTGATCACTTCACTATTATAGTTTGTAGGTTGACGACATGTTGTTGATTGGAAACAATATGAATGCCATCAAGGAGGTGAAATCGCAACTATCCTCCAAATTTGACATGAACGATCTTAATGTTGCTAACTTCATATTGGGAATGGAGATTAAAAGAGATCGTGCAAACAAGAAACTCTAGTTGAATCATAGAAAATTTGTTGACACAATATTACCAAGATTTAGCATTTAGGAAAGTAAACTGATCAAGGTCCCTATTCTTGAAGGCATCAAGTTATCTGCTGACTAGTGTCCTAAGACACAAGAAGAGGAAGAAGACAAGTCACGAGTTTCCTATGCTAGCATTGTTTGTAGTATAATTATGCAATGGTATGTACTAGATTGGACATTGCCCATGAAATGAGAGTTTTGAGCAAATAGATGTCAAAACTAGGGAAGGAACATTGTTGGAGCATTGGACAACTGTAAAGAGGGTCTTTAGGTATTTATGTGGCACCATAGATTATGGAATCTTCTAGCAAGGAAGACGTGGAATATGCATAATAATATTAATACATGGATTTATTGATGAGACTTGGATGGAGATCTTGATTGTAAAAGATATACAAGTGATTATATCTTTAACCTATTTGGAGGAGCTATCCATTGGATTTGAAATAGACATGTTGTAGTTTCACTCTCAACTACATAAGTTGAATACATGGAAACCATCCATGCAAGTAAAGAAGTTGTATGATTGCATATATTGTGTCCAGGTATTAGGTTTGTACAAGAAACGATAAAGTTAGATTATGACGGTAAAAGTGAAAACTTCTTGGCAAAGAACCCTACTTTTCATTAAAAAACAAAGCATATTGATGTGTAGTACCACTTTGTGAGATATATGATTAACGACAAGAAGGTGTTGTTGGAAAAGGTTGACACCTTGAAGAGTCTTGTAGACTCATTGATGAAGTTTACTAGTACAAGAATTTATCTTAGTGTAGAGAATCTATGGGCATTGTTTTCCTAAACTTGTGACCCTATTAGTACATGACACACTATTCTACCAAGAAAATAACAAGTGGGAGAATGTTGGATATGTGTTATATTCGTTGCATGTGGGTTGTATCACCTTACGATCCCTATTTCTTTAGTGTTTTGTCGTATTCCTTGAGAATGAGCATGTTATAGGATCAAGGGGATTGTAAAGGGGGTGTTAGTGCCCCCACATGCTCTGCAGAGTTCAGGGTAGCACCTTGGTTTTTTTTCGAAGCTATTTTTTTTGGAAAATATGTAATTAATCCTAGTTAAGGGATTGGGGTCTCAATATATTTTGAGTTAGTAAATTAGGGTTTTGGATGCTGCTAAATACCTAAATATTGTATTGTGAATGGTTAAGAAAAACATAATGAGAAAGTTAGAGGTGTGGCTCCAAGTTTTATGGGTTTTTTCTTGGTTAAGGGTTTATAGGATAAATCTTTGTATAACATGTGTGCTATTGTTTAGTCTCTATTTTGATAAGGATATGTATGCAATGTTTCACTTCATGGGTTTAACATTTACATAACTTACCTACCAAGGCTAATTTAAAATATATATATATATTTCTTCCATCATCACTTCTTCCCCCTCCACTAACTTTAGCCTCCCTTCTCATTGTTTGACTAGTTTCAATTCCCTCGACCTTAATTCGTTTGAATTTGAGTGCTTACTAACTTCCTTCCAAGGAATTTCTAGATGCATAAAACCGTTGACAACAATGTTTGATGGCATGTCTATTAATGCCTAATTTGGGGAAAGAATAAGTGCAAGCATCGAGGGTGATATTTTTGGAACCCCTTTTGGGACAAAGGGTTTACCTTTACCACTTTTAGAATCTCTCCTCCTCCTACGTATGTAGCAAAAGAAAAAGAGTTTTGCATTTTCACTTTATCACATCTTATTGATTTCCTGAATGACATAGAGGGCCACTTTACTCCTTTGATTTTGATGTGAATGCAATTTCTTGTCTACTTTTCCTAGGCATGTGGACAAGATTGGGTAGACAACTTCCTTCCTTCCCTTGTCCCATCATTTTACTTTAAATCCCCCCCCCCCCTATATCTTGTAACTTTGATGGTAAAAATTGAGTTCCACCATACCCTAGTCCTCAAAAATTTATTGAATACAAACTAGGGTTTTGTGTAGAAAAATTACCTATATTTTCTCTTGTTGAAGTGGCCCCAATCATATGAAAGATGTAGTTTGGCTACATTCCTTCTAGAAAATCAATTGAATAATCTTCATCCCCTTTGGAAAATTGAATTCCTTCCTCCGTCCCAAGAGCCTCCAATATTTTTTTTTTGAGCGAATTATCCCAAGGAAAACCCTCGGGCACTTCCCCTCATTTCAAGGATGGTACTTGTTGCCGCCTAATACACACCTTAGGTAACATGGCATAAATATTCAAGCCACTGGGTGCATCCTTGGGGGAAAGTCATGAGTCAAGTACTGTCACTTGATCTTGACTCCTCCTTCTAGGCCAACACCTAACGAAACCAATGGGGGTGGTCCCTAAAAAAAACTAAGTTTTTTAAGCTAAGAAAAATAAAATTATTCTAGGAGTTTATTAGTTAACACAATAGTAAGACAAAATTGTTACACTTAACAACACATAAAACATATAATCATCATCATTTGCATATAAGTAAATACTTCAAAGCAAAAAATGAGATAAACAATATAAGACAAGTGCCAAAAGTAAATACTGAAAGTAAATGTGTGGCAGTGCTCTTGGCAAATTTTATTATTATTAAATGTTGGTTAGGAGTGGGTTTATTCTTGGTTTGGCCCGCTCAACCCTTTATTCTTACTAGCAAGTGTGGAGCAACATTACCAAGTGTCCAACGGGGTGAGACATAATTTGCTTAAAGTAACCCCTTGACTCTATGGTATGTTCAATGTGAACCCCTTGCTTTTGGAAATGAATATTAAGTGGATTTCCCTGTTACTCTAGCCACTTGAATCCCCTTTCTGGTTGTTCAACGTATCCGACAAAGCCTACGGTTCAACAAATCTGACAAAGCATGTTGTGAATAAGAACATACAGGGGACCAAGCCATAGTTCGTTACAAGAACTAGAAAATGAAATGAACCACTTTGCAAAAAATTGTTATGTAATTAAACTAAAGCTACAAATATCTTTCTTGATTGTAAGCCACCTACTTAGGAAAGTCTTTTAAGTGGAAACCAGAGCATACTTTGGAAAAGCGTAGCAAGGTTTGATACTTTTGTAAATAATGAAAGACTAGAAGAGCAAATGATTAATCTAATCTAACAAAACAAACTACTCTACATGTTAGTATTTAAAGCAAAACTAATAAAAAAAGAAAATTGAGAAAAGCAAACCACCAAATGAGACAACATAGATCCCCCCCGTGGGGATGGGGTGTGGGCGTTAGGTAGCCCACTTGCTTCTCTCTTATTATTAATTTATTACAATGTTTTAAAGGAATTCCTTTGGTCCTTATAAACTTGGATCCACAAGGCTTACAAGTTTGGAAAATTTGATTTGAAGTAGGAGAGGATGCTTGGGCTACTCTAGATGGTTTGTATCTTCGAAAATTCACAAGCATTTCCTTCTACCTATTCAATAGATGACAAAAAATAGCAAGCAAAGTGAACTAGAAAGTGCTCAAAAACACTTTGGAAGTGTCTTTTAACACAATTAGTAAATATAAAAAATATACTAAGTTAGGCTAAGTAAAATTGCACCAATTAACTAAGGGAAACACACTAGAAAGCTTGTTCCCTTTAGGATCTTTGCTTGCCCTTTTGAGGCAGCAAATGAAAGCACTTTAAACTTGTTGAATAAAAATTTTAAACCACAAAAAATCTACTCCTTCAAACATTTAGATCTAATGAAAATGGACTAGCAAAAATGAGAATTGCTTTTACTAGATCTGGATTTAGAATGAAAACTTTATAACCACTTAAATCTAGCATAAAAAATAAGATCTACTTGTGCTTTAAATTTTAGATATAGATATGAAAAAGTATTCGAATCAGTAACCAAGAAAGTTGAATTTAAAAGATGAGAAGGGTGAAGAATAGTAAGCCCTTGAACTCGAGCAAATGAGTCTTTGTAGTGGGGCTTAGAGGCACTAAGCTCTTCTTAATTTTGCTTGAAGATGAGGAGGATGCTTCCTTGCACAACCTTTCCTTCAAGCTAGATGACTTGTAACTTACAAACACTTGCACAAGAAGGGTTAAGAGCACCAGAGCTAACTACAAAAGAAATTTAGAAGACATACATTTAAACAAAAATAACATGTTTATCCAAGAGATCCAATGCAACTAACATAAAAATAATAGATAAATCAATCTACTACCTTACCCTATATTTACCCTATTGGGAGAAAAATCCATTTTAAAGGAAAATATTAAACAAACAATCAAGATACAAGCATTTAATAAACACATATTACCTCATAAGTTTAAATGAACATCTACATCTACGCACATAAAGAACCACAAGACGATTTGCCTCCAAAGCCTTTATTCATCCAACAAGAAAAAACCTCACAGGATTACAAAGCATGAGGGCATAGGTCTTTTCTCAAGGATTGATCCTCCACTCCTTCCCATCACTTCTTTAAATTACCTTTTATCCTACAACCATTTCTCTAAGGTAGCCTCTTCAGTTCACCTTGCCCTTCATTGCACCTACCTTAGGGAAGCTCCCCTTGAGTTGTAGAAGAGCCAACCAAAAGTGAGGAAGAGAGGAGTGTGGTGACATTGGTTGCTCTTTTCAGAGTTGTCATTGGGCTAGTGTGCCTATTTTTTGGTTTAACACATGCATGCCTTTTTTGGTGGCAACAGTACCTAGGGCAAACCCTAGATTCTTCAAAGCACAAGGTGAAGTCAACAATAGGGCTCAAAGTCACTACAATAATATACTCATCATGAGCTCAACATATCACTTATGAGAATAAAACTTGGGCGGGAGGATAACACTCCATCCCATAACCACCAGGGCTAGACCCAATTAAGATTCTAATATTACCTATCACACAAGCCATCACATAAATTGTATTTATTAATTTGTAGTACATATATTTAATTTCCATTCCAATGCCCCATGCCCCCCTATTGTATCAAGGTTTTACCTTGATTGCCTCTAGAATCTTTTCCTCCTCCTTAGTACATAGGAAAAAAACTCTTGATCCTCATCACATCCCATCAATTTCTTGAATGGGACAAAGGGTTACTTTCCTCCTTCGATTTTGATGTGGATATGATTTCTTGTCTAATATTCCTAAGTCTAAGGATAAGAGTGGGGAGATAACTTCCCTCCTTTCCTTTGTCCCACCTTTTTAATTCAAATCTTCCTGAATCTTCAAACTTTGATCGTAAAATTTAAATTCCACCATACCCTAGGCCTTAAAAATCTTTTGAATACAAACTAAGGTTTTGTGTAGAAAACTTATCTTGATTTTGTCGCATTAGAACAATTCCAATAACCAGAAAAATGCAATTTGATCCCATTTCCTTAGTGAGTCAATGGAATAATATTTTTTTCAATACTATAAAAGCTATACATTATATTAAAGCATATGTCCATCTGGTCAAATTACAAATCCCCCTGTATGGTCCTGAACAAAGAATACCCTATGGTCCCAACAATAATATCATGGTAAAAAAAAACCACATATAGTCCAAACATAGTACATAGGAGATCACATATAGACCACATCAATCATCCACAAAAATATAAAATCATATATGTCTTGTAATGTATCAAAATAACATGCTGCCTCCAAGTCCATGGAATAATCTAGTGGCTTATTCACTCCTTTGGGAAATATAAATACCTTTCTCCATCTAGGAGACCTCTATTATTACTTATCACAGAAGCTTTGATTTATTAATGCCTAGTACCTCTATTTAATTTCAGTTCTAAATTTGTGCATGCCTGAAAACTACCGAATATGTAATTTTGATAAATTTGACATGTGTTTCACCTACTTCAACGGAAGACATACATTTTTTTCAGAGGTCCATCGGAAGACATACATGTAGTAACAAAGTTAAGCGTACAAGGAAGAACCGAAATTTAGATTTATCAAACGTTGTTGCTGTTGAAGCTGTGGCTGTGGCTGTACAAATAAATTAAAATGTCTTCAGCTCAAGATCCATTTAATATAGTCAAGGACGAGATTCAGGATTCTGTAAGTTCTCTATCTGTGTTTCAATTTCAATTTTAGCACAACACTTGTACACTTTGAAACTCATTGAAGTTTTTTCTATTTCTGTTTGATTTCGTTTTTCTGAATTTACATTAATTATTTTGAAGATTCAGATCTGTTCTTTTATGTCTCAATTGAACCTATTTCAGTTCTAGCTGTTCATTTGGTTTCGACTGTCACAAGTTTGGTTCTCATGGAATCATTTTATACCCGACTTTGCACAGTGCAAGTAGATCAATATGTAGAAGTCGGCCCTGTGACAGCATGATCTAGGCGCTGATATTGTTTAAATTTAAACTCTCCAAATCGCTGACTTGTTCCAACAATCATCACTACATGAAAGTGTCTAGTGTTGGCCATGAACAGTCAAGAGGGTGAGGGTTTTTGCTTTCTCCCGACCCCTTGCGGGGATTCTGAAAGCACATGATTAATTCCTTATTATTTTTATTTTTTGGTTGTAGATTAAACTGCGTGTCTAAAAGAACCCTAAATTATAAACTGCAAAATAAACGAGTAATATAATGCTTTATATCCTTTCACCTGTGGTGCTAAAATTTATCATGCGAACTTCCTTACGTGTCTCAAAATTGTGATCACTTGTAGTTAAATACCCCTTATGAGTACAAGCTAGATAAAAAACCTGAGTTGCAAACCTGCATCTAAATTTATATTGTCCATTTTCATATTCTGTATTTTGATGGTATACAAAATTCAAGTTATAACCTAGACATTGTTTTGCCATTGTTTAGAGTCTACTGTTTTAATTTTATCTATTTGACGGGGGAAAACTGCATAGGCAAATTGTAGGTCATTTCTGAGTCAGTGAGGTAGCTTTGAGCGCTCTCCATGGTGAACTTGAGTTTAATCAATTCATACTTGGAAATTATGGAAAATATTGGCCTGACGGTGACAGGCTACACAGTCAGTAAAGAATGCGGTGAATGGAGCCACACACATCAAATTGCATACACAGCTAATTCCTTTGGTTTTCATAGGGGGATTAGTGCAGGGGACAAATTTGTTGAGAGGAAACTGATCTTATCCTTTGCACAAGGATATGATGCATTACAGGATGTATTTTTGATGCTTAATTCATATTATATTTTATCATCTTTGCTATTATGGCACATTCTTACTGGAGTACTCTTAAAGTCTGTTTAGACTGAATGATCTAATTTTCAAAATTGTGATTGCTGGACGCTGTCTTTAATGAATGCAAAACAGGATGTAGTAGTGCTCATTGGCTGGACATGTCACATGATATTACTTATTTTCAACAGCTTTATAGTTATTGTTGGGACTGATCTAAGTTTGTGTGGCCTGAGATGTTATATACATTGATGACATTGAGAAGACAGCATTTTGTTGCCTGGATACTGCAGGAACTATTGCATGAAATTGGAACAACAATAAAGTTCCTTTCCAACTCAGGATTTACGATGTCTTAAAGTCTGAACTTGTGTTGAAATTCAAGAAGGATTGTTCAAATTGGTACTTGAAGTTTATTTTAGTCAAATGCCAATGAACAAAGCTGGGCTTTTTTTCTTGACAGCGCCACTTTTACATATCTTTTAAGCACTGAATTGTGAACCTAGTAGAAAAGGATTTCTGTTCACTTTTAAAACATTAAGGGGTAAAAGGGTTGTATATCTGGGTTGATTGTTTAGGGGCTTTGTCAGCTATAATCGTCACCTTCCTTTGTTTGAAATCTACTGTAGTTACAAGAATAAACTAGGATTGAAGAACTCTGGAGTGTAATAACATAGACGCCTGTATATAAATTTTAGAGAACTTTTGTTAAAGTATGTAATGGCCATTTTAGTTGGTCATCCTATTTTGTTATAGATAGAGTAGAGTTAAGTTTAAAAGTGAGTTTACTGTGAAAATTACCTTGTTTTTTTGTTTGCACGTGTGTTCAAAAAACCCAACATGGTATTAAGGCTTTTATCAATTCTTAGAGGTCAGCAATTCTAGTTTGACGAAGGTTGCAGACAGAAAGTGGAGAGCACCCAACTTAATAGAAGTGAGCAGAGAAGAAGCCACCAGATTCAAATGAAACAAAGTAACTGAATGTAGGATATCATATGTAGCAAACTGTTCAGTAGTGAGCAATTGGTACCCTAGAAAATGATGGTAAACTGTAAAACAGGTCACCATTTGCAAATATATTGCTGTTTTACAAATAGCTTGCTTGGAAGAATCGTTGCTGTTGAGGGAGGTTTGGCAACGGTTCAAAGGAGGGTCAGGACTCAGCACTGCTATTCTAGCAAGAGATCATTTCTTGGAAAAAAACGTTTCGGAAACCTTTAAGGTCAATATTTCATGCATCAGTTTTGTTTGTCCCAGAAGTAGCTGCTAATGCCGAGAACTGTAGGTGCATTCGAAGGTCTCAATGACAAACACAGTTAAGTGGCTGTTTGAGAGAACACATACATTGCCTTTTGAAGTGCCATCAACAAACTAGAAAGGAGGAAAAAAGTTCCAAATTTCACAACATATAAAAAAAATGCATATCTTGGACATTCCATTTTACTATGGATCCTTCCATTAAGCTGATATGCAGTTGAAATGTTAAGTGTTTTTTTAGAAGAGGGGATTTTGTTACCTGAGGTTGAAGTACCCCATGGGTCTATTTTTTTCAGATGCCCACAAACTTGATGGCAAAAATTGTGTCGTCTAGCAATAAAAAATAAGAATATATTAGTGGCTAGTGAAAGATGGAGATTTTGCGAATAGAAGATAATTAAGACCCTTAGCTGGAATGGAGGAATGGGACATCTATTATAAGGATAGATGAAACATTCAAACATCTATTATAATAGATGCTCCAAACATTCCAAGGTTTTAGAAGTGTCGTTGAAAAGCAAAGTGGGAACATGATCAAATCTCTCAATAAAGATTTTGGATGAGAAATTAGATCCTAAATAATTGAAAGGGATTGCAAATTCCTTAGCATTCATGGGAAACTAACCTTTTTTTTGCAAGGTTCAAAACTGTATTATACTATTGGAAAAGACTGTACATAGCAGAGTTCAAGCATCCTTGAGCCAAAAGAGACCGACTGTCAAAGATATGCCAAGCCACCAGAGACTGAAAGTATCTATGAGTCATGTCTGAGCCACTGACTATCAACTAAGACTGAAAGTATCTACTATCAACTAAGGATGAGAGTGTCTAGCAACAGATTTGCAGTATGATCCCCCACAGGCCAGGGGTTATGACCCATTGAAATCAAAATGCAGAGAACTTTGTTCATTTCACAAAAAAACTATGTTATCACAAAACCAGAAACAAGTTGTAGTTATCATTTGAGATTGTAATGGAAGATGGACCTGCACCTGGGTGTTCTTGTTTGGCATCTTGCTTGACTGCCTCGGGGTAGCGTTTGAAAATCAGTTGCATGGCAGAAGGTTGGCTGGAGGTGGCCTACTGAAATGCTTCCCCGTAAGCTCACGAGCGAGGGCGTCAATTTTGGAGTTGATCTGCTCTTTCATAGTGACCTGGTTGCGGGCTATGCATTGCATCCCAACTTCAATGTTGTTGAGCCTGGCCAAGATGGACGAAGTATACATTGCCTCCTGCACCCTGCCCTCCCTGCTTTCCTCAAGGGCTAGGCTGAAGAGGGCCTTCATAGACCAAAATAAACCCAAGTTTTGGATGTGACAAGTCTCCTGTGTACGCGAGGACGCTGAGTCTTCAATCAAATCGCCATAATCCTCCACGAGCTCCTGTGCACTGGGGCACTTGATTTCCCTCCGAACTCGTCTTTCCAGATGGGCTGTATGGGCCTTGGCCTACTACCCAACCCTGCTTGCAAAGAAACCTTTTGCATTCTCCATGTCCTTGAGGGCCCTGGGCTTGGGGCCGTTGAAAGTTTTCCTGGTGGTCACCTTCGTGCGAACCATATTGCAAATGTCTCGGCCAAGGGGCCAGACCAGATACTAGTGACACCCCACACAGAAGCAGAGGATGCAGGGCACTAGAACAAAGTTTGCTTCAAGGTTAGTGTTATCCACTAAGTAGCACTTAGGGGATATCCAATGAGCTGGCAAAGTTGTGAACAAGCCAGTTATTCATCATCAGTGCTCAGAGGTCCATGGTTACATCAGGACCAATTGTGGTCCCTTTTTTAATAAAATTGCATGTTCATACCCCTTGGGGATGTTGTAATAAAGTGTACTAGCATGGTCAATAATATAACAAACTTGGATTTCCTAGGACTTAGACATTGAATTAGCTATTCCGGGTTGTTTTTTCCCTTGTTAATTATGCATTGCTGAACAAGTTGTGTATAATTTTCGAGTTTTTCACCCGCTCCTCCAAAGCTGGAATGGTTAATGTAATATCCCAAACTGATATTTTCCTGTTTATGAGTATACTGTAGATGGCTAATAGACTTACTCCTTAATCAAATAGAAAAATACTGAGATGCTATTAAATAGGAGAAATCAATGCATGTACATACCAATATATAGATCAGCTGATGGTGAAGAGACTGGTCCCAGCATGCAAGGATTCTGCCACAGGTGAATGCGCCCTCCTCTCAAACTATATAAGCTCCAAAATAATAAATACGCTGTTGCTGGAAGCCCGGATGATGTGCACTAGGGTTATAATACCCCCTCTAATGATGATGGAAGCAGCATGCAGAAGTTCTGAACCCTGTAGGTAGGAAAACGAATTGCTTTGTCTCTAATCACGGTGACACGGTGTGACGGTGAAACCCTTTGGCTGGATGAATAATCAACCTCTTGGAATAACTGCTGAATGTAACCTGATGATGAACTAGTGTTGAACCTGGATGATCCAACCTGATGATGAACTAGGGCAGATAGATTTCGCTGCCGAAATACACCAGTTAGCTGAGCATGCGCTCAACCCCAACTTAGCTCGCTGAGCCCTCCAATTCGACTCCACGAATCAATTATCACATAAGTGACTTCTCCGTTCACTTTATCTTTCTTTTATAACTCTCAACTGCGAAAACCCTAACTTTTGACCTAATTAGGTCGCTTTATCTTCTAATTTGCGGTTGACTTGCATGCATGTGCATGGAGACTTAATCGGGTGCATGCATCATTAAATAATGCCCGGATGTCATGCATCCAGGTGGCCTTTGGCTCTAGTGGCCCTCTTCGACCCAATGGTGATATAATATTGATGCCCTAGATCTTCTATATATGGCATCAGTGTTCGGCTGATTCCATGACTGTTAGTACCCGCTCGAACCTATAGGAATCACATAGGTTAGTGGGTTGGTCCTCAATGCCTAAGCAGAAGAGGACATTAAAGTCCTCCCTGCTCGAATTTGCTTGTCCTCAAGCAACTGTAAAGCTGGGTTTTGTAATACCTGTTCTGCCTCCCAAGTGGCCTCCTCTATAGGCAGATCTTTCCACTGAACCAGGTAATCTCTGATGATTTTGTTCCTCAGTTTCTGCTCTCGCACCTCTAGGATGTGCTCCGGAATCAGAACCAATTGCCCCTCGTCATCAAGGGGAGGCAGCTCGGAAGATGTAACAATCTATTGACCGACCACCTTCTTGAGATTGGAGACATGAAATACGTTGTGAATCTTGTTCTCTGGGGGTAGTTCTAGCTCATATGCTACCTCTCCGACCTTCCGAATTATCTTGTATGGACCATAGAAACGAGGTTGGAGTTTTTCTGCTCCTTTCTTTTTAAGAGATGACTGTCGGTAAGGTTGGAGGCGTAAATAAACGAAGTCTCCCACCTCAAAATTGCGCTCAACTCTGTGCCTGTCTGCATATATCTTCTGTTGATTCTGAGCAGCCTGTATGTTCTCCCTGAGTATCTTGAGGATATCTTGACCCTCTTGAATCCACTCCTTGGCCTTGGGGGCCTTGGTATCGCCAAATATCCGGTCTGCAAAAGTGGAAGCATCATACCCATATAGGGCTCGGAAAGGGGTCATTCTAATGGTCATATGGTAGGTGGTGTTGTAACAATGTTCACCCAAGTGTAACCATTTGATCCATGTCCTCTACTGACCTGATACGTAATTTATCAAGTATCCCTCAATCCATTTATTAACAATCTCTGTCTGCCTGTCACTCTGCGGATGATAACTTGTGCTCATGGCTAACTCGGTCCCCACTAACCGGAAAAGCTCTTGCCAAAAGGCTGCCGTGAATTTGCTGTCCCTGTCACTGACAATGGTCTTGGGTAACCCATGGAGTCTAAATACCTCTCTGAAAAATAGTTCTGCTACATGTGCTGCTGAATAATTTGATGATATGGAAAAGAAGTGAGCAAACTTAGTCAATTTGTCCACTAATACGTACAAGCAGTCTTTGCCTCGGACCTTGGGCAGCCCAGTAATGAAGTCCATAGAAATGCTCCCCCATTTCTGCTTAGGAATCGGTAAGGGATTTAGCAAACCAGCCGGGTGGATGTGCTCTATTTTGTTTTGTTGGCACAAGCTGCACTCCCTCACATGTTGTATCACATCTTTCTTGAGGCCCTTCCATGAGAACCTTTCTCTAATTTGTCTGTAGGTCTTGAGAAACCCCTGATGCCCTGCTAATGGTAAATCGTGTGATGCCTATAAGATTTTGTTCTTGAGGGGAGACTCTGGAACCAAGAAGATTCTGTTTTTGTAGTATATGATATCATCAATGACCCCGTACCTATCATCCTGAATCTGTCCATCCAATAGCTCGCAAGCAAACTTATCTTTGGAGTACTCAACCAAAAGATGAGACCTCCAATCTGATGAGATGCTCATAAGGGATAAAGTAGTTGGTTGTCTAGAAAGTGCATCGGCCACTACATTGCTCTTCCCCTTTACGTACTCAATCTCGAAGTCATAAGCCTGAATTTTACTTACCCATTTCTGTTGTCTCTCGTTTAGCTCTTTCTGCTCTAGGAAGTATTTCAGGCTGTTGTGATCTGTCTTAACCTTGAACCTGGCACCTACTAAGTATTGCCTGAACTTGGTTAGCGCATGGAGGATAGCTAACATCTCTTTGTCATATATCGAATAGTGGCGCTCATAGTCTTTGAGCTTCCTGCTCTCAAATGCAATGGGGTGGTTGTTCTGCATCAAAACTGCCCCAATTTCCTCTCCTGAAGCATCACATTCTAACACAAAGGATTGAGAAAAGTCTGGTAAAGCTAATACTGGGCATGAACTCATTACCTCCGTCATTTTCTCGAATGTTTGTTGTGTTTCCTCCGACTAACTAAATGCTCCCTTCTTGGTAAGATCTGTGAGAGGTGTGGTCATCTGTGAGAATTTGCTGACATACCTCCTGTAGTAGGTGCAAAGGCCCAAAAAGCCCCTCAGTTCTGTCACATTTTTAGGTGTAGGCCAATCCAAAATTGCCCAAATATTCTCTAAGTGCACCTGGACCTCGTTGGCCCCTATCACATGTCCTAAGTACAACATCTCTTGCATGCCAAACTCACACTTGGACATTTTGGCATATAGTGACTGCTCCTGTAGAATACCAAGTACTTCATCAAGATGTCTCAAATGTTCTTCCCAAGTCGGACTGTATATCAATATGTCGTCGAAGAATACCAGAATATATTTACGCAACTGTGTCCTGAAGATATGGTTCATGCATGATTGGAAAGTAGTTGGTGCATTAGTGAGCCCAAATGGCATCACTAGAAACTCATAATGTCCGTAGTGGCAACGGAAAGCGGTCTTTGGAACATCCTGTTCCTTGACCCGAATCTAATGGTACACCCTGAGCGAAGATCAATTTTGGAAAAGTACTTTGCCCCCTGTAGTTCATCCATTAACTCATCAATCCTAGGGATGGGATACCTGTTCTTTATGGTCCCTTATTGAGTGCCCTGTAATCAATGCACATGCGTAAGGTTCCATCCTTTTTCTTCACTAGCACTACTGAAGATGCAAAGGGCCTGGAGCTAGGTTTGATGTATCCCAGCTTCAGTAGTTCCTTGATTGTACTCTCGATCTCATCTTTATACCTCTTGGGATGTCTGTAAGGAGTGGTGATAACTGCTTGGGTTCCCTCCTCTAACTCAATAATGTGCTCAAATCCCCTATCTGGAGGTCGACTTGCTGGAAGGTCTCTGAATACTACCTTGTGCTTCTGTAGTAAGGCCTCTATATTTGTTGGATGTTGTGTGGCCTCATCTGGTGGTTTCCTGAAGGTAACCATACACTCTGCAACCCACTCAATATCTCCCTGCCGGAGTACTGCCTCCATCCTGTGTGATGTCACTGCCGTGGGAGGATAGGTATTCATCCCTCTCAATACCACCTTCTGTCCTTCTGCTCCTATAAACTCCATCTCCATGGTCTGGTAATTTGTGGAATACTTCCCTATGGAATACAGCCACTGAAGTCCTAGTACCACATTCATGTCAGGTACATCTACCACATAGAATGTCTCTATCACTGTATAATTTCCAAGTGTTACCTTTAATTTAGGAATCCTCTGACTACACTCCATGGTGTGACCTGCTGTTGCTACCGAAGACCCATCAAAGCTCTCAGTCTGAATGTCTCTCTTTTTAACCCATGCAGCATCAATGAAGTTGTGGGATGCCCCACCATCTATTTGTACTCCCACTCTGTGGCCCTGTACGGTACCTCTGATCCGAAGAGTGTGGAATCTAGGAACCCCTGTCATGGTAGCAATGGTACCTCCTGAGGCCTATCCCTTAGCAACTATCTCTGTTGTCTCTCCCTGCTCCTGATCCTAGTAATCCTCATCCTCCTCACTGTCGGAATAAGCCTCTCTGTAGTAGGCCTTTCCTTTTCATGAACATCTGTGACCTGGTATCCATGGTTCTTGGCAAGTGAAACATAACTTTTTTTTTCTAAGGTCCTGTCGGGTATCATTGTCCATCCATTCTTTCTTGGGCCATGGTTTCCTTTCTTTATCTTTAATAGGAACATTGGTCCTGGGAGGAAACCTATTTTTGGGCACTGCATCCTGCAAGTCTCTAGTCCGTCTGATGGCATCTGCTAGGGTGGTGGGCCTATAAGACTTGACCCATCCCCGTAAGGGTTCAGTGAGAGCCTCAGTGAACAACATAATCAACCTGCTCTCTGATATATCTGTGACCATGACTGCTGTCCTCTGAAACTCAGAAATAAAAGCATCTGCACTCCCTGTCTGCTTGAGCTGTGCCAGCTCCCTAAAGTGTACCTTTGGATCCTTCTGATCAAACTGCTCAATGAGCCTCTGCTTAAAATCTGTGTATGAGGTGATGGTGTTGTGACCCAGTGTCACTAACCCGTGGTACCACCACTCATGTGCTTCTCCGTCCAAATGCAAAGTAGCCAATTTAATGGCATCTGTCTCAATCATGGGGTTGAGCTGGAAGTATGTATCCAACTTCTGCACCCAATTCCTAGCTGGGCCACCCCGGGTGCCCTCAAAGGTTAGGGATAGTTAGTTTCCCTACGGTGCATTGTAATTCATAGTTTTGGGTGAATGGCCTATTGTAAGCTTTGGGTTTGTTCTTACTTTTAAAGTGGCAGAAGTCAGTGAAGGTCATGGCTGAATGGAAGTCCTCTCCTAAAGCCCTATATTCTCTTAGATAGGCACTCATGGGTTCTTTTGGTTTTGCTTGTGCTAGAGGCACTGCAGTTGGACTATCTAAGAATTGAGGCATGGTAGGTCGGAAAGGCTTGTATATATGGGAATGGCTCTGCATGTTGGTATGTAAGTGCTCCCTACTACTGCTGGTGGATACTCTATCACTATTGGGAAATAAGGGACTGTGTGGGGTGGGCCCATTCTTCTCAATCATTTGCCTGAAGGTGCTCATCATTTATTTTTTCCCAGTGGTGAGTTCTTTTATGGTTGATATGAGACTATTGAAAGCTATTTTATCATCATCGGCCATTGTTTCTTTGCCTTTTTCAAACTGATACTCTCTGTTCCCCAAATCTATGCCCTCTAACTCCTCTTCTCTGTCTCTATACCTCTGTCTCTTGTGAGTAATGTTGTATGGGTCTCCTGGATTCATTTATAATTTTTGCATGCCCACAGCTGGCAAGGAAAATAGCTCTGATACCACTGTAATATCCCAAACTGATATTTTCCTGTTTATGTGTATACTGTAGATGGCTAATAGACTTACTCCTTAATCAAATAGGAAAGCAAACCCTGAACTTTGCATGCATGCAGTTGCATGCAAATATGTGCCCTAGAAAAATACTGAGATGCTATAAAATATGAGAAATCAATGCATGTACATACCTGTATATAGATCAGCTGATGGTGAAGAGACTGGTCCCAACATGCAAGGATTCTGCCGGAAGAATAAGGAGATACACCAAATCGTCCTCCACAGGTGAATGCGCCCTCCTCTCAAACTATATAAGCTCCAGAATAATAAATAAGCTACTGTTGGAAGCTTGGATGATGTGCACTAGGGTTATAATACCCCTCTGATGATGATGGAAGCAGCATGCGGAAGTTCTGAACCCTGTAGGTAGGAAAACGAATTGCTTTGTCTTTAATCAAGGTGACACGGTGTGACGGTGAAACCCTCTGGTTGGATGAATAATCAATCTCTCGGAATAACTGCTAAATGTAACCTGATGATGAACTAGTGCTGAACCTGGATGATCCAACCTGATGATGAACTAGGGCAGACAGATTTCGCTGCCAAAATACACCAGTTAGCTGAGCATGCGCTCAACCCCAACTTAGCTCGCTGAGCTCTTCAATTCGACTCCACAAATCAATTATCACATAAGTGACTTTTCCATTCACTTTATCTTTCTTTTATAACTCTCAACTGTGAAAACCCTAACTTTTGACCTAATTAGGTCACTTTATCTTCTAATTTGTAGTTGACTTGCATGCATGTGCATGGAGACTTAATCGGGTGCATACATCATTAAATAATGCCCGGGTGTCATCCATGCAAGTGGCCTTTGGCTCTAGTGGCCCTCATTCGGAAGATCTTTTTGCCCTAGATCTTCTATATATGGCATCAGTCTTCGGTTGATTCCTTGACTGTCAGTACCCGCTCGAACCTATAGGAATCACATAGGTTAGCGAATTGGTCCTCAATGCCTAAGCAGAAGAGGACATTATAGTTAATTAGGTGTCTGAGCCTTTAGGATGTTATTAAAGTCTATGGCTCAATGTATATAAACATGCTAGACACTATTTTTGAGTCATTATGAACATTGCACTAGGCCCCCCTTAGTTTTTTTTTTAGTTTTCGAGAAATTTTTTTTTGCTGTAAACTTAGGCTATTTTCTAATAGTTTAATTGGGAAAATTCAAGTTGTAATTAAAGTGTGATCTAGGGGCGGAATTTTCCATGGGGGTGCTCGTTTTCACAATCAGAGCACCCTCTTTACCCTAAAACTCTTTACCCCAAAACCCACTTTGCCTATGTTTTAAGCGAGTAATTTATCACTTGTGACATTTTGTCTCGAAAAAAGCAAAAAATGTCAAAAATACAAAAAAGACATAAAAAAGTAAATTGCTAAAATCAGAGAGACATGACGGAGACATGCTCGAAAGGTGGCAAATTGGAAATCTCTTCCTAGATCAAGGGCGAGTTAGTTCCAAGTCTAAGGCGTCAACTTTGGATGAGATTTGGAGAGTGGCGAGTCACTCCAAGATCAATATTGTGCCTTCCTTCATTTAACTCACGTATGGTGTATGTGGCGAGTGAAGAGTGAGTTGGTTGGGAGTGTAGGTGAGGGTGCATCTCCTTATGGAGATGCATCGTTCTCTCATAGAGATCACATCCAACAACCTCCCATGATTATCTCATGAGCTCCAATGTTAACTCACCCTCCTTCTTCAGTGATTGCGCCCTCCCTGGGCTTGTAAATTCTATATAAGCAGGCTCCTCTTCCTCATTTCAGACGGAAGCAAGGAACTCTGCTCTTGTAATGCTTTGCAGTTGTTTATCTTTCTTTGAATAAACCAAAGACTTTGGAGGTCCATATTGTGCAAGATCCTTTTCATGGTGAATGTTTGAGCTTCATGAGGTGATATTAGTTTAGTTGTGCTTCTTCATTTACAAATTGTGGTATTATTTCTAGCTTACACAGGCTATCTTTTAGTCCATAGAGTAGGCATGTGAGGTTTTCAATTTGCTTGCTTGTGTTTAATTATCTAAGATTTGAAAGTAGCAATCTGTAGTAGGTAATACTGATGCTCTCTTTGTCTTATTTAAATTATCACACTAGATTTGATCCCTTTTGTTTGAAGTTGTGTAGCTTTGCAGATCGCCATAGGTGAAGGAGAACTTGGAGCTTTGCTGCTTCCTCTTTCTCTTCACTTATTCTTATTTGAGTCTAATGCTTCTTGTGTTGCATGAATTCTCTATTCTTCACTCTATTCAAGCTTGGGCTTGAGCTCTTTTCCTTCCTCTCTTTAAATCAATCTTTGGTTTCCTTTGAAACAAGCTAGATTTCTTTAAAAGCTTATCATACAAAGTTTTAGCTTGTTCATTTGCTAGATTTAAAAGTGCCTCTAACTTGCATTCATAAGCCTAGATCTAGTTTTATTTCTTTAGTATTTGAAGTAGTAGAATTTTTCCAATTTTTGCAAGTACTAAGTAGCGTAAATTATTATTGTATTTTAGCACTAATCCACTAATTTGTAAACTTGTAGCATGCTGGTTTTTGTGTTTTATTGTCAGGACAAGCGGAAGTGTTGGCGAAATTTTGAAGTCTTAGCCACTCAAAGCACCTTCCAAAAACCTCTTCTTTCTTTCCGTCTCTTGCTTCTCCCATTCTTCTAAATTTTTTGTAAACTTATTTTGTTCCCAATTTCCCTAGGACAAAGAAGTCTTCTCCCAAAGAAGGAAATATTGTAATAAAAAATTAATAAAGAGCAAGTGGGATTATGGCTCCCACACCCTCCTTCCCCCATTTGGGGGAAACCTGTAACTGGCCTTCCGTGTTTATTTGTTTTATACCTGCACTCCTTTAGAATAGATTTTCTTTTCTTGCAAGAATAAAATAGATCAATCATTTTATTTGCTTTAGTTTCTTTTCATTCTTGAAAAACCAAATACTAACCCAACATTGCTCTACTAAAGTACCTGAAAGGGGAAAATATGCTCTATGCTGTAGTAATTAGACAATCTCTCTTTTTATTTTTTTTTATTTTTAAAATTTTGGAATTAACCCCCTTGCTCTCTCGAGTACGGTTCACGGACTTGAAAGAGATTCTTGGGTTTAATAAACAAAAAAAATTGCTCTAAAATTCTTAAAATAAACCAAGGCCTCTCTTCCGTATGCTCTACACCATCTGCGGTTCGTCTGATCAGCTGGTTGTATCAGAAAGGAGGTTAGGTGATTAGCATAATAGGGAAATCCATTTAAACCAATCTTTGAAAAACTCGACAGGTCGCAAATAGTGACTACCATAGAGTCAAAGGGCTACTTCTAGTAGGTTATGCCTCGCCTTGTTGGACACTTGGTAAAGCTGCTTTAGCACTTAGTTTTAGAATGCGAAGTTTATTGGGCCAAACCAATAATTAACCCGTGCTCTAATCCACTCATTAAATCCATTTTTAATTAAAACAATCCAAGATGCACTGCAAAACTTTACAATCTTTTTGCAGCAGTGTTTGACTCCTTTCGGGATTGGTTATATTTCATTTATCATTTTATGCTTTCAGTCAATTTGTGCTATGGATGCCTTTTTTAATTTCATGTTGTGGAGTTAAAATCTTTAATACTGCAGTATCTTGCTTTGTGTTAATTTCATTTTCTTAAAAAACTCCTAAAAAACATTTTCATCTTTAACTTAATAAAAACATAAGAGCCTTAGTAACTCTTTGTAGGGACTAACCCCCTTGGCTTTGTTAGGAGTTCTGCCTAAAAGGAGGAGTTAGGTTCAAGTGACAGCACCTGATTCGAGACTTGCCCCCAGGGACACTCCGAGTGACTTGAAGATTTCTGTTGCGTTTCCCCCCAGGTGTCTAAGAGGGGGCAACATTTTTGGCGTCGTTGCTGGGGATAAATCTTTTTATTCTTGGAGTCGACTTACCTTTTTTCTTTTTGTTTTTTTTAAACTCTTAATAAAAAATTGATTGACCTAGTCAACCTTTGAATTGAACTCTATCCATCTGGCGATTCCACTGCCCATAAACCCAAAGAGGTATTCTACTAGAAGAAATTCTGAAGGTTTATTTGATCTCATTCCTACACTTGAAAGGGCTTATAAAAGGAGGTAAATAGGCGAACTTCTCGTAGAATCTTTGAAAATTTATGATCCGAGTCCATTTTAGACATCCAGTGCTTATTTGAAAATCAAAATAGTAGTAATAACTTGTCTGTCAAAATGCAAGCCTATTCTAAACCATAGTTACATATATCGTGTCGGGGAATATATCGTCTGGGGTCTGGACTGAAACTTATCTGCAGCAATCGTGAAAATATCGGCAAATGTCGTAAAGCATAAAAAATACAAAAATAAACATTTTTTTTCAATTTTTTTAACATCTAAAGCAACAACAACATCAAATAAACACATTTCCACATAAATATTAAAATACAACTCATATATAAGATGCATAATATGTCAAATAGTGGAACATGATCAAATATCGACTATAAACTGAAAATACTGAAATGTGTTCTTGATGGAATGATAGAAAATCACATCAAATGATCAAAATAAATGTCTCTCAAGAGATGAATCATCATGACTCATGAGGCATGTAGATAGTGTATAGAGTCTAGACATAGGACACCAACATAGTATGATAGTACAATGATAAATAATAGGAATCGAGTCATCGACTCCACGAGGATGACCCTCTAATCAATCTACCCCTTTTACGGGTAAAGGGCACCACTCTTCCTCTAGAAGCAGTAGGTGGCCGTGGAGGTGGTCCATATGAGCCTGGGGTGGAACTAGAACCTCCAATTGCTCGAGTAGATAATGTGGATGAGGGAAGGTGAATGTGAGTTGTCTCCTCCAAGTCCCAACTGTATGACTCTGTGGAGGTGGTGGCATTGGAATTGGTTGGCGGTGCACCTGAATATCAACCTCCTCCTCAATGTCCTCATAGTCATCCTCTGGAAGTGGAACATCAACATCCTCCTCTGCCCCCTCTTCCTCTGACAGATCTGCATCATCCTCCTCCTCTTCCTCCAACCATTTAGGTGCCTCGTCCATCATAGGATCCTTCGTCTCAACCCTTCATTTGCTGGTAGTGTCAATGTCATCCAATGAAATGGCATCTGAATTGGGTACTTTCTCAATTTGTTTCACCTGCAACCTTAGATTGTAGTAGACATAAACCATGTCATTAAGGCGTTGAGAAAGTAACCTGCATTAGTATGAGATCCATAGTTAGGGGGTGATAAATGATGATAAATTCAAATTCAAAATTGTAATAACTTATATTTAAAATTAATAAAATTATAAAGAATCAAAGATTATAAATTTAAATTTTCATTGTTTAAACTTTAACATTTCTAAATTATAACCTTCTGCGCTTCTTGGAGTGTATCTTCTCAAAGACACTCCAATTGCGCTCACACCCTGATGAGCTGCAAGTTTGACTTAGCACTCTAATGGCAAGTTTTTGCAACTCTGGGACTCTGCGACCTTTAGTCCACCACACATCTACAAAGAAAACAAGGAAGGAAAGACAAATTACAAATTACAATGTATTAGATTTCTACCAAGTAAAGAAAATAGAAATGAAAGAGTAAATAATTAAGAATCTAAGAGATCAAAATTTGAAAGTTTTAAACAAATTGTACCTGGCATCCTTGTGGTTCTATCGTGGACAACCATGTCATAGCCAAAAGTTCCACCTGACATCCTATAGATCTCCATTTGTCTAGAAATCTCTGCACGCTCAGAGGGAGTTAACACCATCCTCTGAACACATTGGAGAAAGCCATCCACGACCTCAGCATCAAACTGAAATCCACATGCATAAGAGAAAGTAGGGTTGACGTAGAAACCTGCTGCATGAATGGGACTATGGAGAGTATTATTCCATCGTTCATCAATCACACTCCATAGTTCAGCTCATCTTGTGAGTCCCACCTCCCCCTTGTCCTCATAGTAGCGATGGATAGCTTCCTTGGCCCTATCCATGGCCTCATACAAGTAGCCCATTGGGGGCTTTTCACTGTCAACCAAACGAAGAACCTTTACCAAAGGTTCACTGATGGCACATACCTCCTCCAATCCTGCCCAAAAAGTCAAATCAAATTGCACCATTCGAGCAATGGCTTGCCCATCTTGTTTGGTGCTATAGACACAGAAGCCCACTCATCAGAAAGAAACATCCGCTGCAACTCCATCATAACCTTATGCATAGACTGAAGAGAAATGAAGGAAGTGGCGAATCGTGTGATTGCAGGCCGTATCAACTCCTTGTTCCCCGTGAAGCATCTCATGAGTGAAAGAACATATGTATAATTGTATATATATTTTGTCACACTCCGAGCTGAATCAATGACTTCCTAGATCCAAGGAAGTTTTCCCATGTCCTCTAGCATCAAATCAATGCAATGGGCGGCACAAGGAGTCCAATACAAGCTTGCATACCTCTCCATAAGCATCCTCCCAGCAGCAACATAATTGGCAGCATTGTCCATAATGACTTGGACAACATACTGTGGACCTATCTCTTGGATAAACTTATCTAACAAATCACATAATAAGTGTGCATCTTTAACATAGGGAGATGCATCGACAGATTTGATAAAAATTGTCCCCTTGGGACAATTAACCAAGAAATTGATAATGGATCTGCCCTTCCCATCAGTCCATCCATCTGACATAACACTGCAACCGATGGCCTCCCATGACTGTCTGAGCTCATATAATCTCCGGGTGCAATCAACCTTCTCCTCATCAAGGAGTCTCCCTCTCAAATCATTATAGGAAGGCCCCCTATAATCTGGACCAACAGTACCAGGAGCTTGAAACATGGCATGATAGTAGGGGTTGTTTTTGGCGATGTTGAAAGGCACGCCACTCCATAGAAAACATTTTGTCACAATTCTATTCGCCTCTTCCTTCTCCCTTTTTTTGAGCATGGTTCGAATAGAAGGTTGCCTTGATGCCAAAAAAGGTGAGGTTGAAGAAGGCATAGTGGGATGTGGGGGTCGTGTAGATGAGGAGAAGGAATGCATGTCACTTGTGGCTCCCATGGTTCATGATTGTGTTCTAGATGCAAGTTCATTTCTGAATTCCTCCTTCTCGTCCCCCTTCCTAGCCATATCAAGAAGGGATTGGTTTGCAATACGCATCACTTCTGGGGTAACAACAGGACAAACATCCACTTCATGCCCAACAACTTTGGCAAGGTGGTATTTCAAGCGGCTAATTCCACCACAAATATCCTTCCCACATAGTTTGGAATTCAACCTTGATTGATTATTAGGGTCAATTGGCTGCCCATACTCCCACATTGGATCCAATGGCTTTGGAATTGTGTCACTATTTAGTTGAAAGTTGAAAGTTGAAAGTTGAAGTGGATAATGGAGATTAAACCTATGCCACAACAAAAAACAAAAATGAATAAAATGTTTAATGGATGTTTGGATCTTTAAAATTTTGAAAAGAATGAAATTATGAAAATATTCAAAGGAATGGAGGGTGGCCTACCTAAAAGGCTAAAACCCTATGATTGTAATGGCCATTGGCCAACCAACCTAAACCCTACACTAAATCTACATTAACCAACAAATCTCAAGCAAAAAGAAAAAAAATGAAATAATACATACCTGAATAGATTTAGTAGATGGAACCCCACTTCACAACAATCTTCAATGGCAATGGAAAGATTGTTTTCCCCCTTGCTCTCTTGTAGAAAATTGCCCAAAATCGGCGTGGACCGCTTCCTCAATAATGCCAAGTGCAAATGAACCCAAAAAACGCATCCGCGGCCTCTTTATGTAAAAAATCAGGGTAATTTTTTTAGTAGGCCGACATATTGTATCGACTCGCGATATTTACCCAAAATATCGCGAGTTATTGAATGTGTCGTGATTTTTTCACGGCGATATATCGTTGACCCTTTCGACTCGCTATATATCGTGATACGACTGTTATATCGACGATATATGTAACTATGTTTTAAACCCCTTGACTTTACTCAGATAGCAGGTCAACCACTTGCTATAACAAAGCTATCGAGAAACTTCCAACCTTCTAAGGGAACAATGCCTCATTGCTATAGCCCATCTGCAAGCCCTGTCCAAATGTTTCTTCAGTTGGGCCAAGGATGCTGCTCAATAGCACAATGATGTGTACATGAAACTCTTCGCCTTGTCTTTGGAGGGGGATGCTTATGACTGATACAAAAGTCTTGATGACAACTCATACAATTCCTATGATGCTCTTGTGAAAGGATTCAATGAAATATGGGGAGAGAAAAAAGAACCTCGTCATCAATTAGCTGCCCTCCATACCATAATGATAAAGAGAAATGAAACCGAAACTAAAAAGGAGTTCAACAAAAAGTTTATATAGGTAGTAAAGAATATCTAGGTTGATTTCAAGCCACCTGGCAAATCCATTCTTGTATATTACATGGAGGCTTTAAGCGGAGAAATGAGATATCAACTTAGGGATAAGGAACCATATACTCTTAAAAACGCTCAAGAACTAACTATAAAGATAGATCAGAATATGCAAACTTCGGGAAAGTCAAATATTCCTAAATACACAAGAGCCCCTGTTCCCCCCAATCAACAAGAAACTAAGGCAAAGGATCCCATGAATCAAATGCAAGAGGCTTATGATAAAAATATAAAAGATATGAATGAAAAGATGGGAGCCTTGCAAACCGATTATGCAAATCAAATGAAAAATATGCAAAATTAGGTAACCAACATGGAAAATCACAAAACAATCAGAAGAACTTTCCTCCTAAGGGAAATTGGGTTCAAAAGAAAGCTCCTCAAGAGAAAATACCTCCTAATCAGCTAGAGCCAACTAGTATGGTTGAAGAAGTCCTTGCTTACTCCTTGCCTTGTGATGCACTCCATAAGGAATTTACTTGCTACATGGCACGTCAGATATTAGAGCATGGTCTTTCAGAAACAAATGACAGTGAAGAATATTTAAGAGTGCCTGAATTTATTAACGCAGCAGGACAAGTCCATCCCATCACCAAAGAGACCTGGACTCAAGCAAGGGAATGTAGTAAACAATTGGATAATCTTACCAAGAACTATGGTTATAAGCTTACAATAGAACAAATTAATGAAATGCCTAAGTTCAAAGGTCTCACTTATCAGAGAAGCGACAATCTTGGGACTTCAAAGATTAATCAGTATGCACTCTTCATGATTCTAAAGATGTAGATCTTGATTTGGGTACTTGGTTTCAAAATGCTTAAGTGTTAATGCATGTAACTGAAGCAATTTAAATCCCATGACAAAGAGAAAAATTGTTGGAAGCTCTAAATGCTCCTCCTCCTCCCAAAAAGGTAACTTTTAAAAAGCCTCTAGAAGAGCCTTTTCCAACTCAAAATGATGTCATACAAGATCTTCCTGTAGTTTTGCATACCATGGACTCAAGAAAAGAAGATCTTTCCCCTTTTTATGTATCATTGATGATAGGTGATTTTCTACATAATTGTATGCTAGATTCAGGGTCCTCATCCAACATAATGACTAAGAAAGTCATGGAACAACTAAAGTTGAAAACAATTAGACCTTATCAGAATGTTTGTGCTATGGATTCCAGAGAAGTGGATGTGGTAGGGATTATCTCAAATCAACCACTGTGTTTGGCTAGGTATCCTGATATTCATATAACCATGGATATCCTTGTGATTGATGTACCTGATAAATGGGGAATGCCGTTGTCTAGAAAGTGGGCTGCTACCTTAGGAGGATGGATCCAAATGGATTGGACTTATGCCACAATACCTGCATCACCAGATTCATTTGTGAAGTTGCGTAATGAAAATGAAAAGAAGTATGATGTAGAGAATCCTAAGAAACCTTCAAATGAATATGTCTACAACACTGATGATATTGGGACTTACAGTTGCTATTCTAGCTTTTTAGCTCCAATCAAAGAAAAAATGAAAGATGAAAAAGTAGATGAGATATGGAAAATGAACTTTGATGGTGCTCAATCTAGATTGGGGAAGGGGGCAGGTGTTGTCTTCACCTCACCTAAAGGTCAAACCTTCAACTTTGCCTATAGATTAGAATTTGAGGCAACATATAATGTAGTTGAGTATGAAGCTCTTTTACTTGGTTTGGAAATGGCTAAAGACATGGGGATTAAGAGCTTCATACTCAACTACATTATTTGTTTAGGGACCAGGAACCCTAAAGGCGCATAGGGGCCCTAACCATGTGTTAGGGACTTTGCCATGGCATCAACCTGCTTGGTCCTAGACCAAGTATCCCAGTAGACTACTGGGGGCCCAATGGTACCTTCTAGGGTCTTACTCTGTCCTAGTTAACTGACTAGGGTACCGTCCTCCCTAAGAATTGGTTTTGCAACTACACTATCTCTAACACTCCCTCTCGGCAACAGAGGCATTCTCAGCAACACTAAGGTTGTTTTGGAAGTACTTAGACTTCGACAGAGGCTTAGTCAACACATCAGTACACTGTTTACTTGATAGACATATTACACCATGTCCCAGACATGGCAATACTTTCTCTTGATGTGATCCTACCTGTCATAGAGAACAAGATTTTTTGAGAGCTCCAAACAACTCTAATTGTCAACAAGAAGCTTGATCTTTTATAGATCCACTTGGAAGTTGTAACTGACTTCCCTAGTTAGCTAAGAACCACTTTTCGTATGTCATTTAACATCTTTACCTCTTCCAAACCTGATGTTTGGTTGCCTCCTCATAAATGGAGGATTCTAAATAGTGACGTGGTTTATTTGAGATATCAAACCAAAGCAATCATGAAACCTCTCAACAGATTTCTCAAAGAGATCAACTGAAGATTCCCTGACCTCCTTTCTTTGCTCATCTAAGAGAGATGACTCATGGACTGGGCTTATTTCCATGTCTATATTATTTGGGAGGATTCTTTGAAAACTTTCGTCAAGGGAGATCACAACTTTTCTTTGCAAACACATTCTGTTAGGGATTGAGGAACACATTTGGCTCCCTCTTGATCTCTGAACTTACTAGTTGTTCCATTCTATCAATAACAAATGCCCGGTAGTTTCTCTAGGAGGATGAACATCCAACATAACTGTTCTTGCATTTTGTGGAGCCTCTTTCTCCCTTTGTACCTGAGCACTCAACTCCCTCTTGAACTGTGCATTTAATTCTAAGCATAAACAGGATCTGCAAACATTCATTACTTGTCACATTCTCCCCCTCTTGTGGATATTATCTACAAGTTAAGTTTGATTGTCATCAATAGCCAATATTAATTTCACATAATAACATGATCATGACACCTTGCCATACCTGCTCAACAGGATCTGCAAATAGCCTGCTCGATGGGCTAGCTCAAGTGGTTGAGTGTTGTAAGTTGTGAGTAGAAGGTCTTGGGGTTAAATCCTTGAGTGGCTATATATTGATATATAAGGGCCTCACTTGATGTCCCCATCAGGTTTGCTCCATAATCAGAGCGAACAGGGTGAGGCCCCNTATATATATATATATATATATATATATATATATATCGTCACTGTATAAGGAGAAGATCCAAACCGATGATGTGATCCTTTGGTCCTCAATACTACTCCTAAGGGTTAGGTGCATGAGACATCATCAAGTGGTGGCCACTCCCTTGAGAAACAACCAAGCAATAACCATTTAGGAGAGAGAACATCACACATCATTATCCTGGTTAACTTGACTAAGATTTACCTGGTTAACGACCAGGGGTGTACCTATAGGAATTGCTTGGTCCTAGACCAAGAATCTACCTTGTCTCTACCTCAACCCGCAGGATCTGCTTTGTCCTCGTGACCAAGAATCTGCCTAGTCCCGGACCAGGAACCCTAAAGGCGCATAGGGGCCCTAACCATGTGTTAGGGACTTTGCCATGGCATCAACCTGCTTGGTCCCAGAACAAGAATCCCAGGAGACTACTGGGGGCCCTATGGTACCTTCTAAGGTCTTACTCTGCCCTAGTTAACTGACTAGGGTACCATCCTCCCCGAGAATGGGTCTCTCAACTACACTATCTTTAACACTCCCTCTTAGCAACACTAAGCTTGTCTCGGAAGTACTTAGACTTTGACAGAGGCTTAGTCAGCACATCAGTACACTGTTTACTTGGCAGAACATATTATACCATGTCCCAGACATGGTGATACTTTCTCTTGATGTGATCCTACCTGTCATAGAGCACAGGATTTTCTGAGAGCTCTAAACAACTCTAATTGTCAGCAAGAAGCTTGATCTTTTATAGATCCACTTGGAAGTTGTAACTGACTTCCCTTGTTAGCTGAGAAACACTTTTCGTACGTCATTTAACATCTTTACCTCTTCCAAACTTGTGTTTGGCTGCCTCCTCATAAATGGAGGATTTTAAACAGTGACGTGGTTTATTTGAGATATCAAACCAAAGCAATCATGAAACCTCTCAACAGGTTTCTCAAAGAGTTCAACTGAAGACTCCTTGACCTCTTTCCTTTGTTCATCTAAGAGAGATGACTCATGGATTGGGCGTATTTCCATGTCTACATCACTGGGGAGGATTCTTTGAAAACTTTCTTCAAGGGAGATCACAACTTTTCTTTGCAATCACATCCTGCTGGGGATTGAGGAGCACATTTGGCTCCCTTTTGATCTCTGAACTTACTAGTTGTTCCACTCTATCAATAACAAATGCCTGGTAGTTTCTCTGGGAGGATGAAATCCAACATAATCGATCTTGCATTTTGTGGAGCTTCTTGCTCCCTCTGTACCTGAGCACTTAACTCCCTCTTGAGCTGTGCATTTAATTCTAAGCAGAAACAGGATCTGTAAACATTCATTACTTGTCACATCCTCCTCCTCTTGTGGATCTTATCTATAAGTTAAGTTTGATTGTCATCAATAGCCAATATTAATTTCAGATAATAACATGATCTTATTATTCATATATGTACAAAGCAACTATCTCAGTGCCATCAAGAGCATATCCATATGTCATGACAAAGAATCAACATAAGTTGGGATAGAAAGTCCTCCCTCTTTATATCCGCCCTTGTGCAGAAATCACATTGTGCATCTTGATCTTGACATCAAATCGAACATGTACTCCTAGAGGTGCAAAGGTGTCAACATCATATCGTCCTCATGCAATAGCATAATCTAGGTTAGATCATAACCCTGGATATGAGATCAGACATGAATGAGTTCTAAGCTTCTTTGCAAATTCATTGATTAATGCATCACAAACAATGGTTAAGCATTCTATACCAATGTCCTTTAAACCTGAGCATGCACTTCTTAAATAATATCATTCTCAAGATCTCATGCATCATAACACTTGTTAGTACAACATAATCCAGGATAGTTATATGATCATGCTCATGAACTCTAACTTCCTTATGCTATCTAATTCTTGATCACATTAATCAATGAGTCATAAAATCTCTTTTGCACAAAATTGATCAACTATAAGGTATCATAATTATGATATAAGTTAAGTAAGCTTTCTTACTTATCACATAAAATATGCTTGGGTCAAGCCTCCTAAGATTTTCTGGTTAAAACTAACATACCTCTTCAAGGGGTCATCGTGTCCACAATCTGTCAAATCCATTTTCTGATATAACACTTGTCAGTACTACTGATATAAACACATCTCTTTGTTCAACTATCATTGATTTTAAATCTAGTCAATTAGTGAGTTCAACCATTTGTGTACATATCAGATCTTTAACACTTTGATGGCCAAAATAAAGTTCAAACCCTTATTGTTAGTTTGACAATGCCGAAACCCTTATCTTAGGATCATTGTAGACTCTGTTAGACTGCAAAACAGAGTTAATTACAAACCCTAAGCTCTGATACCATGTTAAAGTTTTGGTTAGGTTAGGGCTAATACAATGTAAAATTAAAATTTATACTTTAATGCATAAACAAATCTAAAACAAAGCTAGATCCAGAATAGTACTGCTGTAATAAACTCAAACATAATTTTCATCTCTTTCAACTTTAACTTTAACACTTTGCTGGTCGCTGCATTAAAGTTAGTCTTTAAGATGGATTAACATTTCCAATATACCGAATATAAAAAGCAACAAAATTACAAAGAAACTAATTCACAGTAATTAAAGAACAATTGCTAAATAGATTTGGTTTGAATATGCCTTATACTCAGGCATATTGTGTCAGCTCTTGTCATTGTAAGGACAAGCTATCACAAGTCATACTTTGAGAGAGAGAAGGTTAAAGTGTTATGGGTTTAGGTTAGTAACAAATCCCAGTCACCAAGTGGGAAGATCTCAGCAACAATGATACTCGACCCACAAATAGGCACCCTAAAAGTCACAGCTCCCTCTAGTAGACTTACCGCTACTAATGACCTATAATCTAGGGTTTAACATAGACATAGCTCAGCTAGGATAGAGCACCATAGTCATGGTACAACAATCATGGTCCAGTAGAAAAATGACACTGTAGTCACATTCTAGCAGAGAAGGGACACAATTACGGACTGACAAAGAAGACACACAGTCACGGTCTAGCAGAGAAGACACACAGTCACGGTTCAGTAGAGAAGGGACACACAATCACAGTCCTGCAGAGAAGACACATAGTCATGGACCAACAGAGAAGACACACAGTCACGAACCAACAGAGAAGATACACAGTTAGGGTCCAGCATAGAGAAGGACACGGTAGTCACAGTCCAACAGAGAAGGGACACACAGTCACGATCCAGCAGAGAAGACACACAGTCATGGAGCAACAAAGAAGACACACAGTCACGGTCCAATAGAGAAGGGACACAGTCACGGACTCACGGTCCTGCAGAGAAGACACACAGTCACGGTCCAGCCCTAGAGGGCATACACAGTCCAAGAGAAAATCACGGTCTGCATAAGCACCCAACAAAGAGGAAAGGTGGTCACAGTAGAAAGAACCCAAGGCGTCAAGTCAAAGCAGTAGTAACCCTAGTAGCAACAAGCTCGTCAAGCAAAAGCAACAACAAACTTCTAAAGCAAACAAAAATTCAGATCTGATCTCCTCCCTTGTCCAGATGCCATATAAAAATGGAGAAGTGAACTTTAATTTATAATATTGACAAGCCTTCTAGAAAGGTCTCTTAGATAACCCCTAGGTTTTAGGATAGTTACCAAACATAACGTAAAATAATGTTAGGTTGACTTAGTATAGGGTACTAACTGTCAAGTGGTCATAAAATAAAAACAATAAAACAAAATAAGATTAGGTTGACTTAGAATAGGGTACTAAAGGTCATATGGTCCATAACAATAAAACAATAAATTAAAAGTCATCATACCAAAGGTACACACAATAAGGACGCTAGGACCAAGTAAAAGGGAAAGGACCATAAGTCAACCAAAGGGGTCAGAATAAGAAGTTAAGGCAACCCTTATACCCATAAGACCAAGGTGTACCATAAGGGTGGAGAAACAACCCCTTTTACCCATAGGAACAACAAGACCAAGGACTTTACTCTTTTCTCTCTCTCAAGGTATATATATATATATATTTTTCATCACTGTATAAGGAGAAGATCCAAACTGTTGATGTGATCCTCTGGTCCTCAATATTGCTCCTAAGGGTTAGGTGCAGGTGACGTCATTAAGGGGTGGCCAGTCCCTTGAGAAACGACCTAGCAATAACCATTTAGGAGAGAGAACATCACACATCATTATCCCAGAGAACTTGACCAAGATTTACGTAGTTAACTGACCAAGGGTGTACCTGCAGGAACTGCTTTGCCCAGATTAAGAATCTTCCTGGTCCCAGACCAGGAATGTCTCTTCCTCAACCTATAGGATCTGCTTGGTCCTTGTGACCAAGAATCTGCCTGGTCCCAGACCAGGAACCCTAGAGGCATATAGGGGGGCTCTAGGCCCCTAACCATGTGTTAGGGGCTTTGCCATGGCATCAACCTGCTTTGCTTGGTCCCAAGCCAAGAACCCCAGGAGACTATTGGGGGCCCTAGGGTACCTTCTAGGGTCTTACTCTACCCTAGTTAACTGTCTAAGGTGCCATTCTCCCTGAGTATGTGTCTCGCAGCTGCACTGTCTTTAAGAACTTGTTCAACAGTGCATAATTAACAAGGGAAAAAACACCCTGGAATATCTAATTCAATGTCTAAGTCCTAGGAAAGCCAAGTCTGTTACATTATTGACCATGTAGTACACTTTATTACAACATCGCCAAGGGGTATGAACATGTAATTTTATTAAAAAAGGGACCATGGACCTTTGAGCATTGATGATGAACAATTGGCTTGTTCACAACTTTGGCGGCTCACTGGAAATCCCCTAAGTGCAACTTAGTGGATAACAGTTAGGATGGCGAATTGGCTGGGAGAGCGCCAGACGAGGCACTTCCAAAATAGAATCCATCTTCCCTTACGACGGACCTTTCCATCATGGTAGAAGCTGGTTTGAGGAGCCATGAAAGCCCTCACAGGTGAATAAGTAGGGGTTGTACCCAAGAGTCGATTCTGAGTACTGCATCGTTCTTCCTTTTTAAATGGGAAATCATGATCGTAACAACTGTTCACTGGATCATTGGGAGATGACCACCACTTGTCAACCAGCTTGCCACCCCACACGTGGCAAAATCAACAATGCTCATCACCTCAACCTGTGTCAACGTTGCAGTGGCACCTGTTGTAGGGCATGGGAAACTAACTTGCTCATATACTTCCTAGCGTAAAAGTATTATAGAGAGGACTATTAGTATGATCTTGGACATTAGAGAGAAGCATGCTTAGTGGTAAAATTTTGGCAAATAATTTTTTGCACCAAAGTAGTGCATACAACGATTTATTTATTGAATAGAAGTTCAACAAAATCAATGAGATACATCAGAATCAAAGAAAGCATGGAGTGGTTAGATACTATAATCAGGTAATTTAAGTGTGATCAGGTGTAATGTTGATGTTCATGTCTAGATAGTAGAAAGTAAAATGACACAAGATGGAGGATAAAAGCAAGAGGTGTATTTGTATATGCTATAGTGAAGAGTGCAAGGCATAAAACTTTGTTTTCTAGTAAAAGAAGGATGTACATGTCAAAAAAAGATGTCATATTTGATGAAGGCTATAACTAGGGTTATTCAAATCAATTTGAAGTATTTTGGCCTAGTGAATAAGTAAGAAGGTTGTTGAGGAAAATGGTCCAAGTTAGGGATGTTGAATCTGTGAAGAGTCAAGTGATGGTGAAGAAGCCAATAACGGTAAATATAGTAGTGAGCGAACATCGACAAGGCACAAGAAGATTGAAGCATTGCAATTGAAGAAAGCATGGAGTGGTTAGATACCATGATCGAGTAGTTTCAATTTGTGTAGGGGTATTGTTCATGTTCATGTTTAGAAAATAAAAGGACACAAGTTGGAGCATAAAAACCAGAGCTGCATTGTTATAAGATACAATGTACAATTTAAGGCATTAGGCCTATTTCACTAGGAAAAGAAGGATATAATTGTCAATAAAGATGTCATATTTGATGAAGACCATAATTAGGGCTATTCAAATAAATTTGAAGTATTATTCCCTATTGAAGATAAGGGTAAGAAGATTGTTGAAGAAAGTGGTCCAAATTAGGACTTTGAAGTTTGAATCAAATGAACAATCAAGTGATGATAAAGAAGCCAATAATGGGAAATATTTTTAGTGAGAGGACAACACCAAAGTACAATATATCCAAGTTGGAACATGTAGATTGAAGAGCTCAAAGCTACATTGGTTACCTATAAGTAGTGAAGGAAGCAAGAAGTTGAGAAGACTACAGTAGTCAAGTTCACAACATGCAAATATGGATTTGATGACTACTATTTTGAACTTATATGAACATGTTTCCTTTAATGAATGGGACAAAACAATGTAGGTGGACCATGGAATATGATTCATATAGAGAAATGGAGTATGGGAACTTATGGAATTCCCTATAGCCAATATTGCAATTAAATGCAAATGGGTCTATAGGATGAAGCATATGGTTAAGTTAATAAGAACCAAACAAGGTTAGTGGCATAATAGGAAGGTATTGATTATCAAGAAACCTTTGTACTTGTATGAACACAATTAAATTGGTGCTAGCCATTGTGACTCAATTCAAGTGAACCATTCATTAGATGGATGTCAAAAGTACAGAGTAAGTATACATGCAATAGCTCAAGGTTTCATTCAAAAGGGGAAGAGCATCTTCACAACATGAACCTTTAACAAACTCAATCTCTATATTGTGATAATAAGAGAGATTCTTGGTGTAAAAGGAATAAAGTGGTCATTATGGTGTGTTTTAATGTCTTCAATGTCCATTTTTAGTTAGGCACCCTATTTTGACAAAAGTAAGGTAGAGTTAAGCTCAGAAGTGAGTTTAATATGAAAATTCTTAGTCTTATCTTGTGCATGTGTGTCAGGAAAAAACAATCTTTCCTCTTTATATAGTTGAGACATGAGAGGCACGAAGAAAGAAGCATTCAAGGGTTAATTCAAGGAACTAGTTTTAAAGGACTAAACTATTGATGTTTATCCAATTTGTAGCATTGAGCAGACATTCTCCCACATTGGTCATGCTGATTTGACCAAGGGGGAATGATACATTCACCCCTGGAGCCAGAGTCATATGGCTAGAGGTGAATGGCCCAGGCAGGAGCAGTCCTCCCATTAGCTTGAGTCATATGCTTGGGGATATTGGCCCCAAGGTGCTCTCACATTCCCTATTTCGAGATGGTTTGATCTATTCTATGTTAGAGCAGGTTTGACTTATTTATTTGATAGGGGATTTTATCCCCTGGTGGAATATACAAGTCTAGTCTAATGTTGAATGGACGTAGACTCTAAGAAGTGTCTGAGACTTCTTAGTGGGTCTATTCAACTTTAGAACTCTATGTGAATAGTTGTGCATGTGAGGAGATGATCATCAACAAGGCACATGAACAACTTTTCTTAAGAAAGAAGAAAATTCCAAACAAGAAAGTGGTCAACAAGTAAATCAACATGAAGTGGTCAAAATAGCAAGTCGTTCCCAACAAGAGTACAAGTCAGCCCCGCAGGTGAATTACAGGTGACTTGATGTGTATAAATAAGAGGAGCCTCTTTGTTTGTTCATCCATCCGACTCGTCCAAGATCAAGTGCCTGGTGCGCAAGTCTATAAGGTCAAGCAAGGAGCATCTCTTGAAGATTCTTATCATCTCTCTTGGTTTGCTGCCTTCTCTTCTTGAAGTTCACACTCTGTGATTGGGATTTGCACTATGTGACTGGGTTTGTACACTGTGATTGGGATTTCCTCTTGATGTTAGCATACCCTTGTGATTAGGGTTCTCCATTTTGATGTTGCACTTGTATTATTGGATGATTTCTTCTTAAGAAAAGTTGTTGGGTTTTCTCCCGAGTTCGGGTTTCCCAGGATAAATGCTGTGTTTACTGTGGATGGCTATCTTTCTGTTATCCTTTTGTTTCCGCTGCATTTAAAGTTGAAATTTTCAATGTGTATTTATTCAATGATAACAGTGGGATGAAATTACTGTTTGAAATCATTAGGAAGTAATTACCAGGATCTGAAAATTGTATTTCTACTGCTATAAGAAAATTCAACAGAAACATGCTAGCCATGCATTAGAACACCAATATTTATATATCTCACTTGTTTGAGTCATGATTGAACAACAAAAAGACTAGTTTGAGTTGGGATGAGAGTCTCATTGGCACAACCGAAATTCTCATCCAATTCCGAAATTCACATTGTAAATCATGCAACCCTATACAAGAGGCCAAAAAGACTAAGGGAATTGTGGCATTCCCTCTACCTTCTTCGATAATACATTTTGCATAGAGGGTAGTGCCTTGGAACTTGAGGTCAATGATCCCAAGGCCTCTATTTCATTGAACATGAAAAAAGTGTTCCATCTGACTAAATGGAAGCCTTTTTAAATTTTAAGTGATGAAGTCTTACTTTTTGCCTTATATGTGAATGCTTATAATTATAATTTACAGTGTATGGATTTATGATGATATTTGGCATCTAGTTGTTTAGAATGTAGATTTTGATTCACTTATTTTTTTCTAATTTTTCAATTATATAATTTGTAAGTTTATATTTTTATATTAGTGTCTATGGTTGCACCTGTGAATCCTAAATTTGGGACAGTTATTGCACTTGCACCTGATCCTTCCAGTGATTCCTATACACACCCACGAATCATGTAACCTTGGCTAATGAGATGCTAAGGAACTTAAAATATCCACATCTAATCAAAAGCTGTTGGGCTAGTGAGGGATGCATGTTGACTCTGTTCACCGAGTCTTCTGATTAATCTTCAAGCTAGATGCCTTTTCTGAAAAATTCAATGCAATTCATGGCTTCCCTAATTGTGCCTTCTTCTTCTGTTGCTATCATGAAGGAATCACTAGCAAAATGCCCTTTAAATGTACTACTGACTATTTTCTATTAGCAGTAAAATACCATGAAATTTGCCTTCTGCCACCATTTTTGCAATGCGGTAGCCCAAAGCATCAATTCAAAGGCTATAAGGGTTTCGGAAGAGAGGGCCATAGTCTAAGTTACTAGGATGCAAATATAAATACAAATGGGGATTCAAATATGAATATGACAGATTTTGAAAAATTTGGACATGGCACATTTGGATATGACAAAAAATACAAACATATGTATATTATATGCAAAACAAATGCTACGAAGAATAGAAAATATCATTCATGAATTTGGAAATATAATTGAAAAGAGTGAGTTTCCGACATCCGTTAATATCAGGACACCATAGGGAAACAATAAGTGTCTTGTCGCTCTAAAGTGTACATATCATCAATTACAATCAGCCCACAATAAAGAAAATCAGCTCACAAATAAGACATTCATCCTTGAAGTTGCTCTCCAAATCATTAAAACATCTCTTTAAGAAAATTGTTCACAATTGGGCTTGTATAGCTCAAACCTCACAAACTTGGTGTTAAATGAGGCGCCGAGGTTTCATTTATAGTTTACTAGTTTAGTTTTTTAACTTTAATGGTATTGTTGTTTCCTAAACTCTTTTCAAATGGATATGGGACATAATTTTGCAATTGTCATATTTGGTATGGATACACCTCATGGATCTATCCTGTATCCCATAAAGTTATGGATCTGTCTGGACCAAGGACAGCAGGAGGATGGATGTGGCATTATAGGCCACGATGTTGTCAAGATTGTATCTTCCTGGAATGAAACTAGCTTTCTTGGGTCTCACAACCTGAGTTATAATTGTCCTACAAGCTGGCGCTTTTACCAAAATCTTGTAAGATATGTTAAGGAAAATAATAGACCACTGATTTTGACTAGTTCCTGAGATAGCTCAGTATTTTGTGCCTTTGGGATTAGTCTAATGTTTTCCTGATTGACAATCTCTCCCAAAGACCAACTACTTGTTGAACTTCTGCACATGTTAACAGTCGTAGTCTAATTTTCACCCTACCTACTTAGGAAAACAGAGAACTGAAATCTCTATCAAAATTGCAATCTGAAATCTAGTAGATACTGAAGCACATCCCATTGAAGAAAGTAACAGCAAGTACATAGATCTGAAACTCAAATCACATCACTGTTTATTACTATTTGAAAGTAGGAAATACACCAAAATCTTCAAACTCTACCATTCACCTACTGCCTCTACTCTGAAAAATGGAATGAAAAACTGAAGAAGAGACTATGGTTTACAAAAATAGCCCTGGTCCAAAACTGGACCAATCCTGAACTACACCTAAACTCTTGATCTATTCCTAGCCTTGAGATTATCATTCTCATTCTGCTCAAAAGAACTATTCATAGGAAGGTGCACCTACTAAAGGAAGTGCAAGTATCTTTGCATGCATCTCTCCCCTCTAGTGATCTGCACCCCATCTATTCTTGGAAACTTTACACATGCAAAGCACCCTAACTAAACAGAACTGAATTAAACTAGAACCAGAAACTGGACCTTACTAAATTTGGAATAACAGTAGACTGGTCACTGGACATAACTGAAGGCACTGCGTGCTTTTAGTGTGCATGTGCCCTCTAACTCCATCTATTGTGCGCTCATTAAACCTGTTAATTACTGCTGTGAGGAGATGCTGAACATACCCTCTCTGCACTGGTACCTGCAATTGTACTCTTGCTGTCATTAAGGCTGTGGTACGGACTGCTGTACAAAATCCCTGCTGGATTACCTACTACCTTACCTTCTCTACATGTGCCTAGATCTTCTCTGCTTGTTGCTGCCATTAATGCAATCTATGGGGAAGATTCCAAATGAAAGTGTTCTCACCTCCTGGATTTAACTCATGAAAGTGTTCTCTGCCAAACACAAGATATTCTGCATTTGGAATCTTCCCCCTGTTGGGGGCTTGGTCAAATGGTTGACCATCAACGAATTTTAAGAAACATGAATCTAGATCACTGCTTCCTTCTGTACTCTCTGAACTCTTTAAAACCTTCAAGGTGAAACTATTTTGTACAAGGAACACTACAACAACCTGCCAACCGCTGTTGTCCTTTGTGGCATCTTCACCAGGCAAACTCTTTTCACACCACATCATGAACTGTTCGAGACTTCTTGCAATAATAAACTCATATGTATACATGGACAAGACAAGTGGATTGGATCTATTAAATAAAAAATTGAAATCTGCACTTAAACTCAAAACAACCCAACATGAGTACAATCTCATTGATACTGAAATCCAAAATTGGTGGTGCATGCATCAGCCCATCGAGGGCATCTCCCTCTTCCCGAGAGAATCCTACAACAACTGGAGTAAGAGTCACATCAAGGTTAGCAACCTCTTGCTAAGAGAATCTTTTTGTAACAACCTTATCATGGCACTCTTCCATACTCCCATTAGTTGCAATTACTGATTCCATGGTTGGTTGTCTCTTTGATGTTGAATTTTTAGCATTAGCATGAGCACTTTAAAATTTGCAGATTAACATAAACAAATGACAAGTTCAGTAAATAACATCAGCACATTGAACACAAGATTTTTCACCGGGGAAACCTTTAAAGGACAAAAACCCCAAAGGCATTAGTAATTCATCTCGTAAATGAGATCACTGAAATTCTTCAAAAAGTTCCACAAATCCCAACAGGGTTAAACCACAATTTACAGAAGATAAATTTTTTCCAATTTCACAAAAATGCCCAATTAGGGATTTTTCCAAGTTAGGGCTTGTGGCCCTAATTTCTCTTTCCTGCCCAACAATTTGCAGGTTGCCTGAAAAACTATCAGCTGCCCGGATCTGCCCTGTTTGTACCTGCCCAGCCGTACTTGTCAGTCTGCCCAGTCGTATGACTGCCCTGCCCGGTTTCCTGTTTCTTCCCGGCTGCCTGCCTGCTGCCCATTTTCCTCTGCCCAGGATTTGCTGGGTAGATTTGTGGCTTCCCGTGGCTCTCCGGGTCTGTCTGCTAACAGCCCGAGGCCCTAAGGGCCAACTAGCAGCTGCTGTAGCCCACATCCCTCACGGGTTACCCCGGAGGCTGCCCGAGGGTTGGCTAGCAGCCAGACCCTCATGGGTCAGCGGCCCGAGGGTTGGCCGTGAGCCAAACCCTCATGGGTATGTTTCCCGAGGGTTGGCTAGCAGCCAAACCCTCACGAGTAGCTCCCCAAGGGTAGAGAAAGGAGGGACGAGCCCTAAAGGAGATGCCTGAGAGAAGACGAGGGCAGCCTGTGGAGAGAGAGAGGGATACCCGAGAGAAGACGAGGGCAACCCGTGGAGAGAGAGAGGGCTGCCCAAAAACAACAGTAGCTGCCCATGAGAGGAGATAGGCTGCCCGAGAGAGGTTGCTACTGCCCTGATCTGAGGAAGAGGGTTTGGTTGAAACCCTAGCCAAAGAACTGAAGATGAATTTGTAGATAAAACTTTAGCTTAGGGTTTGTTTTCACATGAATGATGATGCCCTAGTTAGACTCATCCATGCTAGGGCACAATCATAAGAACTTCCTTCTTCAAATCTGTAAGATCATCTGATTTAGCAGCTATACTTGTGAGAGCAAGTGTGTGTAATAATGAAATGGATTGATCTTCTTTTATATCCTTTCGAGTCACCTGTAAGTGGACCAAAATTAGAAATCTCAAAATAATAATATTTTATTCTTTTCTAATTTTAACTTTTTCCTTTAGTGGTACTAAAGGTCTTCTTGCACTTTCACTTTTACACCTTAGTGGTACTAAGGGTCTTTATGTATTTTTGACTTTTGCTTTAGTCTTCTTCAAGTGCCCCTGTGGTCATCTCATGTGGTCAACGTGGTCTTTCATCACCACTCAAAGTACATCATCATAAATAGAGAGAATTACTAATGCTTTTATCTCTCACTCTGTGTGACACAAAGATCAAGTACTAGGGTGTCTTAACCAAGGGTAGCTAAGCCTTGGAGAAGATCGCAAATCCCATTGATCAAGGGTCAGAGTGTCACACATGCCTAGACCCAGTCTAGGGATTATAGTAACAGACCAGGTGCCTCAGCCATAGGCTGCATAATTTGACACTAGGTCAAATACTTGGTAATAGACCAAGCGCCTCCATTCTCCAAGAGAATGGCCCTCAGCCCTAGGCTGAGTCTTGGTAACTGACTAGGTGCCTCCATTCAAAAGAATGGCTACTCAGAACTAAGCTGAGTCTACCAGTACTAGACTGGTCCACATCGTGGTCCCGGACCAGATGTCTACCATTCAACAGAATGGTCACTCAACACACGGTTGAGTCCCCCCAGGGCAGAGCTGGGTATCATGGTCAAGGACCAGATATCATCATTCAACAGAATGATCACTCAACAATAGGTTGAGTCCACACTGTGGTCCTAGACCAAGTGTCCCCATTCTCCTAAGAGAATGGCTCTCGATGCTGCTCAAAAAAATCAACACTCGAGACTGGAGAAACCTTCTTCCATCTTGACACCTTTCCATACCTGCTCAACAGGATCTGCAAATAGTGTAAAGGCCACCTTCTTGCACTACTCTGACCAAAACTTGACCAGATCCATGGCTTGTGTCTCTGATGGTGACTTGCTGACCATCAATCTTAGCCAAAAGCTGTAAATTTATCACACAAGAAACTGAAAGCAGAGTATTCGTTAAATTGGGGAGTCGGGACATACACGACAAAATATAACTCAAACATCACTTGAAGGCATTTAGAAAGATATGGAGCCCAATCCCTTTAGAAAGACATGGCATCATCACCCAACTCCATAGGCTTTCCTCCCTCTTGCTCTTGAAACCTGCTGAAGACCTTTCTGTTGTAAACCATATGATTTGAAGCTCCATTATCTACATACCATCCAACCCCTGAAATTAATCAAAGCTGCATTCTTGTTAAACTTTGCTAGATCTTTGGGATCTGTGGAAGTTTGACCTCCTCCACAATGTACCAAACATTCGTTGCTTCCAGCAGGTTTTGCAAATTTGCAGTCTGTACTTCCACGGCACAAAGTTAGAGGCACTCTCTTGCATACTAAGGATGCTACTTCACTGAACAAGCTTCAACTTTCACTCGCTAAATCAACTTGGGTTTCACACCTCACAACCCTTCACAAGTCCACATGCGAATCACTGGCACAGATCTGCTTTAGTCACTAAGGCCTAGACATACACCCATTGAAAACCCTCTGACAGCTCTTTCCTTCACGACTGATCTCTCCATACATGGAATTTTAGAAGGCTTTAGATATGTCACTCTGATATCATGTTGAAATTCTTCAGCACATGGTAACACTCTTAGTTTGATGTTTAACCTACCTACTTGGGAAAATAGAAAACTGAAATCTTTGTTAAAGCTGCAATCTGAAATGTAGACACTGAAACACATCCCTGTGAAGAAAGTAGCAGCAAGTACACAGATCTGAAACTCAAATCACATCACAGTTTATTACTCTTTGAAAATAGGAATACACTCTGAAAAACTGAATGAATAAAGCCTATACCCTTGCCTTATGTAACTGAAGAAGAGACTCTAGGGTTTACAAAAATAGCTCCAATCCAAAACTGGACCAATCCTGAAATAAATCTAAACCCTAGATCTATTTGTGGCCTTGGTATTAGCCCACTAGAGGAGAGTGCAAGTATGCATGCATGCATGTCTCTCTTCTAGGGATTTGCACCCCATCTATTCTTGGAATGTTTCCACATGCAAAGCATATTAACTAAAACAGAACTAAACTGAACTAGAACCAGAAGTTGGACCTCACCAAATTTGGAACAGCTGTAGACTGGACCTAATTGAAGGTGGTGCATGCATGCACCTCTCTACCAAACATTATTCTATAACCCTGCCTACTGTTCCCTCACTAAACCTGTTCTTTACTGCTGTAAGGAGACGCTGAATGCACCCTTTCTGCACCTGCACCTGCAGCTATACTTCTGCTTTCATTAAGGTGGCTGTACAGAATCTTTGCTGGAATACCTGCCGCCGTGCCTTCTCTGCTTGCCACTGCCATCAATGGTGCTCTGCTGGACACTTCTCTGCTTGCTGCTGCCATTAGTGATGCTCTGCTAGACACTTTCTGAGGTACTAAAAATCCAACACTTCTAAGAACTACTTAGTAAACTTAAAGATTATTTGGACATGTAGAGTCCCATGTGTCCTATAATTCACATTGTAACCTATCTAGCCTTGTAGACATGTCATTTGCGATGGCTTTAAGGGATTTGTCAACTTGTCCAAAGCAATATAGATAGATTCGGCCATATTGGAAGTTTGTGTACAGAAATATACATGGAGTTCAAATTCGGCGAATATTTGACATAGCACTGATATGGTAAAGTTGACTAAATGCTTAAATATATTTACAATTTTTAACTTTTAAAGATGCATGAAATGTTACTATTAAAATTTAATTGTTAAGATAAAAGTGGAAATAGCTAATGTTCACGTTGTACTTTAACTTTTGACAATTCAACTATTCATTAATTATTAATATAAGAATGGAACAATAATAGCAGCATATCCAATGATAACTCAAGTTTCATACTATTTTAGTATTTTTAACTTCACCATCACAAGACAATGGCCACATTCGTGAATTTTAAGCCTATATGCTTTTTAATATAAATAAATATAAACTCAAATCACTTGAGCAAAAATGATTTTGCATAGCAAAACAAAGTAAAATCTGGAGACACAAAAGCTCGGAAATAATTTTTAAATGAACATTGAAGTCACACAGATCACTTACCTATTAAACTATAGTTTCATGTTGTTATATCATATGTTATGTTTCAAATTTGCAATATGAGATGTCTACTTCTGTATTTTAGTCTTACTAGAATTTTTCTTTATGTATTTTTTCCATACTGAATCGGATTCGTATCCATTTTCATACTCAAATATTGCTACTATGGTCTGACGTGATAGTCTTACTAGAATTTTTCTTTATGTATTTTTTCCATACTGAATCGGATTCGTATCCATTTTCATACTCAAATATTGCTACTATGGTCTGATGTGATAGGTCAATTTCAATTGTTTGGGTCATTGTATGTGTAGTTGAGACTACAGCTTGACATCTTTGCATCACCCCGTGCTCTCTGGTCATCTCTGTAGCCTGTAAAGGCATTTTGTTGCTCATAAAAGCTCTGGAGTTTTTCCTTTTCTTCAGAGTGTATTCTTGTTCAATTTGAATAATAATAATTCTCTTGTATTCTAACAATGGAATCCTTGAAAATTGCTAGGTGGTTTTTTCTCATTTTCCAACTACTGAACATGCACTTGAATTTTGGCTGATGGACGGCTGTCTCAACTTCGCAGTTCTAGCATATATCTTTTCATTAAATTGCTGCACTTCCAAGATGCTTGCTCATCATGACCAATTCTTCAGCCATTTCTATTTTAACACACTGCTTCATTGTCATTACATACTTACCATAGCCATTAAGAAAAATGTAGTTCTGGATACAACGCTATCCCAACAACTTATCTAACTTGAGTTTGCTTTTAGGCAAAGGCATGAGGTTCCAGATGCATTTGCCTGAAGATTGGCACCTGTAAATTTCCATGTGTCTTTGTAGAATTCATAGCATAACCTATCTAGGCTTGAAAGCTTGTCATCCTCTCTGGCCTTAAGGGTTTTGTTAACTTGGTAGGTCACTTCCAAGTTTCAATTGACTAGGCCGTTGTAAGTTTTGTTGGGACAAAAATTACAATGGCCACTTATGCTCTTTGATCATCTTTTAAGCCTCAAAAGCCATTTAATGGTCCATAAAAGCTTTGTAGTTTTCTATCTTTGTCATAACACAGCCTTGGTCTGTTAGAATAATAATTATTCTTTTAGTAGCATTCTAACAACCAAAGCCTTGAAAACTTGTTTGGTGGGCCCTTCCTCAATTTTCAACTGATTGAGATGCACTTGAATCTGGGATCCTTTAGCTTTTTGGGCTTCAATAATTTTAGTAATTCCTATGAACTTCACAGTTCAAACTTGGAGTTTTTAATTAAATTGCAGTATTTCCAAGTTGCTTGCTCACCATGACTATTTACTTAGCCATTTCTTTTTTCAATGCAATGCTTTATTATCAACATATTCTTACCACCATCTTTCCGTTTGTTGTGCTCGGAGCTAAAAATCTGTGTTTCTAGTTAATGAACCTTGAGCAAGTTTTTCACCTTGGAACCTTGGCTTTGACTTTCTTTCAATACAAATTGCCAATTTCAACCATTTTTTAATCTTCTGACCATTTTTTTTTTGCGAGGATCAGTGAACTCGGGAACATTTGAAGAGTAACATGTCACATAGAAAGTGGGTTAAGGTCATTGACTACTTTCTGACATTCTCTCCCATGGTCAAGAGCATGGAGAAATGACTGGGATCCACTGACTAGAACCTCTTATCCCGGAAGTTGTCGAGGGTGAATTTTTTCTCATACAAGGGATATGATTGCTTTCTTGCCTCTGACAAAGGCTTGTGTGGGAAGCTTTGCATGGTTTCTTTGGCCATTGTAAGCACCCTTAGAGGTGGCCAACCTTTGAGTTTATAAATTGACAATTTTTTATCATATCCTCATTTGTATGAAACAACAATTGGGGTGATTGACATAAGATACTTTTTGGTTAAATCTGTTTTTGTGTACTAGATGTGGACTGATTCCTTGAGCTTCATGGATAGGTCGACCTCTACACTGGTGCACTAGGTTGGACTTATAGCAAACATTTTTAGTGGTTCATGGTAGACTACCTTTCCTATTGGGGCCTCCAAAAGATCCAAAAATTGGGAGCGCAACAAATGCAGAATGGGAAACTTAAGATGTGTTACAGGGAAGCATATCTTGGTTGATTCCCCAAATGAGAAAATTTCATTAAAATGGGAGAAAACTACAAGGTTTTGCAACACATCAAAGGGTCACTCATGCGTACTTTATTATACAGAGGCTCTATGGCAAACTGAGAAAGGAAATACCCTGGTGGTGGGATTTTTGATAACTACTGCCCTCAAATGTGGATTCACATTTCTCCCAGACCAAGGTCCCAATGACTAGTTCAATCAGGTTAGACTCAAAATCTCTAACTTGGATATTAAATAACTCCTCTAAATAAATTTGCAGGCCCAAAGAGTCCATTTTGGATATTAATACAGTTCTTAATAGGGCGAATTTACCAGCCAAAAGCAAAAATAAAATACATGGTGAACATAATACCCAGGCAAGTTAAAGCCCCTATTTCATGCGTTCTGGTCCTGTCACACAGACTTATTAACACTCTTTCAATGTACACTGTACAGTGTTGGTTTTGTTTTGATTAACATCTTTCCAGTGTTAAGCTGTTCATGATATTACACAGTGGGTGTTTGAAAGCTAAATTCACTGAATCAAATAATTTTCTAATTTAAATAAAACTGTAAGCCAAGGATTGTCAAAAATTAAAGTAATTGCTTAAAGCTATGGTTTGGTTTGCAGGTGTGGGTGCAGTAGCATGTTCAGTTTCTGTATTTTTGAAAGTACAAGTTTTTAGGTGGATTGTCAAACCATTGGAACACCAATGTTTTTGTACATGAACAAAAAAAATCAACTTGAAGGGAAGCATGGCCATCCTTGGCATTTACATAAAAATCACATAGCCTATATGCACGATGATTTCAACCATTCCTGACAGTCTTTTCCGGCTTGATATCGACAGAATCCAGTAGAAATTTTGAAGGAATTCTTAAAATTCCAAATAAAAGTGTTTAAATTCCCAGAGTATGGGAGTCCTGGGTTTTCTGAGGACGCTGAATCCATTTATGAATTCAGAATCACTATTTGAACAGCACAAAATTCGGATTTCTTAAAAAAACATCGTTGGATTCCGACCAAAACCTCGCCGGAAAGTCAAAATTGTCGCATTTTAGACTTCTTCCTTAAAAATTAGTTCAAGGTCTCACATTTCTTCTAATGAGAAATACGAAGCAGAATTTCTTCTCTGCTTGACAAATTCTAACAATATTTTGTTGGGTAAAGAAGTGTTCCTGGCTGTTGTAAGTAAGTTATACCATTATATCTGTTTTTAGGGTAATTTTGCCCTTATATCTGGCTTAAGCTGTTATCTGGCCTTTCTTTTTTAATTCTGTGGTGCTTTAGGGGCGTTTGGTGCTATTCTTGCAGTTTTAAGTTATTGGGTTTTGATTGTTTCTTACCTACAACATTTTCCAGCACTCACTTTTCCATTCATTATATCTTTTTGGTTGTAATACATCTAAGCTCAAGTATTTTTGCACTTTCAAAGCTCGTTTTCAATGTATTTGAGGTGAAAGGTTGAGTTTTTTATATTCCAATTCTTGCTGTTGAAATTAATAAACTTGTATGTGTCAAAAGGTGAATAAATTACAGTCTACATTCAGAAGATGGGAGCAACTCTTTCCAAGTTCAGGGGAAAGGATTCGTCTTACAAAAGAGTTGCTTGCAGGATGTGAAAGCATTGAATGGCAGGTAATGTGTCTGTTTAGGTGTATTTGCAATATTTTACTTGCTACCTACCTGCATGCAAGATAACCATGAAATGTGCATTTGAAGCTGCTGCCTGTACTGAAGTCTTCACCATGGATTAGTAGAAGGGATTGAATTAAAGATTCTTATTTGTGGTGAGTAGATTTATTCTGGCCTAAAGGTGTCTGTTTAAGTCTTCACTCATAATTGAAAGTGTCTTGATTTTTGTGGGGGGATTGCCTATACATGGTGCTTTGTGGTCTGAATCCATGGTTGTTTTTGTTTGCCAACTGTTTGAGACGAGTATTTGCTAAATTGCAGATTTCTTCAAAAGATGGATTTTTGTTGACCTTAGTTTGTTTAGACTTCATTTGCTGAGGAGCTGGGTTTTTGGTGGGAAGGTAGATGAGCTTGGAAGGGCAATTGCAGTGGCAGAACGGGATCCAGCACGGTTTGGCATTGATGAAATTGAACTTGCGAAGCGCAAGAGATGGACTGGTTCAACTCGGAATCAGGTCTTTCTTTATCAATAATTTTTATTTTCAATGGAGATTTTAGCTAAGATTTTTCATGAAGTATCTTGTTTAGTTTCCTCATCTGACAGAGTTCTGCAGTGGAGAAATGTTTTCTGTGTAATTATAATAGCAAGGGGATCCAAAAGTATCGATCTATTTGACATGTATGCCTTGCATCTAAGGCTGCTAAATATACATATTAAATTATTAACATATATGTTGAATGTACTTTTAGATGGAGACATTGAGCAAAGCTGTGCAAATGGGTATGGAGAAATCTTCTGTGCAGAACCAATCAGCTAATATCAGTATGAATGGCATGCGCCGGGAACTTCTAAGGTTACCAGATGATCATCTGGGTGCAAAACCAAATCGAGCTACAACCTCAAATAATGACGAATTTCTTACGACAGAAACAGACAGACAAGTTCTTCTCATAAAGTAAGTTTATTTTTTGCTGGTATTTCCTGCACTTCAAAGCCATCAATGACAATTATCCTTTTTTCGGAATTTTGCTTGCTCTGCCAAGATATGTATTTGCTATTCTGTTATTAAAAGGATGATCAAATGTCTGTCATTGAACATTGCTTTTCAATGTATTTTTTTATTATAAACAGTGTTCTAGAGTCTAGACACCTATGCTTGAGAAATAACACCTGTCTGCTTTTCTTGAATAGCATAGAATCTGGTAGCGTCTTAACTTGGTTTGCCTGATGACCAGAGAACAAGATCAAGAGCTAGATGAGCTTAGTGCAAGTGTTGAGAGACTTGGTGGTGTTGGTCTCACAATACATGAAGAACTCATGGGACAGGTGAATTTTCTTGGGCATATTTGTTCCTTGGTTAATCAAGTGCTAGAATTGTAATATAATGTATTCAAGTGATTGATCTCATCTGTGTTTCTCTATCAAGTTCTGTCAATGTTAGATCAACATCGCTTCAATGATGTTAAAGAAGGCATTTGTGTCGACTGACACATACTACAAATCTGCATTGCCTGCAGGAAAGAATTTTGGAGGGATTTGACCAAGACATGGACAGAACTTCCAACAGGCTGGAATTTGTTCAAGTTAGTTCTAAGAGTACACCATCGATTTTCCAAAATGAATCCTTGCATTCCCTAAATTTATTCCTTGTTATATGCATGATATTCTCCTCTCTTTGTATGTTTTACTATTCTAAATCATACAAGAGACTAAAATTAATGAAACACTGAGTCTAAATGAATATGCTATCTGCTTTCTCTGTTCAGATTTATATAGCTGTCATTCAAAATTAGAATTGAAAGGGACATCAGAGTGAGAGGCTACTCTTAAGCACCGTTCTAAATTCAACCAGAAAGCATTAGTTGCCATGCTTCCTAATCCAAAACATTTGTTTGTGCAGAGAAAAGTGGGTCTGGTGATGAAGAAGGCAGGAGCCAAGGGACAGATAATGATGATCGTGTTTTTGTTTATATTGTTTATAGTGTTGGTTCTTCTTGTATTCTACACCTAGCATCTTCCATGGCACGTGTTTCAATAACTTGATGATTATATCCTCAGTTCAATTGGAAGTAGGCTTTTGAACCTTTGATCTGGGTATTGTTACGAAGTGATGTATAAAGGAGTTATGTAAAAAATATTTTGTTTGCGGCTTGCCATGATATACTGAGTTTGAGATTCTCATCGATATGGAAGTAATTGTTCGGTATACCATTTATGGAATCCAAAATGCATCGAAATTCTCCAAACTGAGATATGCTGGTATGTTACAAAGCCTTGTAATGCTTTTGGCTCAATGAATAATTGATAGTTGTTTCAGGCCGCTTTCAATGGAGCTCTTTTAAACAATTTAGATAGCCACATAGTAGCTAGTCCTTGCCTATATTATTAAAAAATTGAAAGCAAAGATATTGAGTAGACACATGTATGCATTTTCCCAGGATCAGAATTGTTGCTATCTGAGTTGCATGACAACATAACAGTATTCATACTGCATCACAATATTTGAAATATGTTTCAGATAAGCAATAATTACAGTGCTCGATTGCTCATTCCATGCCATGTTCATTGTATCTTTCCTGAGAATATACTAAGACCGCCATACTCAATCAATAGGTTAAACTGTGGGTGCTGCTCCTTCCTTGCTGCGAGGTAGGCAACAGGCTCCTTCTCTAAATTCTAAGTACCAACAACGGCTGGAGGATATTGGACTAGAAAATGTACTTCTATCTTCTTTGTTGGCTTTGCACCTGTATATGCTTTTGGAGGATCTAAAATTGTGGAATTCTAAGATGAAAAAGGATATGAATAAACGGGCTCTGCTTCTCTGGCGGATACTGATGCTCCTCCCGCCACTAAATCTACCAATTCCTATTTCGCTAAAGGCTGCTGAAAGCCCAATTAGTAGATATATCCTGTAGGCGCTGCACTTTTGACCATGCCGATGCTTGGACGGGCTCAGTTGGCCTAGGAGCTACGTCTCTTTGCAAGTCGAGCAGCAGAGGCAACCTCATCGCAACTACTCGACAAGGATATCAATTCGACATGTCTAAAAAATCCGTCACAAAAACCTTGACATTGCAGGCAGGGATATGCCACATAGTGGCTTTTTCTTGTTTCGTTATGATGGTAGGTAATATTGGCAGGCATATGGAATTGTAAAGGACCTTTAAACCATATTCGAGAGCTTGGATATCGGATTGTAAACACCAGGGAACATGGGGAAACAAGTGATCCTTTAAAATTGAATTTAAATATCCTTATAAATTGTAAGGCTAAGGAAAAGGAATATTTCTTCAAAATTGAATTTAAGTATGCCTAAAAAGCTTAGAAATTTTCAACAAGACTTTTATTATTTGTCGTCTATTAAAGCAAGTTCCATTTTGAGAACCATTATTTAAGGTGCATTTCAACTTATCCACCTGAGTTCAAGGTTGGGAATTAGATTCCAATTAAGCTTTACACATCAATCTTACGAAATTATTGCTTTCGCTCTCTTCCAAATATAAGCTGAAAATTGTTATGCACACTATAAACAACTTAAGTTTAAAATAGATTGTATTGAAAACGTTGGCTGCTGATTTGTAGTAAAAAAATGCTGCTCTGTCAACTGCTTTGAAATATGTAGTAGGAAGAAACTCGAAGCTTACAACAATGCTTTCGAAGCTTACAACAATGCCTTTGTCGATTTTGGGATGATTACAGTGAATCGTGCCTATTCCTCCTGCATTATGAACTGTTTCACTTTTCACAGCATTTATATTGATACGACATAGGCAGCAACAATTTTTCTTTTACTTTGTGGGTATCTAGAGCTCGCATGAAGCACATTTCTTTATAACATTAATCCCATCAAAACTTTATTAAATCCATAATTATAAAAGGTATACATTTTAACTGAAGTAATATTTTGTGAATTAATTAGCTCTTTGGAAGAAATTAGCTTATGATGTAGCATACCTAATGGTTTCATTTGCTTGTAGAGCTTTGACATCAGCTGATTATGCTCGAGGATTTTTTTTTTCTTTGGTAATTGGAACATGATGCAAATTTTTTTTTTGGTAATTGGAACATGATGCGAGGAAACATATTTGTTGACTTCAATGCCCTTCACCAGTTTACTTATATTAGAAAAAAAAACATAAATTTTTATTCTTAAAAAGAATATATTTGTCAAAAAGCTTGATTCCCCTCTTGGAATTTTTTGCAATAAGACCTTTAGAAATCAGTCCGAACAATTAATGTTTTTAACAAGCTATTAAGGTTGACCATAATTTTCAAGAAGCTTGCAACATCAACATAATGAAATAAGTAGAATCATGTCAACTTAATTTACTGTTTTCATGCCAAATTTCTACTTTAGAAATCAGTCTAAGAACATTTAATGTTTTTAACAAGCTATTAAGGTTGACCATAATTTTCAAGAAGCTTGCAACATCAACATAATGAAATAAGTAGAATCATGTCAACTTAATTTACTGTTTTCAGGCTAAATTTCTACCTTGAGGCTTTATATGCAAGGCTCATATCATTTTTGTTTTGACAAAAACGGGTAGACTTTTTATATTAAAAGAGAAAGAAACTTTCCAGCACATTATAGTTTCAAAAATTGGTTTGTAGGCCATAGAGTAAAGTTCATCTCCTTGTACCCAAAACCAAAATTCTTAGCATAATAGTCTATTAACATCTTAATTGTCCTATTTCTAAGCCCTCTACAATTGTAAATTTTGACAAACTGATGCCAAATTAAATGACAAATTAAAAACATAGACTACTTATCAATTATCATTTTGTGGGACCTAATAGTTTGGCTAGAATGTATCTTGACAGGAAGAGGAGATCTCCCCCACATTTTTCTCTTCTATTCAAATTTATAGCAGGGTGACCTGAGTTTCCAAAACCACCACTATGTTTTTCAGATCTGCATTTTAGACCCATTGAGCTTCCAATTCATTCTGCAGCAAGGTCAACCTGTAAATAGTTACCCCTCGTTCTAGCACTCATTCCTGTTCCTCCTCTTCCTTCCATTGTTCCACACTAAGTCCAATTGCTCAAATTTCGTGCTAGATATGTTGCACTAAGCGACCTAGAGAGCATTGGTGGTATTGAAGGTGCAAAACTCTATGGGGAACGCAACAATCTCCACTTTCACTCTTACTCTCGTTTGCCATTATTTCCCCTTGGACTTTGCTGTCAATTCTCTTGTGAGCCATCCCTCGACTGAGATCTTCTAATAAAATAGTAGCAGACTTGGAGGAGGACGTTGCTCCCACTTCTCCTTCCTCCCTATCTGACCCCCCACTTCCGAACACCACGCCATATAAACCTTGTTTCCCCTATGGAGCATGATTAATGTATGATTGCAGGAGATGATTTCTTCTCGGGCCATAATACTGTCCAGAAACTGTTCACATGTGTGAATTTGTTGATTCTCAACATCAACATGATTTCGAAGCATCATAACATGATGACTAGGACGAACAATTTAAATTTTGTCGCTTCGCCATTTCATCTTCACTAGCACATATTGAGTGATGTGCTCTTCCTGTCTGTACTCACTATGGTCATTTGCGTGCTCATTTGGTCCTCACGTCTATCTTGCAAGTGTTGTCACGAATATCGTCATGGTGTAATTGTCGAACTTTGAGGTCATGTTGTTTCTTGCTAAATACTTCGTCATGTCGTGGAGTTGGTGTCATTATGTTCGCATTGAAGCACCAATTGAGTTGATATCTCGTATGCCAAAATCCGTTGTCATGTGAACCTTTCAACATCCTATCAAAGTTTCAAGTCTTGTCAATTTTGTGCCCATTGGTTAATTAGTCAATCTTGTCCATGGCCAATGTTTTCGTCATGCATATGTCAGAAAAGTAAAAGCATTTCGTTGGGCACCTCCTTACTTAAAAAATCCTATGTATGCTATTGTGACGAAATAATTTATTCCTTCCTTTTCTTGCCTCTTTCCCATCATTCTAAGTAAAAAATAAATTAAAGGTTTCCTTTTGAACAATTCCTTTATGGGATTATCATTTTCCAAAAATAAAAATGACATTTTCTTTTCCCAAAAAGGAAACCCCCTCCCCTTTAGCTTCATTTTTTAAATTTTAAATTCCCTTTTTCACATTATTTTATAAAAAGAGCATCATTATATCCATTGATAAATGATCCCCTTTTTTACTACCCCTTCCCTCCCATACCCTATCCTCTCCTTCCCACTAAAATACAAGAAGTCTTGCACATAAATGAGGGTGCATTTTCAAGCTTTATATGGTGAATAAAGAAACATTAAAAGGGGACAATAAATTCTCATAATGGGAATGACTAACACCACTTTTGAAGCAATGGTTGAAAGTGATCAACAACCAGCTTGCTGCGTAGGATTTAATGCGATGGCAGCTGCGCAGCAGACTGTTGGATCTCAAGCTGCTTGAAATTCAACGACCTGTTGCGCAACTACCGTCACATTAAAGCCTGTGCAACATGCTAGTTAATTTTTGCCATGGTTGAACCCCACCAACCTGTCACATTGCAAAAAAGCAGAAACAAATGAGCTTCCACCTAGGGCAAGCTGCTTGAAATTCAACGGTGCTCTGCAGCTACTGTCGCATTAAAGCCTGTGAAGCATGTTGGTTAATTTTCACCATGGTTGAACACCACCAACCCATCCCATTGCAAAAAAACAGAAACAAATGAGCTTCCAGCTAGGGGCAAGTCATAAGCCCTAAAACGTAGGATTGAAAAATAGGCAATGGAAAGGCAGTTGGAGAATGGATGCGCATAAAGCTACACCCCCTCCCATTTAGCTTCATTTTTTTAAATTTTAAATTCCCTTTTTCATATTGTTTTATAAAAAGAGCATTTTCATATCCATTAATAAATGATCCCCTTTTTTACTACCCCTTTCCTCACATACCCTACCCTCTCCTTCCCACTAAAATACAAAAAATCTTGCACATAAAGGAAAGGGTGCATTTTCAAGTTCTATATGGGGAATAAAGAAACATTAAAAGGGGATAGTGAATTCTCATAATGGGAATGACTCACACCACTTTCGAAGCAATGGTTGAAGGCGATCAATAACCAATTTGTTGCGCAGGCTTTAATGTGACGACGACTACGCAACAGGTCGTTGGATCTCAATCTGCTTGAAATTCAACGGTCTGTTATGCAGCTACCATCGCACTAAAGCCTGCACATCATGCTGGTTAATTTTCGCCATGGTTGAACACCACCAACCTGTCACACTGCAAAAAAGTAGAAACAAATGAGCTTCCACCTAGGGGCACGCTGCTTGAAATTCAACAGCCTGTTGCGCAGCTACTGTCGCATTAAAGCTTGCACAGCATGCTAGTTAATTTTCGCCATGGTTGAACACCACCAACATGTCCCATTGCAAAACAACAAAAACAAATGAGCTTCCACATAGGGGCAAGTCGTAAGCCCTAAAATGCAGGATTGAAAAATAGGTAATGGGAAGGCGGTTGGAGAATGGACGTGCATAAAGCTACATCCCCTCCCTTTTAGCTACATTTTTTTAAATTTTAAATTCCCCTTTTCACATTGTTTTATAAAAAGAGCACCCTCATATCCATTAATAAATGATCCCCTTTTGTACTACCCCTTTCCTCACATAACCTATCCTCTCCTTCCCACTAAAATACAAAAAATCTTACAAATAAAGGAAATGGTGCATTTTCAAGCTTTATATGGTGAATAAAGAAACATTAAAAAGGGACAATAAATTCTCATAATGGGAATGACTCACACCACTTTCAAAGCAAAGGTTGAAGGTGATCAATAACCAGCCTGCTGTGCAGGCTTTAATGCGACGACCGCTGCAAAACAGGCTGTTGGATCTCAAGCTGCTTGAAATTCAACGGTCTGCTGCACAGCTACCGTCGCATTAAAGCCTGCGCAACATGCTAGTTAATTTTCGCCATGGTTGAACACCACCAACCTGTCACATTGCAAAAAAACAGAAACAAATAGGCTTCCACCTAGGGGCAAGCTACTTGAAATTTAACGGCCTGTTGCGCAACTACCAATGCATTAAAGCCTGTGCAACATGTTGGTTAATTTTCGCCATGGTTGAACACCACCAACTTGTCACATTGCAAAAAAACAGAAACAAATGAGCTTCCACCTAGTGCAAGTTATAAGCCCTAAAACCCAAGATTGAAAAATAGACAATGAGAAGACGGGCAGAAAGCTTTACTATACGATTGTAGAGAAACACGTGGCGTTAGTGAAAGCTATACTATACTATTGTAGAGAAACACGTGGCTGTAGTGTAGACATCACAATATTCACAAGCAGATCTATAGGAGAATGATATAGCCACGTCCGGATAAGGACAATTAACACTCATACCAGGCAGAAGACTGGAACGCATTCGACACTCCACACGGGAAATAAAAAAATGGAGGCCATTTGAGGGCAGGAGGAGAGTCGTTGCAGGAAGATGGCAGACAATGCGAGCAGTCGGAAATGCATAAGCTGGGCGGGAGAGCATGTGTGCAGGTGACAGAATCCACGTGCCCAAAATGCACACACTATGAGGAGCGTTACTAAGCTAGCAGGACGAAACATTGAAGGGCATTCCGCCTAGGTAAAAGACCTGGCCACGCAACAATGATTATGGTGGCAGTCGAGAGTTAGAGAAAGGAGGCCACACCAATAGGGATGAATAGGGCATCTTGGCAGAAACGAGCACAGGGGTATGTGGCGTGAGGGCCCGTTTGAGGGGTTTTAGCAATACGCAAGCGCCATTGTTCAACACGTACAGGTAGCAAAAGGAAGGAAATCACCATACACATCATAATAACATGTAGATCGTAGAGTACAATAGAAGAACAAGGCAAAGGGCATGAATAAACAAAATGCAGGCAACCTCGACAAAATGGTATAGCAGGCAGGCCTCCACGCCATTGCAAAGAGAAAGCGCCTCGACGATGGCAATAATGCAGAGAAACACGACAATACACAGACTATTACCAGGCTCTAGATCATCAAACATACATCATAGTGTCAAACGCAGTTCCACAGGGTTGAAAAAAAATGAACTTTTCGTCCATGGGGAGATCAAGCAGAAGGCAGTCGAGAGTCTAGCAATTATAGTCCTTAAAACAAATATTTGGGCGAAGGAAAACTGTTGGGTAGGCAGGGGATTTGAACAGAGCACACACCTAGAATAAAAACAGAGCCTACACATAGCTACAATGATTGCGAGGCAATAGGAGCTTATCGTCTCTTTTGCATTAGCATAAAAAAAACTCACACTTACAACTGAAAATGAGCTACATACATATAAGCAGATCTAGACTAGTTCGAGAAGTTTCCACCATTAACTAATTTACTTCACTATATTTAAAATTATCACTTCTAATGTCAGACATGGACACCAATCAGTTTGTTTGTTTCAGAACTATAAGTATTGGTTTAAGTATGCCACATACTCATTGTGACATAGGGAGAAATTACTCCTTCCTACACTTTCCTTAATTTCTACCTTATATATTTCATGATTACCTATGCCAAGATCATTCTTTTGATTTACAAATTTATATCTTGCCAATGGCTTAGTGAAGATATGGACCAGCTGGTCTTGAGATTTACAAAATCTCAAACTTATTTCTCTATTATAATTTCTACCTTATACATTTCATGACTACCTATGCCAAGATCATTCCTTTGATTTACAAATTTATATCTTGCCAATGGCTTAGTGAAGATATCGACCAGTTGGTCTTGAGATTTACAAAATCTCAAACTTATTTCTCCATTACTTACAAGCTCTGTAATAAAATAATATCTAGTGTCAATATGTTTACTTTTTCGATGGAATACATGATTTCTGGAAAGTGCTATGGATGATGTTTTTTTTTTTTTTTGACTAGGGGAATCGACAACTGGGTTTGTGTTGGTACTCGCGTGACACGGGGTCCAAGGATCTCTGCTACCACTATACCCCTAGGTTCCCCACACCCGCCCACAAGACATGAGAAACAGGTAAACCCAGGTGAGATTTGATCTCATGACCTCCTTTACAACAAGTGACTTCATATCGAGTGACGCCAATGAACCACACCTGTTGAGGTTAGTGCTATGGATGAGTTATTGTCACAAAATATTTGCGTTGCTTCCTTTTCCTTATGATGAAGTTCTTCTAACATTTTTCTCAACCATACATCGTGACCGACTACTGATGTTGTTGCCACATACTTTGCTTCTGCTGAAGTTATTGATACAATGGGATGCTTTTTGGATGCCCATGAAATTAACCCTGATCAAAGATGGATTGCATAACTTGAAGTACTCTTTCTTTCATCAATACTACTTGCAAAATCACTATCATTGTATCCAACTAAAGAGCTGGAATTTGTGGCTGAATACATGATGCTAAAATCACTCGTACCTGCAATATATCTCAAAATTCTTTTACCTACTTGCTTATGATAAGTTTTGGATTTTTCATGAACCAGGAAATTAAACTCACAACATACATGATGTCTGGTCTTGTGGCTGTTAAATACATTAAGCTACCAACAAGTCTTTTATAAAAAATAGGATCTACTACTGCTCCTTGATCTTGCTTGCTCAACTTTATGTCTGTTACAACTAGAGTGTCTGCTACCTTGCAATTTGACATTCTAAATCTGTTCAAGACATTTTTAGCATATTTTTGTTAACATATAAATATGCCACTTTCTGATTGCTCAACTTCAATGCCAAGAAAATATTTCATTAACCCAAGATTTGTCATTTCAAACTCTGTCTTTGTGACTGCTTTGAGCTTTTCCAGCATTAAATTTCCTTTGTAAATTATGTCATCCACAAACAAACATACAATCAAAATTCTGTTTTGTTGATCTGTTTTGGTGTACAATACTGGTTCATATTTGCTTCTATAAAATCCATTACTAAATAGATATGAATCAATTCTTCCATACCATGCTCTTGGTGCTTGTTTTAAGCTACACAATGCCTTTTCCAGCTTGTAAACTTTATGTTCTTGATTCCTTGTTTTAAGGAACAAGGAATTGTGCAATTTTGGATATGTAGCCATCCCACTCCATGATAAATTTATTTGCGGCAGACAAGAGCTCGTGGAGCCATGATAAAGTTGCAGAAGCACAGTGAAGAACCAAGAGTAGTTCAAGGTATGGAGTTTGAGTAAGAAACAAAAGAGCCACAAATTTGTCTGCGCACGTCAAAATGGCGTGTAGCTTGAGGGAGCAACAACTTAGTTTTAGCAGCACCCTGTGGCCTCACCATGAGGTCATTGTTGTCTCTTACCCAAGTAGTCAAATATTAACTCATTTTATCTGAATTATCCCTTGTCTATGTTTACTTGCACCCAAAGAAGAAGAGAGAACTGGAGCTGATAGTTAACAGAGCCTGAACCCATGGTGTTAGAGGTTTCCAGCGCCAGTGAGCTATCATACGTAACCATCGCTTCGCCGTGTCCGATCGAAGAAGAAATTTCATCGCCGAAAGTACAACAGCCAGAACAAGAACTAGAAGCGATGGCGTGACCAAGGAAACAACCAGTTCCTACACTCGGGTCAGCCCCTGTTCCACCCTCTGGTTCGGGCCCTATGTCGGACCCCATTCAAAATCCACCTGTTAATCGACCAGCTGCAGGTCCACGACCGATCGTGCCACCGAGAGAGGTTCTAGAATCATCTCGACCAAAGATATCAAAGAAACACAAGGCTAAGGTCATTGTAGATATGCCTGTTGAGGACATGTCAGAGGAGGACGCACCATACTCCCCAGCACGCAGAGACGCTAGCGCCACCGTGGAAGAACATAACCTATTACCACATTATGTTCGACCAAGGAGAATCGACGTGTAGGAGGTGAGGCTTTCAAAAAAAGCGCGCTCCTCCTTAGTTACACCCCGGATCCCTACTGGTGTACCCCTACTGATGGATATACTGCTGAAGCTGGCCAAGATGCAGTTTGAGGATGTTGAAACTCGCAAGCAGGTGGGGTTAGAAAGGAAAAACTACATGGTTACGCTTCCAGCTGTGCTGCTTGAGCCCCAGCTCGTAGTACCAATGGAGTGGGCCAGCGGTGTCGACAGCGCGAACTTGTTAAACTTGTTGCTCATGCCACACTTTGGTTGGAGCACGCAAGTAACCACATATGTGAGACAGTTCCTCATCTATTTTCACAGAGGATGTTTATGGCTCTATAGACCCTACCCTGTCGACATCGAGCTCATCTCGTCGATAATGGGTCTGCCGAAGGTAGGAGGAGACCTTGCACCGTATCTACATCCAAACAAAGATACGACCAAGATGAAGCAGAAATATAATCTTCAACGCACAGGTAGGAAATTCCTCATTGCATCTATTGAGGACAACATGGTGAAGTTCACAACAAAAATCTTATCTTGCAAGTTGTTGTGCAAGATGAGACCCACTAAGTGCACCGCTGGGGCGATATAAATCACAGAGCAGTGCGCAACGGGCGTAATATTCAACTGGACGCAGTTCCTGTTGAATGAGCTTATAGATGATGCAGAGTAGGCACAAGAGGACCCTAAGGCTAATTTCCACTACTCTTGGCTGCTCATACTGATTTTCTTTATTCTGTGGTCCAACCCATCGGACTACCAACCGCTGGATGTCCTAGTGATTTTCCTTGGTGCAAAGTATCAGAACCTCTGGGAGGATAAGGAGGACATGATTCAACAGTCAGACAATAACATTGAGTTCTTTCTACACGGAAAAGCACTACGCGATGTAATAAAGCAGTCACATAGAGTAAGGGTCGCGACGGTGCAAAAATACTCAGCATTCATAAACTTCCAAGCCAGTTTCCACAATGTTATCTTAGAGCCACGAAAGGACCCGACCAAGCAAGCGCACTAGGTAGGGTATATGATCACTGATGCCGATGTGGACATAGTCGTCCAGGACTGGCCAATAGAATGGCGAGGCCCAATCGAGGAGCAAATGGACCAAGGAGGAAACCAGGGAGGAGATGGCCAAGGAAGTGGCCAAGGCGAGGGCCAAGGAAACGACCAAGGGAATGGTCAGGATCATGACCAAGATGATGGGCAAGGAAATGACAGTGACAACAGGCAAGACAATCAGTCGCTGAGCTCCGACGATGATGATAGTGAGTGCAACAAAGAGGATGTTGATGATAATGATGATGACTCCAAAGGCACACCTACTGATGAGGATGTTTAGAAGGCCCGAGAAGAGGCACACAACACAGAGTAGCATCCGCCGTAACATAAGAAGCGAAAAGCAGACAAATCGGCTAACACGATTAGCTTAGCCGAGGAGGACATAAGCTTGTTGTCTGATGCCATTTGCATAGGTCGCAAATTCTAGTCTGAAAGGTATAAATAGGAAACAACTGCGATTGACTGAAAAACTGGCTGACCATATCAATACCCCGACTGAGGATATCAATGAGGTCAAAAGCACATTCAAGGCTAAAACCTACGGCGTGGATCCAAATGATGCCTTGGTAACACCATTCTTGTTTCCACCAGTCAAAATAGACATCCAGGCGTGAGCAATGGAGACGGGGACGCTCGAGTTTGATAATGTTTCCCATGGTTTGAAACACTATAAATGGAATTCTCTAAACTCACACTAGCTGAAGTCTATACTGTGCAGCATGCGGCTGGGACCAAGATACGGATCTGGGAGAATGCTCTTGCGTATCACGCAACCAATCAGAAAAGGAAGGCGAAAGAGTGCAAGACCCTCCTTTGAGAAAAAGAGCAGGAAATTGAGGCTAGAGAACAGAGCCAACTTACACTAGCAGAAATCATCAAGAGTGCCATCGTAGAGTTCCCACCAGAAGAAGGCCAAGAATATGAGGATTCAGCTGCCAAGACTAACCATCTGTCGTGGATAGCAGTGGAACTTAGGAAACAGGTCGAGGAGTTACAAGCGCTACATATACCAAGCACACCTCCTGAGGTTCTTGAAGAGCGCAAAAAACAACGTCTGAGGCTGTCGAGAGGATAAGACAAGGAAAAAAACTATGCACTGAGGCAGTTGAAGCCGTTTTCGTGATGTGGGAAGCACTTCTGGAGGATGAGACTGTGGAGAAGATAAAGGAAGATGCACGACAAGCTAATTTGAAAATCACCGCGGTAAAGGCAGACATGAAGAAGCTATCAATCAAGGAAAGGAGCACAAGGGTCGCGGAGATGAAACAACTACAACAAGACGTGAAAAATCTCTGCGACCAGGAGTAGAAAAGGAATGATGAGATGACAGAATATCAGTCATAAGCAGAGTGAGTGACAGGGCTTGTTCAGCTTGTACAACATAATATTCAACACATCACACAGTCATTAGAAGCAGGACCGTTGGAACATATCAGTTCCGACCGTGTGGAACAGTAAGCTAAGTAAGCTGAGGAGGTTAGCGCGGATGTTTCCTGGGTGCAACAAATTTTGCAAGAGTTAAAGGACAAGGTTGGTCCTATGGCGTAGCCTGTGGCAGAGGCATGCGTTTTACAGAACCCTAAATTTTGCAGAGGCATCATTTTCTCTTAATGTCTTGGGATGAGCCACATGTGAGTGTTGGGGGCTTATTGGGCTAGAAAAAGTGCACAAGGAAGAATATGGCACGCAAGTGCAAGAGAGGAAAACAGGCATGCGACAGAGAAAAGCATGTAAAGGAAGAAGTGCAAGTGCAGAATAGAGGAAGTTGTGATGAGGGTCACTGCGACAAGGAAAGACACATCCAGAGTTGATGGAAGAAGCAGGTAGAAGAGTAAAGGTGGGACAGGTGAAAGTCAAGAAAGACTGCATAAGGACGAACCAGTGGAAGACTAAAGGACAGTTTTGCGGCTAGTTATGACATGTACAGATAGGCTGAAAGACGTTTCCGTGGCTAGTTATGGTTGTGGTTAATGTAATGGGCTTTTGTGGCTAGGTATGGGACGACATTAATGTAATATAAGATATTTTTGTAGCTACTCGTGTCTGTAATAACTGAGATGTACTTAGTTGACCCTGCGCGGTCTTGTAAACACTATAAGTAAGAGGAACCCACTCTATATAAGGGTTGGATTCATTAAGGGTTGGTAAGAGTAGAAGTATTGTAAAAGATCAGAGAGGAATCTAATAGTAAAAGGCTATTGAGCCACGGATCTGCAGCTGAGTGCGCAGAAAATAGAGTAGAAGAGTCGATCTAGGATGTGTGTGGATCATTAGGAGTAGATAGAAGCAATAAAACATAGAGCATGAGAGCAAGAAGAGTTGAGAAAAAGACATATTTTAAGAATAGTCTGTAAGTCACAGACTGCAAAGTGCTACCTATATTTCTCATGCCAGATAAAGAGCACCTTGGTGGTTTTTCCCAGATGGGTTTCCATGTTATTTCCTGTGTTGAGTGATTGAATGCTTATGTGAATGTTGAATAGTTACTTATCTTGTACTGTTGATGGTTAGTGTTTGAATGTATGTCGTAATATTACCAAAAAGTAAATGAATGAATGAATGTTTAAAGCATTGTCGACATGTTATGTATGATTTCATGGTTAATCTACTAAGTTACAATATAAGTTGCCACGTGCCAAGGGACTATAATCCCTCACCAACCGCAGAAACATGGTTCTGGCAGTTACACATTAATATATCTCGGGTGAGACTGTGCCTACCTCTCAGGTGTTGCCGACTGAGCTTGCTCTGTCGGACCGATGTCTTCAGGTGTTTTGTTGGTACTATGTTGTTGTTGAACCTCGGGTCGAGACAAGAAGGAAGATTAGGCCAACAATACAAGTGAAGGACAATGAATGAAACCTTCATGTTTCTGCATATAAATCTCCTCATGAAGGTCACAATGATGAAAATCACTCTTCACATCCATGTGGTGAACCTCCCATCGCTTAGATGCAACAATGGCCAAAACTAGCCTGATAGAATCCATCTTTGCAACAAGTGAAAATGTCTATGTATAGTCCACTCCTTGGACTTGAGAGAAGTCTCTGGAAACCAACCTATCCTTGTACTTGATATCTGAACCATCAACAACCATTTTGGTCCTATAAACCCACTTACATTGCACTAGTTTCCTCTTGGAAGGTAGAGGAACCAACTCCCAAGTTTCATTGTCTTGCAAAGACTTGAACTCTTCTTGCATGGATGTTTGCCATCTTGGGTCAAGTGATGATTCCTTATATGTTTGATGATCATATCCAACCATCACAAATCATCTCTCTGAATGATTCAATTCACAAGTAGAGAAAACATTGTGAATTTGAGATCTAGTCTTCCTAGAGTCTAGTGGATCTCCAACAAGATCACCAACCGCTTGTATGGTTTTCTCAGCCCAATTTGGCCTTATGGGTGAGTCATGATCTGTATCCATGCAATAAAAATAATCTTCAATACCATAATCATAAAAATTAGAGAAATAACCATCATTTACATCATCATTGAGTGGAGGGTGTGAGAATTCCCCTCTGACTACTTCAGTCTCCTACATGAGCTCTTCTTCAAACTTTACACTTCTCTCAATGAATATTTTTTGATATGAGGGATAAAAGAGCTTGTATCTATTTGGATATTTATCATATCCAACCATAATGGACTCCTTTCTTTGAGTTTTCAAGGCCTTTCTCTTCTCGGGAGGAATTCTAGCCCAAGCCTTTGAGTAAAAAACCCTAAAATGAGAAACATTGGGCTTGTGACCACTCCAAGCCTCAAATGGGGTTTTCTCTTCCAATGATTTTTGTGGAAATCCGGTATGAACATATGCAACACAGTTGATGGCTTCAACCCATATATTAGGAGACAAATCCTTATCCTCCATCATGCATATAGCCATCTCCTTGAGAGCTCTGTTCTTACGCTTTGCAACACCATTTTTCTATGGTGTGTAGGGCACAAAATGCTCCATATGGATGCCACATTCCTCATAGAGCTGCTGCAAGTTATTGTTGACATACTCCTTGCCATTGTTAGTCCTAATAATTTTTATTTTATTCCCACTCATGTTCTCTACTAAAGCTTTGAACACTTTGAAAGTCTCAAGAACTTCAAATTTTTGCTTGAGAAAATACTCCCAATAGTATATTGAGAAATCATCTATGAAGGTAAACACATACCTTGAATTCACATATGAGGGTGTGGGAATATTACCTTGAATATCTAAATTGATCAGATCAAGCACTTGGACATCCCTCCTTGCCGTTCCTTTGTCATATTTGCACTCGGCATGTTTCCCCACTATGCACCCTTTGCAAGTGCCTTTGGAAAACTTGATGCTAGGAAGCCCTTTAACCATTCTTTCCTTGCTTAGTGCTTGAAGGTACCTGTAATAGAGGTGTCCAAACCTATCATGCCACAGTTTTTTGGTATCATTGGCATGTGACAGGAGCACATTCCCTTGGGAGTAAAGAAGGGAGTGAGAGAACTTATGGCCCTAGTGGAGGGACAAAGTCTAGTGAATTTTCCTACCATTCCTCTCTCCATAAGGGCCACGACCTTGAGATTGAAAGATGGGGAAGTGATCTTGAAATTTGTAACAATGGATAGATTAACAATCAAGAATAGGAAGCATCATTAAAAGGAGGGGTTTTCGTGGCAAGTAAGGCTTCATCCAGGAGCTTGGATTGATCCCTTAGGTTAGGATCTGGAGGAATATTTATGGAGGAATAGAAACACTAGATTGGAAATACCAAAGGAAAATATTCTTCATCCAAACCCTAATCAAATGAGAATGCAAATGAAGTGATCCTAAAGGAAAATTACTCTTATGCTAATATTATAAATAACAGTATACCTTCTTAATGGAAATAATTGGAAATGAAAACTTGAAAAATCCCTTTTGGGTGGCACAAAAAAAATGACCCCAAAGGAACATGATCATATATCTTTTGCAAAGGACCATGATCCATCTAATCAAACTTGTTGTGTAGACACAAATAAGTTATGACTTATGACTTAGCGTTCAAACTCTTATCTATTTTTATTTTCACTTGATGAATACCATGGAGGGATGCAGAGGATGCATGAATCAAACCATTATGATTGGGAAAGGGATCCAATAATTATGATCTGATTGGATGACACAAATGAATTAATCTTGTTAAATTCTTAAAAAATATTTAACAAGTTTGTTAGTTTGGTTGAAATTTAGAAGAAAAATGAGAAGGGGCAATTTATTAGTATGCAATATCCTAAGCTAGGGTAGTTATAAGTAGGTTATCACTCCACAAATGTTATAAAACAACTAAAATAATAAGTATTATTTGGTGGTAAAATTTCATTGTTGGAGCTTTCGATATATACAAGTTAAGCATTGAATATCAAACCCTAAAACATTATTAAAAAAATATAGATCAAAATGTTGAATTTGAACCTTATATAAAATGGAAAAAAATATAGATCAAAATGTTGAATTTGAACCGTTGATATGTTTTTTTTTTATACTAGGGGAATCGACAACTGGGTCTGGGTTGGTACTCGCCTGACACGGGCTCCAAGGATCTCTGCTACCACTATAACCCTAGGTTCCCCACACCCACCCACAAGACATGAGAAACAGGTAAACCCATGTGAGATTTGATCTCGTGACCTCCTTTATAACAAGTGACTTCATATCGAGTGACGCCAATGAACCACACCCGTTGAGGTTAGTGCTATGGATGAGTTATTGTCACAAAATATTTGCGTTGCTTCCTTTTCCTTATGATGAAGTTCCTCTAACATTTTTCTCAACCATACATCGTGACCGACTAGTGATGTTGCTACCACATACTCTGCTTCTGTTGAAGTTATTGACACAATGGGATGCTTTTTGGATGCCCATGAAATTAAGCTTGATCAAAGATGGAATGCATAACTTGAATTACTCTTTCTTTCATCAATACTACTTGCAAAATCACTGTCATTGTATCCAACTAAAGAGTTGGAATTTGCGGCTGAATACATGATGCTAAAATCACTCGTACTTGCAATATATCTCAAAATTCTTTTACCTACTTTCTATTGATAAGTTTTGGATTTTTCATGAACTAGGAAATTAAACTCACAACATACATGATGTTTGGTCTTGTGGCTATTAAATACATTAAGCTACCAACAAGTCTTTTATAAAAAGTGGGATCTACTACTGCTCCTTGATCTTGCTTGCTTAACTTTATGTCTGTTACAACTAGAGTGTCTGCTGCCTTGCAACTTGACATTCTAAATTTGTTCAAGACATTTTTAGCATACTTTTGTTGACATATAAATATGCCACTTTCTGATTGCTCAACTTCAATGCCAAGAAAATATTTCATTAACCTAATATTTGTCATTTCAAACTCTGTCTTTGTGACTGCTTTGAGCTTTTCCAGCACTAAATTTCCTTTGTAAATTATGTCATCCACATACAAACATACAATCAAAATTCTATTTTATTGATCTGTTTTGGTGTACAATACTGGTTCATATTTGCTTCTGCAAAATCCATTACTAAATAGATATGAATCAATTCTTCCATACCATGCTCTTGGTGCTTGTTTTAAGCTACACAATGCCTTTTTCAGCTTGTAAACTTTATGTTCTTGATTCCTTGTTTTAAGGAATAAGGAATTGTGCAATTTTGGATATGTAGCCATCCCACTCCATGATAAATTTATTTGCGGCAGACAAGAGCTCGTGGAGCCATGATAAAGTCGCAGAAGCAAAGTGAAGAACCAAGAGTAGTTCAAGGTATGGAGTTTGAATAAGAAGCAAAAGAGCCACAAATTTGTCTGCGCACGTCAAAATGGCGTGTAGCTTGAGGGAGCAACAACTTAGTTTTAGCAGCACCCTGTGGCCTCACCATGAGGTCATTGTTGTCTCTTACCCAAGTAGTAAGATATTAACTCATTTTATCTGAATTATCCCTTCTCTATGTTTACTTGCACCCAAAGAAGAAGAGAGAATCAGAGCTGATAGTTAACAGAGCCTAAACCCATGGTCATAGAGATTTCCAGCACCAGTGAGCTATCATACGTAACCATTGCTTCGCCATGTCTGATTGAAGAAGAAATTTCATCATTGGAAGTACAGCAGCCAGAACAAGAACTAGAAGTGATGGTGTGACCAAGGAAACAACCAGTTCCTATGGCCGGGTCGACCCTTGTTCCACCCTTTGGTTCGAGCCCTATGATGGACCCCGTTCAAAATGCACCTGTTAATCCACTAGTTGCAGGTCCACGACCAGTCGTGCCACCGAGAGAGGCTCTAGAATCATCTCGACCGAAGATATCAAAGAAACACAAGGCTAAGGTCATTGTAGATATGCCTATTGAGGACATGCCGGAGGAGGACGCACCATACTCCCCATCATGCAGAGACGCTGGTGCCACCACGGAAGAACATAACCTATTACCACCTTATGTTCAACCAAGGAGAGCTGACGCCTAGGAGGTGAGGCTTTCGAAAAAAGTGCGCTCCTGCTTAGTGACACCCCAGATCCCTACTGGTGTACCCCTACTGATGGATATACTGCCGAAGCTAGCCAAGATGCAGTTTGAGGATGTTGAAACCCAAAAATAGGTCGGGCTAGAAAGGAAAAACTACATGGTTACGCTTCCAGCTGTGCTGCTTGAGCCCCAGCTCATAGTACCAATGGAGTGGGCCAGCGGTGTTGACAGCGCAAACTTGTTAAACTTGTTGCTCGTGCCACACTTTGGTTGGAGCACGCAAGTAATCACATATGTGAGACAGTTCCTCATCTATTTTCACAGAGGATGTTTATGGCTCTATCGACCCTACCATGTTGACGTCGAGCTCATCTTATCGATAACGTGTCTGCCGAAGGTAGGAGGAGACCCTGCGCCATATCTACGTCCAAACAGAGATACGACCAAGATGATCTAGAAATATAATCTTCAGCGTGCAGGTAGGGGATTCCTCATTGCCCCTATAGAGGACAACATGGTGAAGTTCACAACAAAAAACTTATCTTGCAAGTTGTTGCGCAAGATGAGACCCACTAAGTGCACCGCTGGGGTGATATAAATCACAGAGCAGTGCGTAGCAGGTGTAATCTTCAACTGGCTGCAGTTCTTGTTGAATGAGCTTATAGATGATGCAGAGCAGGCACAAGAGGACCCTAAGGCTAATTTCCACTACTCTTGGCTGCTCATATTGATTTCCTTTATTTTGTGGTCCAACCCACTGGACTACCAACCACTGGATGTCCCTGTGATTTTCCTTGGTGCAAAGTATCAGAACCTCTGGGAGGATAAGGAGGACATGATTCAACATTCAGACAATAACATTGAGTTCTTTCTGCACGGAAAAGCACTGCGCGATGTAATAAAGTAGTCACATAGAGTAAGGGTCGTGATGGTGCAAAAATACTCGGCATTCATAAACTTCCAAGCCAGTGTCCACAATGTTATCTTAGAGCCATGATAGGACCCGACCAAGCAAGCGCACCAGGAAGGGTTTATGATCATTGACGCCGATGTGGACATAGTCATCCAGGACTGGCCGACAGAATGGCGAGGCCCAGTCGAGGAGCAGATGGACTAAGGAGGAAACCAGGGAGGAGATGCCCAAGGAAGTGGCCAAGGAAACGACCAAAGGAATGGTCAGGATCATGACTAAGATGATGGGCAAGGCAATGGCAGTGATGACGGGCAAGACAATCAGTCACCGAGCTCCGACGATGACGATAGTGAGTGCAACAAAGAGGATGTTGATGATAATGATGATGACTCTAAAGGCACACCTACTGATGAGGATGTGTAGAAGGCTCGAGAAGAGGCGCACAACACAGAGTAGCATCAGCCGAAACATAAGAAGTGAAAAGCAGACAAATTGGCTAACACGGTCAACTTAGCAGAGGAGGACATAAGCTTGTTGTCTGACGCCATTGCAGAGATCGCAAAGTCCAGTATGAAAGGTATAAATAGGAAACAACTACGGCTGATAGGAAAACTAGCAGACCATATCAATACCCTGACTGAGGCTATCAATGAGGTCAAAAGCACATTTGAGGCGGAAACTTACGGCGTGGAGCCAAATGATGCGTTGGTAACACCACTCTTGTTTCCACCAGTCAAAATAGACATCCAGGTGTGAGAAATGGAGACGGGGACGCCTGAGTTTGATAATGTGGTCCATGGTTTGAAACACTATATATGGACTTCTCTAAACTCATGCTAGCTGAAGTCTATACTGTGCAGCATGCATCTGCGATCAAGATACGGATTCTAGAGAATGCTCTTGTGTATCATGCAACCGATCAAAAAAGGAAGGCGAAAGAGTGCAAGACCCTAGTTCGAGAAAAAGAGTAGGAAATTGAGGCCAGAGAACAGAGCCGACATACACTAGCAGAAACCATCAAGAGCGCCATGGTAGAGTTCCCACCAGAAGAAGGCTAAGAATATGAGGATTCAGCTGCCAAGATTGACTGTTTGTCGCGGATAGTGGTGGAACTTAGGAAACAGGTCAAGGAGTTACAAGTGCCACATATGCCAAGCACACCTCCTGAGGTTCTTGAGGAGCGCAACAAACAACGTCTGAGGCTGCTGAGAGGATAAGACGAGGAGAAAAACTTTGCACTGAGATAGTTGAAGCCGTTTCCGCGATGTGGGAAGCACTTCAGGAGGATGAGACTATGGAGAAGATAAAGGAAGATGCGCGACAAGCTGATTCGAAAATCACCGCAGTAAAGGCAGACATGAAGAAGCTGTCAATCAAGGAAAGGAGCACAAGGGTGGCAGAGATGAAACAGCTACAACAGGATGTGAAAACTCTCTGCAACCAGGAGCATAAAAGGAATGATGAGATGACAGAATAATAGTCAGAAGCAGAGCGAGTGACAAGGCTTATTTAGCTTGTACAGTAGAAGCTTCAACACATCACGCAGTCATTAGAAGTAGGACCGTCGGAACATATCAGTTCTGACCGTGTGGAACAGTTAGCTAAGCAAGCTGAGGATGTCAGCGCGGATGTTTTCTGGGTGCAACAAATTTTGTAGGAGTTAAAGGACAAGGTTGGTCCTATGGCGCAGCCTGTGGCAGAGGCATGAGTTTTGCAGAACCCTAAATTTTGCAGAGGCATCATTTTTTCTTAGTGGCTTGGGATGAGCCACATGTGAGTGTTGGGGGCCTATTGGGCCAAAAAAAGTGCACAAGGAAGAATTTGGCGCGCAAGTGCAAGAGAGGAAAACATGCACGCGACGAAGAAAAACAGGTAAAGGAAGAAGTGCAAGCGCATAGTAGAGGAAGTTGCAACGAGGATCATTGCAACAAGGAAAGGCACATCCAGAGTCGGTGGAAGATGCAGGTAGAAGAGTAAAGGTTGGACAAGTGAAAGTCAATAAAGATTGCAGAAGAACGAACCAATGGAAGACTAAAGGACAGTTTTGCGGCTAGTTATGACCTGTACAGACAGGCTGAAAGACGTTTCCGTGGCTAGTTATGGTTGTGGTTAATGTAATGAAGGATTTTTGCAACTAGGTATGGGACGAAATTAATGTAATAGAAGATATTTTTGTAGCTACTTATGTCTGTAATAACTAAGATGTACTCAGTTGACCCCGGGCGGTCTTGTAAACACTATAAGTAAGAGGAACCCACTCTATATAAGGGTTAGCTTCATTAAGGGTTGGTAAGAGTAGAAGTATTGTAAAAGATCAGAGAGGAATCTAATAGTACAAGGCTATTGAGCCACGGATTTGTAGCTGAGTGCGCAGACAATAGAGTAGAAGGGTCGATCCAGGATGTGTGCAGATCATTAGGAGTAGATAGAAGCAATAAAATAGAGAGCATGAGAGCAAGAAGAGTTGAGAAAAAGACATATTTTAAGAATAGTCTATAAGTCATAGACTACAAGGTGCTACCTATATTTCTCATGCCAGATGAAGAGCACCTTGGTGGTTTTTCCCAGATGGGTTTCCACGTTATTTCCTGTGTTGAGTGATTGAATGCTTATGTGAATGTTGAGTAGTTACTTATCTTGTATTGTTGATGGTTAATGTTTGAATGTATGTCGCAATATTACCAATAAGTAAATGAATGAATGAATGTTTAAAGCATTGTCGACATGTTATGTATGATTTCATGTTTAATCTACTAAGTTACAATATAAGTTGCCACGCGCCAAGGGACTATAATCCCTCGCCAACCATAGAAACATGGTTCCGCCAGTTACACATTAAGATATCTCACGTGAGACTATGCCTGCCTCGCAGGTGTTTCCAACTGAACTTGCTCTGTTGGGCCGATGTCTTCAGGTGTTTTGTTGGTACTGTGTTGTTGTTGAACCTCAGGTCGAGACAAGAAGGAAGATTAGGCCAACAATACAAGTGAAGGATAATGAATGAAACCTTCAAGTTGCTGCATATAAATCTCCTCATGAAGGTCACAATGAATAAAATCACTCTTCACATCCATGTGGTGAACCTCCCATCGCTTAGATGCAACAATGGCCAAAACAAGCCTGATAGAATCCATCTTTGCAACCAGTGAAAATGTCTATGTATAGTCCACTCCTTGGACTTGAGAGAAGCCTCTGGAAATCAAAATATCCTTGTAATTGATATCAGAACCATCAACAACCATTTTGGTCCTATAAACCCACTTACATTGCACTAGTTTCCTCTTGGAAGGTAGAGGAACCAACTCCCAAGTTTTATTGTCTTGCAAAGACTTGAACTCTTCTTGCATGGATGTTTGCCATATTGGGTCAAGTGATGCTTCCTTATATGTTTGAGGATCGTATCCAACCATCACAAATCATCTCTCTGAATGATTCAATTCACAAGTAGAGAAAGCATTGAGAATTTGAGATCTAGTCTTCCTAGAGTCTAGTGGATCTCCAACAAGATCACCAACTGCTTGTATGGGCTTCTGAGCCCAATTTGGCCTTATGGGTGAGTCATGATTTGTATCCATGTCATGAAAATAATCTTCAATACCATAATCATAAAAATTAGAGAAATAACCATCACTTACATCATCATTGAGTGGAGGGTGTGAGAATTCCCCTTTGACTAGTTCGGTCTCCTGCATGAGCTCTTCTTCAAACTGTACACTTCTCTCAATGAATATTTTTTGATATGAGGGATAAAAGAGCTTGTAGCTATTTGGATATTTAGCATATCCAACCATAATGGACTCCTTGCTTTGAGGTTTTGAGGCATTTCTCTTCTCGAGAGGAATTCTAGCCCAAGCCTTTGAGTAAAAAACCCTAAAATGAGAAACATTGGGCTTGTGACCACTCCAAGCCTCAAATGGGGTTTTCTCTTCCAATAATTTTTGTGGAAATCCTGTCTGAACATATGCAACATAGTTGATGGCTTCAACCCATATCTTAGGAGACAAATCCTTATCCTCCATCATGCATATAGCCATCTCTTTGAGAGCTCTGTTCTTGCGCTTTGCAACACCATTTTGCTATGGTGTGTAGGCACAAAATGCTCCATCTGGATGCCACATTCCTCATAGAGCTGCTGCAAGTTATTGTTGACATACTCCTTGTCATTGTTAGTCCTAAGAACGTTTATTTTGTTCCCACTCATGTTCTCAACTAAAGCTTTGAACACTTTAAAAGTCTCAAGAACTTCAAATTTTTGCTTGAGAAAATACTCCCAATAGTATATTGAGAAATCATCTATGAAGGTAAACACATACCTTGAATTCCCATATGAGGGTGTGGGAAGATTCCCTCTAAGATCTAAATTGATCAGATCAAGCACTTGGACATCCCTCCTTGCCGTTCCTTTGTCATATTTGCACTCTGTATGTTTCCCCACTATGCACCCTTTGCAAGTTCCTTTGGAAAACTTGATGCTAGGAAGCCCTTTAACCATTCTTTCCTTGCTTAGTGCTTGAAGGTACCTATAATAGAGGTGTCCAAACCTCTCATGCCACATTTTGTTGGTATCATTGGCATGTGACAGGAGCACATTCCCTTGGGAGTAAGGAAGGAAGTGAGAGAACTTATGGCCCTAGTGGAGGGACAAAGTCTAGTGAATTTTCCTACCATTCCTCTCTCCATAAGAGCCACGACCTTGAGATTGGAATATGGGGAAGTGATCTTGAAATTTGGAACAATGGATAGATTAACAATCAAGAATAGGAAGCATCATTAAAAGGAGGGGTTTTCGTGGCATGTAAGGCTTCATGCAGGAGCTTGGATTGATCCCTCAGGTTAGGATCTGGAGGAATATTATGGAGGAATAGCAACACTAGATTGGAAATCCCAAAGGAAAATCAAGGGAAATATTCTTCATGCAAACCCCAATCAAATGAGAATGCAAATGAAGTGATCCTAAAGGAAAATTACTCTTATGCTAATATGATAAATAACAATATAACCTTCTTAGAGGAAATAATTGGAAATGAAAACTTGAAAAATCCCTTTAGGTGGCACAAAAAAAATGACCCCAAAGGAACATGATCATATATCTTCCGCAAAGGACCATGATCCATCCAATCAAACTTGTTGTGTAGACACAAATAAGTTATGACTTATGACTTAGCGTTCAAACTCTTTTCTATTTTTTATTTTCACTTGATGAATACCATGGAGGGATGCAGAGGAGGCATGAATCAAACCATTATGATTGGGAAAGGGAACAAATAATTATGATCTCATTGGATGACACAAATGAATTAATCTTGTTAAATTCTTAAAAAATATTTAACAAGTCTGTTAGTTTGGTTGAAATTTAGAAGAAAAATGAGAAGGGGCAATTTATTAGTATGCAATATCCTAAGCTAGGGTAGTTATAAGTAGGTTATCAATCTACAAATGTTATAAAACAACTAAAATAATAAGTATTATTTGGTGGGAAAATTTCATTGTTAGAGCTTTCGATACATACAAGTTAAACATTGAGTATCAAACCCTAAAACTCTATTGAAATCATAATGTTGAATTTGAACCTTATATAAAATGGAAAAAAATATGTTTTATAAAATATATATATATATATATATATATATAAAAGAAGGAAACTAATAGTCCATATTCTTTGCTTGTGGTGGTTTCTATTATATAAAAAATGGTGTTGTTTTGAAGAAGAGAGGAGACGAGAGAATTGTAGTGCATTCATTCATTCTTGCTTTAGGAATCTTGCATTAGTTTTCCTAATTCACTTCTTAACATACTATGTCATTCTAAAAACTAAGTAAATTTTCCGTGAATAATGCCTTCTAGCTCCATTTTGGTAGAATGGTTATGATGGATTTTTCATGTTGTCTTTGTTTGTTTATTACTTTTAATAATATCTTTATGATAGATTTAATACTTTAGAAATTGTTTAAATATTAATGGGTATATAGACCTTATGTGTGTGTGAAGGAAGGTCTTTGATTCACCAAATTTGATTTTCCTCTATCATCAAAAGGATTAACACATTCTTGATAAACCAAGTTGGTTTAAGTAGAATTTAATAGGATACTTATAACCTTTTGGTAATTTTGTTTAATTGCATTTATAGTTTCCTATCTATTATGTTGGGCATTGATTTGAAATGGATCAATATATAATTTGTCATCTGTTTTTGTACATTCTGGGTGGAAAGAGTGGATGGATTGGATTGCAGCTCTCACTTTCCATATTTGGCTTCCAAAACCTTTTGACGCTTGTTTGAGGGATTAAACGATGTTATTTGGGGTCAAAAGTTTATCGCTTGTGCCATACCCCTTGATATTGTTCTACACTATGAGACCTTTTGAACGATGCAAGAGTAGCCTCAATTTGAGTTCATATAAGGAAGTCATTCCTCCAACAACTTGACCTATCGATTTGACTACTATGGTACAAGGTGGATTCCAAGTCAGCTCTCATTTTTCACATGTGGAGAGCTAGTAACGTGTGGACTTTCAAGAACATTCTAGAAGGTCAAAAACCCTAACCCTAATTGGAAATTAAGGAATACAAAAACTCTCAAACTAACCCTAGATGCCTATTGGATTTTGTTAAATATTAGGCTATTAGGAGAAGACGGGGTTCCATTTCTGATGATATTATTCTATTTTTCCATAGCTAAGCATCAATAAGGAAGTGGATATTAGAACAAAACAAAGGAAGTAGGAGATCTATAGTAGCAAATTTTCCAAAGCAAAATCATTAGTCAAATTCCATCCATATATTTAACTTAATGGTTATGATTTTAATGAAGGAATTGTTGAGTCACTTAAACATGTTGTTTTGTCCTATTTTCCTCACATAAGATATGATTGTGCCATTTGAAGTTTTTGGATTCTTGGTTGTTCCATCATGCTTGCATGTTCATATTTGAACTTATTCAAGTTAATTCCATGCCCCAGTTTGCTTAAATAGGATTAGCATGATGTTCCGATAGTCTCACTAAGTTTTGATTTTCCGACACATAAATAATTTAAATGAACACTTTGGCGAATTGATATAATTTGATTAAATGCCAAATTTTAAGATGGCTGCTCCACATTTTAGAAGATATATATCAAAGAGTAGAAACGAGATGACAATTTTGGGATTCGCATGATATATTATTTTTACAAGTCTTAAATTTTGTAGAGAATCATGCATTTTCGGTAATCATATTCTTTGATAATATAAAGTTATCTCAATTAAGGATTCTTGATATACACTTATTTGAGCCTTAAAAAATTGTATATCAAAGTTTAATGACAGGTATCTAATTATTAAGGATTCTTGATATACAATTATTTTTAGCCTTAAAAAATTGTATATCAAAGTTTAATGACAGCATCTAATTTTCAAATTTGAGGTAAACATTAATTATTACTAAGCCATAGATTTTTATTTAAAAAAATGTCATATAAGTTGTTTTTTATATATTTTTTAAAATGTGGTTCACCATTTGTTAGAGGGCTACTCCACGGAAAATTCCAATACTTGATATTCATATTGAATCAAGGTATGGTCAGCTCATCAATCACAACATTTATTACAAAGAGCTCCATAAGAGCAACATGTCACTTACAAGAGTAGAACCTGGGTGGGGAGGGAAACATTCATTCCTCCCAACCACCCAAGCTACATCCATTTGACATTTTTTTTTTCAGCTGGAAAGATCCACGGGAAACCCAGCAATACCTCCCCCCATTTGTGGATGGTAGAGGTGGTAAACCGCCGGCCATCCTAGCAGAAGGCCTAACCCCAGAAGACTCAAGGCTCGAACCCGCGACCTCCCCCTGAACCGAGAGAGTGTACGCACGTCTTACCAATTGAGCTAACCCTTGGAGCTTAAGTTGTTTTTTATATATTCTTTGAAAAAGTTGGAATATTTTTACTCAGTCTTACTAATATGGATTTTTCTATATATACCTTTAAAATTCATAAACCAAATAAAAATAATAAATTGAAATGTTACAATTTTGACAAACCGTCAAATTTTTCAAATCACAAGCTTTTGTTTAAAAATAACTTCTTACAATTTTTCCCTTACTATGCATTTTCCTATGTGCCTTTAAAGTTCATAAACCAAATAAAAATGAGAAATTAAAATATTGCAATTTTGACAAACCATCAAATTTTTCAAATCACAAACTTTTGTTTAAAAATAACTTCTAACACTTTTGCCCTTTCTCAATTTTAGGTACCTTCGCTTTTGGGATCATCGTGCTTTTGGATTTTGGATGACTAGGATATTGTTTTTAACTAAAAGTAAAATGGATCCAATTTTTTGGACTTTTATGAAAAAATCCTAATATTTTTAAGAAAGAAGGGTTCGAAACAGAAGAGGTTATTATTGCAATCGTTTTGTATATTTGAATGTATTCTACAAGGTGTTTCTTATTTATGCAGTAGAACGTGAATCAATTAGAACTATTTTACTCATGGTTGTGTTTAATATATTTTTATTTGATTAACTAAAACAATCGCAGATTTAATGTATAAACAATTTACTCAAGATCAAAGCTGGTTATATATTGTCTTGTTCTAACATATTGGCGTGCTTCAAATATTACTATTTTTTAAAGTTGTGTTGAGGCCTCGAAAATCGCAGGTAACAACAGTTAGAGATTCTCTCCAGTAAACGTTCCCAACTAACCCGTTACTGTTTGGTATGGGGAATCTGTCCGGTTTACGGTCCGGCTACCGTAGGTCAAGTAATAAAAAAAGGGTTTTACCGGTTATGGCCCGGTCCACCGTGTATGTTTTTAGTTTTTTGTATTTAAGTATGAGATGCAAGTGCCTATCTAAAAAATGCAGATTGATAGAGAATACGAGGAGCGGTCACAATGTGATGTGCAGGTTCTTACCTCTCGTCTTAACTCTCTCACATCTAAACCACACACATCAAGAAAAAACTAAAACTAACAATCTAACCTATCCCTAGGGAGCAAGATTATTATTCATCAATGAGTAATGTATTTTGTGCATGCATTAAGAAAAATCATAGATAGCTGTTACTTATTTCAAAACACATGAACATTTATAGATATATGAACAACTAGATAGCTAATTGTTTATGAACAACATTCATTACTCATAGTGGAAATTTCATAGAATAAACTAGAGCGCATTCATAACAAGAACATAGGTTCAAAGAGTTAGAACGATCTCACAGTTAATGGATAACAGCTGAAAACGAAATAGTTCACATTCAACAAATCCATAGCACAGCATTTGAAACCTTCCACAAAGCTTTCTCCAACAGGAAACTTGTAATTTCTTTATGCAAAAAGAAATAGTTCTTCTTACATCATACTCTCACAAATCTATCTAGGAAAAAGTCCATCACTCTATCTAACTCTCCTATACTTATACTACAAGCAAAACTCTTGGGCTGCCCCTCGGTGACCTTTGGGCTCCCCCAACCATTTAATCTCACAATCTTTGTCCTTTTGTGAGTGCTCATGATTCATACAATACGTTACATTTCAGATTGAGACTTATGAGTACTTCATAAAAAGGAACCAGCTCGGTAGCTGATGAATCTTTTCCGGGCCTGGACCTTTGCTGCTATCGATTCTATTTTGTTTTTTGTATATGTCTTCTTTGAAGCAGCAATCATCAAATTGGGTCTAAAAAATCCTCTAGGTCTGTCTGCAATTAAAACAAAAAACTCATCATTAATCCGGACTGCATTCAAGATCATCTGGCTTTCAATAAAACACAAACCATACTATCAATAAAGCTAGGCATCAAATGTGAAGCCTGATACTACGTTTTCATCGCGAAACCCTAACTTGATAAAAAATAGAAAACCTCCGTCGCCCAAGAAATATGGTAAAAGCTCACAAAAATGGCGGGAAAAACTAAGCATCGGGCTGACAAACTTCTCACTGGCGGGTGGAAGCAATATAGCATCGGATGATCAAATCACTAAGCCGCCGCAAAGGCGGGAGCCATACAGCCTAAGGGTTTCGCGACAAAATAAAACGTCGATGAAATAAACACTAAAAACTGCAGCATCGGACCTTGGAACCACTACAACATTGGACGACTAGTTCAATGAGGAGCTATAACGACAGAAGTCACATGGACTAAGGGTTCCGCAGACCAGAAAACATCGGCGAACGGGACAACTATACGTCGGATGGTTAGTTCACTCAGCTGCCGCAACGGTGGAAACCATATAGACTAAGGGCTCCGTAGTCAACATAAAAACATCGACGGTTGGCAACTCTAAAAGCTAAAGGTCGGAGCTCATAACCACTAAACATCGGCGAGATAGTTTACTAGAAAACCGCAACGACGAAGAGTGGAGAGACAATGGGTTCCGCAACCAAAGGCTCAATGTTTCCGCCGTGTCGGAAACACAAAAGATTAGTAGTCCGATCAATCATCAACACCGTTCCGATGGCGAAAACAAAAGCATGGCGAAGTAAAAGTTTGATCAATAAAACAAAAGCATCGACGAAAATAAGAGTTATCCATCGACACGTTCTCTATTTACCTTCTGCAACGGCGGCTGTGTAGAGAACTAATGCCTCAATTCACACATCAATAGACTTCCAGCAGCGATAAACAAACATAAAACATAGCGTTAAGTGCTAAAAAACCTTCGGCTGGGCAGCATTAAAAAGTTCATTTAACCTCCAAAACAACGATGACACAGAGAAATAGAACCCCAACTCAATCTTCAACGAGCCTCTGACAACGATAAAACCAAACCATTCAAAAGCAATCAAAAATATGTTAAAGTTCAACAGTCAAAAGCATTTGTAGACAAAAAAAATCATTCATCCTCCGAAAGCGGTAAACAATTGAACTCAATTCAAACTCAAGAAAATCCAAAATTGTAGCAAAAGAACAACCGAATTCAGGAAAACAATAAAACCAGGCAAGATAAAATCAACAAGGAGGGTCCAAAATTTTAAATTTTTTTGGAAATAGTTGCAGCTTCAACAATTGGCGACTACCTGGTGAACCCAGATCTCTGGACAACTTCTTCCTTAAGTAATAGACTGTTTGACAATAAAACCCACATGTTGAATTATTCTAGATGTCTGGATTTCCCAAATGGAAAACATATGTACTTTTAACCATTGATTATAGTCCAATTTAGGAAAATGGAAACCAAGATTTCAAAGTCAAGATAACTCTTTCGAAGCCAGGAATATGAGTTTCATTTTTACCTCTGTCTTCGGGAAGCTTCCAGCTTGGACATCACAAGATTGTAACATATGGTAAACATAAATATTCATTTGTTCCTCATTCCCATGCCATTTTGCACTTTTGTGCCTTTGGACTTTTGTCCTTTCTTTTGAGTTCTCTTGCATGCCTTTATTTCTGAATTTTTATTCAGGCTCCTCTATCCATAGTGTATTGATTTTCAACTCACGGACGAAGAAGAACTTTGACAATTTTGTACTCATATGATTTAGTACTTAGTTTTGATACATATTGCTTTCTTAGGAGATTCTTGACTCTTATTTGCCTTTTGGCTTTCAATTCTTGGCATGGGATCATTTATATATAATATACTGTTTACCCTGCTTCCTTTCCATGGGTCTTTTGCTGTCACCCCCTAGGACATTTTTAAATGTGAGATGGATGGAGCCTCGAAATAGTATTCCAGACCTTTTGATCCTGAGTTATTTAACAAGGATTAAGTAGGACTTCAATGTGTTGATAGCCATCTAGGAAAACTGCTAAACTAGAGGAAATTCTTTCAGATAAATCAATAGTACACAGTCTTATAATCAAGGATTTTTGTTAACCAGAATTCTGATGCTCTCCATGCAACCAAAAGTTTGCTTCTTTTATTGAAATCAATCAAAACCTAACTAAAACAAACAGAAATAAAATAAATAAAAAATAAACAACAAAATCAGTTTATTTATGTGCAAGATAATCAAGAAATAAAAACTAAGAAAAATAAAGTTTGAGAACTAAACCACTAACTGGTCAGTTCTTTGCCCACCCCTGTAAATCTGACAGAGTGTAAGTTGAGGGGCTAGGCTTGACTGCAAATTGAAAAAAGGCCTACCCATTATCAAAAACTACATCTACTATTTTACAATCAATCTCATCAGCCCGTGAAAATCGAAGGAGATCGGGATGGGTGTCTGATGTACTGCTAGCTTCTTCTACTTGGTAGTCTCCCGATTCTAGCTCAATTAGATGATTTCCCAACACAAAATTCACTGGTTCATTTTTTTCTTCCAATTGAGTAACATTGTGCTTCATGTGGGGCTCTCTTAATATTTTAATCTGGTTTGGACTTCCCTTCTGAGGCAACCACAAGTGTGACCAATCTGGATCAAAATACCCATTTAGTCTTGCTGACCAGTCTCGATTCAAAATCAGTCCATAGCCATCAGGTATGTCTGCTACTACAATATCAATGTACTGACATATCTTTTCATTTGCAGGTAAGCGAATCAGAACATCTTCCATTTCCCTGACTACTTTCACATTGGTCTTGTCTAGCTAAGTAACCTGCCAGGTAGTGGGTTTAGGTTGTCCATTGATCTTTTTGCACACTGAAAGTGGCATAACATTGACCGACGACCCTGAATCTACTAAACAATTGTGCACTTTATGGTTTAAAATCTCAAAGGTCAGGAGGAATGGTGGTGTTTTAAACCTAGTCCTACCTCCCACACTTGCTTCAACAATCTCTTCTACAGGTTGGTTGTTAGTGGGGAGCTCCTCCTCCGGTACTTCAAGTGCTTTTAACAATTTGTACCCCATCTCAGGTGCTTTGAGATTTTCCTTGACATTATCAGCTTTTTCTTCAATAGGCCTATCATGCATGTTGACTTGTTTTGGATCTTGACTGCTAATAGTAAGTTCAGGTATTTTATCATCTGTGTTGTTCTTTTGTATTTTCTTCATATTGTCTTGAAATTTCTTAATCTTTGGAATTATTGAATTGTATTTATTTAACAAATTACCTTGGCTCCTTGTTGTCACATTTGTTTCTAATATCTCCTCATGCTTCAAAGTACCTTAGTCTTTTGTATCAAAAAGTGAGACATAGTCCCATAAAACCAGAGCATCATCCTCTTGTTTTTCTGTGAATTTATTTCCCTTTTTCTCCTCATCATCAGCTTTTGTTAGTTTAGAGTCCAACAATTGATTCATTACTAATGTCATTGAATTGATCCATTGAGGACAATTTTTCTCAGAATGAGGCTGCTGATGTGCAAAAATTATCCATCCCTACCTCCGTTAAATTCATTGATGCAGGAATGTGTGGAGGAGGTTTAGATTGATTGTTGTCCTCTCTCCTTTCATAGTAAGGCTTGTATGCTTTATGAGACTCCTTTTCTTTTTCCAAATCTATCACTCTATTAGATAGTTTTTGCATCATCTTCACCATCCTTTCAAAATCATGTGATTGCTCATCCTTACCAAAAGTTTTTTCTCTTCACTGCTCAGGATAATCTTCTATGCTCTCTTTTTCAACTTCTACTCTCTCGGCTTCTTCATAAGTTTTTGACAACGTAGGTTTGACTTGCATTTAGGCAAACATGGTGAAGTCAGGCCCTAAAGCTGAAGTATAGTATTCGATCAAAACTTTATCAGACGATTTATCAGTTGTAGAAAAATTCTTAAGATAAGCAGCAAACCTTTGGGTGAAACTATGCACTTTTTCTTTTCTTTCTTTTTTAAAGCGCACAACCCTTTCATTAGAGCTGCATGAGCTTTTTGGACTGCATACTTACTTCTAAATATTCTTTCAAATGTATCCCAGTCTGTGATTGAGTTTGCAGGCAGAACAAAATACCATGAGGTTGCTGCTCCTTTCAGGGTATGTGGAAACAATCTGCAAACTACATCTTCATGTTCTACAGCCCTTAGTCCTTCTATATCCAAGTAAAATCTTTGCAAATGATCATCTACTAAAATCTTTTCACTTGGATCAAACTTGGGTAGCATTTTCTCAAAACCCTGAGGTAAGTCATGTAAAGGGGGTGCCAGGTTTAAAGGTGACCTAGCCCTCCAAGCAGGTGGTGGATTTGGTGGGTTGGGTGGGTGATTTGCATTCACGTTTTCCATAAGTTTGGGTGGTGAATGAACAAGGGTATGAACATGTGAACAACAAGGTGCATCTGGGCCCACTTGATTCAAAGGCTGAACAACTTCCTATAAGGCTGTTTCTACCAGTTCTTCAAAATCTCCAACCAACACTACGTCTTCCAATATAGGATGATCTTTCTTCTTATATTCTCTTCTGGGCAAGATAGGAATAATTGGTAATCTTCCAATCTTCTTCACATATGCCCTAGTATGTCTTCTCAGATCATTAACTACTTCGTTATCGACATAATACAGATGCTCTTTACCCTTCTCTTCAGGAATTGGATTGGGAAACAAACTACTTTCAGAACTATCATCGGTGGAATAATCTCGAGAAAATAAGTCTCCTCAGCTAGCCATGTGACTGGAGGCCCTCCTTCTAGTGCCAAAAACAGTTGAGGCCTGGAAAATCACAGGTAACAACAGTTAGGGATTCTACCTAGTAAACATTCCCAATTAGCCCGTTACTGTTTGGTATGGGGAATCAGTCCGGTTTACAGTCTGACTACCATAGGTCACGTAACAAAAATAAGGGTTTTACCGGTTACGGCCCAGTCCACCGTGTATGTTTTTAGTTTTATGTATTTAAGTATGAGATGCAAGTGCCTATCTAAAAAATGCAGATTGATAGAGAATACAAGGAGTGGTCACAATGTGATGCACAGGTTCTTACCTCTCATCTTACCTCTCTCGCATCTAAACCACACACAACAAGAAAAAACTAAAACTAACTATCTAACCTATCCCTAGGGAGCAAGATTATTATTCATCAATGAGTAATGTATTTTGTGCATGCATTAAGAAAAATCATAGATAGCTGTTACTTATTTCAAAACACATGAACATTTATAGATATATGAACAACCAGGTAGCTAATTGTTTATGAACAACATTCATTACTCATAGTGGAAATTTCATAGAATAAACTAGAGCGCATTCATAACAAAAACATAGGTTCAAAGAGTTAGAACAATCTCACAGTTAATGGATAACTGTTAGGGTACACAGGGTACTCCCAATGGACCGAACACCAAGAATAACCGCTTCACACAAACAGATCACAGATCAATACACCAATGTTTGTCACGTGGTTAAAACCCTCGAGAGGGAAACAGTCCACGGCCCCAGCCAAATAGCTACTTGGAGCAATTTATTAAAAGAAAGAAAGTTATATATGAGCTTCTCATAATCGATCAACTAGCCAAGGACCCTCTATGCTCTTTAAATAGAGATCATAGACCAATCGGGTGTTAAGCCACGGATCAATGGTAGGTATGATCTAAGAGAAGTTGAACCGTCGGATCACTCTATGTCTAGAACATATCGTGACTGTCGGATTAGAATATTTACAAATGCATACTAATGCATACTAAAAAAACACACTTTTACCTAACGGATATATTACACAAGTTGATCTTAACTAACTCCTAAGTGTCTAAATATCCTAACAATAACAGCTGAAAACAAAATACTTCACATTCAACAAATCCATAGCACACCATTTGAAACCTTACACAAATATTTCTCCAACATAAAACTTGTAATTTCTTTATGCAAAAGGAAATAGTTCTTCTTACATCATACTCTCACAAATCTATCTGAGAAAAAGTCCATTACTCTATCTAACTCTCCTATACTTATACTACAAGCAAAACTCTTGTGCTGCCCGTCGGTGACCTTTGGGCTCGCCCAACCGTTTAATCTCACAATCTTTGTCCTTTTGTGAGTGCTCATGATTCATACAATACGTTACATTTCAGATTGAGACTTATGAGTACTTCATAAAAAGGGACCAACTCAGTAATTGATGAATCTTTTTCGAGCCTGGGCCTTTGCTGCTATCGATTCTGCTTTGTCTTTTGTATATGTCTTCTTTGAAGCAGCAATCATCAAACTAGGTCTGAAAAATCCTCTAGGTCTGTCTGCAAGTAAAACAAAAAACTCATCATTAATCCAGACTGCATTCAAGATCATCTAAATTTCAATAAAACATAAACCATACTATCAATAAAGCTAAGCATCAAATGTGAAGCCTGGTACCGCGTTTTCATCGCGAAACCCTAACTTGATAAAAAACAGAAAACCTCCGTCGCCCAAGAAATATGGTAAAAGCTCACAAAAATGACAAGAAAACCTTACCGGCGGGAAAAACTAAGCATCGGGCTGACAAACTTCTCACCAGCGGCCGGAAGCAATATAGCATCGAATGATCAAATCAATAAGTCGCCGCAACAGCAGGAGCCATACAGCCTAAGGGTTCCACGGAAAAATAAAATGTCAGCGAAATAAACACTAAAAACTGCAGCATCAGACCTTCGAACCACTACAACATCGGATGACTAGTTCAATGAGGATTCGTAATGGCGGAAGTCACATGGACTAAGGGTTCCGCAGACCAGAAAACATCGACGTAAATCAGAACAAATCATCGGTGAACGGGACAACTATACGTCGAATGGTTAGTTCACTCAGCTACCGCAATGGTGGAAACCATATAGATTAAGGGCTCCGTAGTCAACATAAAAACATCGGCGGTTGGCAACTCTAAAAGCTAAAGGTCGGAGCTCATAACCACTAAACATCGGCGAGATAGTTTACTAGAAAACCGCAATGACGGAGAGTGGAGAGACAATGGGTTCCGCAACCAAAGGCTCAATGTTGCCGCCGTGTCGGCAACACAAAATATTAGTACTCCGATGAATCATCAACACCGTTCCAATGGCGAAAACAAAAACATCGCGAAGGAAAATTTTGATCAATAAAACAAAAGCATCGGCGAAAATCAGAGTTATCCATCAGCACGTTCTCTATTTACCTTCCATAATGGCGGCTGAGTAGAGAACTAATGAATCGATTCACACATCAATAGACTTCCAGCAGCGATAAACAAACATAAAACATAGCGTTAAGTGCTCAAAAACCTTCGACTGGGCAACATTAAAAAGTTCATCTAACCTCCGAAACAGCGGCAGCACAGAGAAATAGAACCCCGACTCAATCTTCAACGAGCCTTCGACAGCGATAAAACCAAACCATTCAAAAACAGTCAAAAATATGTTAAGTTCAATAGTCAAAAGCATTTGTAGACAAAAAATAATCATTCATCCTCCTAAAGCGGTAAACAATTGAACTCAATTCAAACTCAGGAAAATCCAAAATTGTAGCAAAAGAACAACCGATTTCAGGAAAACAATAAAACCAGGCAAGATAAAATCAACAAGGAGGGTCCAAAATTTTTAAAAATTTGGGAAATAGTTGCAGCTGCAACAAGTTGTTTTAGTAAACTGTTATATAGTCATTTTCTTATGCATTATATTGATTTTAAATTATTCTTCTGCATGATAAGATTTTATTTCAATAGTTTAAATAACATTTATGTAGTTTTTATGTATTACATTTTTTCTAGTTTTATTATAGATAGGTTAAAGATAGTTTTTTGTAGCTTTAATTGCATTTAGGAAATTAGGACTATTTAGTGGTAATGAGGCCCATATACCCATTAAGGACAGCTACATTGAATGACGAAGGGTTTGTTTAAGACTTTGTATCAGGTTATCCCTCTTATGTTGACAACATGTCAAATTTGTTTGTTAACAAATGGCGCTAGAAGGAGGTCTTGAACCTCCAGTAATTAAGCCATTTTGAGCTATATCTTCTACCTCTCATCATATTTCTTAATTTAATCTTATTTGCAATCTTTTATCTACATTTTATGAGAATGATATATCCATAATTTTTACTCTTAATTTAAAAGGAAGAATCCAAAGTTGGTTTGAAATGTTGATAGTAAAATTTATTCACACATGGAATTAGTTTATGGAATTGTTTATCAGTGCTCATGAGGATTACAATTATGGTTGGTAGTGGAGAATCGCCGTATACATGAAGGTGTGTCTGTGAAGGCTTTCTTTTCTAGATTTATGTTAATTTTTTTTTATGTTTTCATGAGAAAGATCAACCTTCTGGAATTTTTTCTATCTTAATTCTCTTTCTAACACACATAAACCAAAAAACAATATGATCATGAAGTAACTTTAGTTCATGATGTGTATGTTACTAAAGATGTCAATTCATCTAAATATTTAATTATATTAAGTACACTAATAACACTAAAATTGTCATGCCACAATCAATGTTAGGATTTTGTAATTTACACTATCATGAACAAGAGAATGTGTTTGGAAATTTTATTCTTAGATTCAACAATGATACAAAAACTCTTATTGAAAGACTAGAAGTAGATGAAATATCTTTTTCTTTTGATGGCTGTTCTCTATCAACATTCCTTACATGTGAGATAGGTATTTCTTTCACATTCCTTACATGTGAGATAAGTATTTCTTTCACATAAGGTTCAAATCGTATTGTATGTAAAGCTTGCATCAAGGAACCAAAGGGGGAAGAACAAATCAAGAATGAATCTATTCATATAGATGGGAAATTAATCATTCTTTTTAGCAACAATTTGGTAATCTTATTTTTTATTTTCTTGTCTCTAATTCTTTTTACTCTATATATCTTGATTTATTATCATATTTTGATGTGTATAATGTTTTATTTGATTTACCTATTGTGCCTTCGAAATCTAACTCTTTTGATATGTTTAGTAATGGTGATAGATCAATCATCACGATAATAAATTAGTACCTTTGAAACAATATAATTATTTTTCACTTAAATCGACATTGAGAAGGGAAGAGGGTATATTACATGACATCTTTGTTTTGAAAAGTATTTATGATATTAATACTTCAATTTTTTACTAGAATTAAAGATTCTTTTTGTTCTTAGGATCGCTTGTTTGAACATGAAAGATGTATGAAATATGTTGATGGAATCCGAATACATATTAATTATTTTTTTTATAACTTTGGATTGTCACAATTTTATATCATCTAACCCTGGTCATCCTTATAGATTATTTTTTCTTAAAAAAAAATCATTAAAGTTTTGTCTTTCGATATCACCTCAATTCACATATGAGATCCTCATGATTTTGCTCCACATTTAGAACCAATTATTTCAATCAATAGCATAGCTAGAATTAGTAATAAGATTTCTCAAATTGATTTTCATATGCTATGTTTATCATCCATGAATTTCATACAACAACATCATAGTTTTCATTTTAAGTTTCATGATAAGATTGAAAATTGGTTGGAGCGTGCTTATCTTAAGAAGTTTCCAGAAAATTGCAAGGCCATGATTTCTTAATTTATGTATAGAGATACAAATGGTAAACACAATGCATTTCTAATTTCTAATTTTGTGTTCTTGTAGGATTGAAGTTGCTTCTATTTGATTTTACATAGTTTTAATAATAGCTGTAGTTTAGAATAGATTTAGATGTATAATTTTCTTTTTTTTAACTTATTTTAGAGCTAGATTATCTCACTTTTCTTTACTCAAATAATACAGATATGAAGTAATAATTCACTAACAAGTTAAATATGAGCCATTGTGTTCAAGAAAGTTTACTTTAATTTCCTTTATTTTCTATTATACTCTTGCTTGTAATTACTTTTGTTCAATATTTATTTTCAAGCCGGGTCTTTATTTTTTTTATTTTTAAGACTTAGTTATGAAATGTTTAGTGCAATTAATGTTCTAAGATCACAAAGCAATGAAAAGAGTTAGGCCATCAGTATTACTTAGAAGGTTGATGGACGAGGGTTTGCAGGCTGATGGCGGTGCTCCCTGGCATCCTCCTCTTCGTGGATGCGGCGACTGACTTCTTTGAACCTGTTCCTGGGGTATCTGTCCGTCTCAATGGATGTGGCGTTCGACTTCTTTGAACCTGTACTTTTTTCGTTCAGGTGGTGCCTGCTCCTCTCTGTAGCCCTGTCCGGTCTTCTAGCTGATTCCCCTCCTTTGTAGCTTGTTTTTGGTGCTGTCTCTCTTTGACGTCTGTCTGGTCATCCTTTTTTGCTGTGTCTGTCTCTTCCTCTTGTTATTTTTTCTAGGGTTTGGTGATGGCTACTATCGGACCTCCCTTATTATAACCGAACTCACCTCCTTTGTTCCCTGGGCCGCTACCGACGACTGGAGTCCATCCTCGATTTCGAGGACTAGTACCAACCAGTCAAAAATAAGTGGGAATTGAATATAGCTGTCGGTATTTGGCTTGGCCGTGAGCAACAGTCCAGTTCTTCAATGAGGCTGTGGGTCTGATGATTTCGTCACCTTTCTTTTTGCGTCGTTAGTGAGGGTTTACTTTTTCTTGTCTCTAGAAGATTCTCCTTCTCATGGCTTTCAGGGGCTTGTCTGTCCTTGTCCCCCCATTTACACTATTTTTTCTCCTTGATATGGCTGTCGTTATCAGGGTTTGTGGGTATGATTAGGGTTTACGATGCTTGTTAACCCCCGTTGCCATCCATAGTTACACCCTAACTAGGGTTTGGCTTCCGGGTTTTCTGTGGTTGCTTGTGCTTCAGTTCTGTCTCCTCTTATCGGATTTGTTGGCTTCATTGTTGACCGGTGAGACCATACCGGGATTCTCCTTCCTGTCCTTATGTCAGAAACCCATGATGGGTCTTCCAACGCTCCGGCGGATCCTTGTATTGCACGCTTTCGCCGTCAACGAAAGGCAAAGGCCCATAAAATATAGGCAGACTGGAATATTGTTCTTTGGATAAGAAAGATTGGTTTGCATGGGCCACTGAAAATTGGAAGCCCTTCCTGTCATATGTTCCTACAATCAGTTTATTGGCACGGGGATGGATAATCTTTGTCTTCTTAGAAGACGCCCATGCAACCTCTGTACTAAATCGCCTTTGGAGAGTGGGTGATGGGTCTCTCGTCTTAGATTGATGGCATGTTCATTTCGACCCCTTGCGTGAAAGGGTACAAAAGCGACATCTGTGGGCTCTTCTCTCGGGGCTACCCTTCCCTCTCTGGAATCGTTCTCTTCTGGAGGGCATTGGGAACACGATAGGGCCCTTCGTGGCTGTTGAAGAAGACTTTATGAACTCCTAGGACAAGAGGATGGCCAGGATTTTAGTGGAACTGGACATTTCGAAAGGATTACCGGCTGAGATAGAGATACTCTATCGGGAACACCTGTTTACTCAACGGCTTGACTATCAAGGCATCCCTTTTAGGTGCAGTCGTTGCCGGGAAACGGTCCATTTGCGATGTGCTTGTCCATATTTTTGTCAGGGTCCCACTTCCCCGAGACTACGTCAACCTTCTGTGGCTCAACTGTCCCCCCTACCAGATCAAAGGACTATTCAGGTAAGCTTATCCTCGGATCCTCCGGCTTCTACTATTGGGCTCCTTAAAAATGCATGGTCTCTTTTGTAAGATGCCTCAGATCTCAATCTAGCTTTTTTGGACTCTGTGGACGGTAGTCGAGCTTCCCCCAAGTATTCAGCTGTTCCTCTGACTCTGGACCACTCTTCTCCTCCCCCTTTTGAGGTTCAGTCCTGTATCCCTTCTCGAGACCTTGGTGACTCACTCTCTACGGTTCTCCCTACTTGTCCTTCTCCTATCCAGCTACTACCCCCTCTCCCTTCGTCAATAGCTACTCCTTCGACTTTAAACCACCTTCCTTCTCTTTCTATTGTGGTTCATCCCTGCATCCCTTCTCGGGTATTCGGTGCATCACGCTCTTCGTTCATTCCTCCTGGTTCTTCTCCTAATCAAACACTTCTCCCCGAAGGAGTCTCTCCCTCTCCCCTTTTCACAGACTTGGATTTTCCCGCTCTCTCCACTTCTGGCCACTCGACTTTGGGTACTCCACCACACAGCCCTGTCACCTCCCCGTCCTTCGGAGACCCCTCTTTACAAAAAACCTTGAATATTTTTTCCGATAAGACCCATATTTCTCCTTCGGTTCTACCTCTAGACTCCATACGATTCGAGAATGTTACTATTAGGAGACAAAAAAAACTCCTCTCAATGCTTCGGATTCTGTCCCTGCCCCTTATACCCCCTTATCTACTAGACTCAAAAATGTGGCTCGTAAGCCTTCCTCTTCACCTCACAGGGTCCTTAGAGCTTCGACCCCTCAACAGAGTGGTACCTAATGCGTATCGTCACCCTGAATGTTCGGGGCTTTGGGGGCTCAGCCAAACAAAAAAGCCTCCGTCACTTGTTCTCTTCTCTCTCACCTGATGTCGTTCTCCTTCAAGAAACTATGACCAGTTCTTACCCAGCCCTTCTTTCCTTTTCTAAGCTTTGTCCGGGATGGGAGTTTTGTGCGCTCAGTTCTACTGGTCTTTCGGGGGGAATTCTCTCAGGATGGAATCCGAAGCTTCTCAAATGTAAAGCTTATCACATTGTTGCAGGTATCTTGCTTAAAGCCTTGATACGTGGTTCTACCTTTTCTCTTTCTATCCTAAATTGTTACGGCCCTTACCTTAATCGTGATTCCTTTTGGAATACTGTGGCTTCTGGTGGTCTTCTCTCGTTTCCTAACCTTATCCTGGTAGGTGATTTGAACTTAACCATGAATGCCTCAGAAATTTGGGGCACTAGGGCCCAACTTGACCCCCTGGGACCTTTTTTCTCCAAGCTCTTCTCTGATCACCACTTGGTGGATGTGCCCCCTTCATGTGCAGGACCTACTTGGAGGAATGGTAGGATAAGGGAAGAAGGCATCTCCAAAAGACTTGATCGCTAGCTGTTATCGGATCATCTCATCAGCTCTCTCCCCAGATATCGGGTTTGGGCTCCTAGAAGTGGGATTTCTGATCACTTCCCTGTTCTTTTTGAATGGCTGGACCATTAGAACCCTTGTGCTTATCCTTTTAAATTCAACAAATAATGGCTGGGGATTGATGATTTTATTCATATGATTCGAACTGAATGGCCACTTATCTCTTCGGATGACTCGGAAGATGCTATGAACAATATCTCTTTCAAACTTCGTCTTCTTGAAGGGAAGGTTAAGTCTTGGACTAAAATTGAAACTCAAAAACTGAAGGACAAATCAGTTTTCTTGGAAGATGAAATCAGCGCTATTCTGCATTCTTCTCAATCTGCTATTTTAAATGATGAAAAGCAGTGCAGATTTAATTCTCTCAAATCTGATCTCCAAAAATTGTTGGATCATGAACTGTACTCTGCAAGATTACAGAACAGGGTTACTTGGGCTCTGAATGGGGATGCTAATACTAAATTTTTTCATGCGGTGGCATCAGCTCAGAAAAACCATAATGCCATCTAGAGTTTGCAAGATGACACGGGTACTTGGGTCATGGATGATCAGAGTATCAAATCTCTAGGGATTCGCTATTTTAAGAATATCTTTGCTGATGATCATTTGAAAAACATTGCTGCCCAGCTCAAGGTAATTCGTCTTTTTCCTTCCTACATCTGTTCTGAGGAGAAAGAGGATTTCACTGGATCTGTCACTCTTTCGGAAGTGGAGATGGCACTTAAAACCTTGAAAAGAGATAAGGCACCGGGACCAGATGGCTGGCCTATCGAGTTCCACCTGGATTTTTTTGATCTTCTGGGGCCTCATCTTGTCAATATGGTAGAGACTTTGAGGATCACGGGTAGTGTGGCTCCTTCCCTTAACTCTACCTTTATTTCTCTAATACCTAAAATTGAACATCCTGTCTCCTTTGCAGACTTTCGCCCCATTTCTCTCTGCAATCTGTGCTATAAGGTGATCTCTAAGGTTGCGGCCTTGAGACTCAAACCTTTCTTAGATAATTCCATTTCTCCTCAGCAATTTGGCTTTCTGAAGAACCGTCAGATCATCGAACCCTTAGCCATCACGCAGGAAGTCCTTCATTCAGTCAAAACAAAAAAGAGGTGTGCCCTTATCCTCAAGTTGGACTTGACAAAGGATTTTGACAGAGTCAATTGGACCTTCATCCGTCTTCTACTTATCCAAATCGGGGTTCCTCTTGTGGGGGTGAATTGGATTCTGGGTTGTATTTCTTCTGCTAATTTTGCTATCCTTGTAAATGGTTCTCCTTCAACCTTCTTCTCGGCCTCGCGTGGAATTAAGCAGGGTTGTCCACTGTCTCCCCTGTTGTTCATCCTGGTAATCGAAGGTCTTAGTCTCCTGATTGAAGATGCCAAAAGAAATGGTAGAATTAAAGGGATCAAGATATCGTCACAACTTTTCCTCACACATTTACTATTTGTAGATGATGTGATCTTGTTTGGTCTGGGTTCTTTTGAAGAGTGGATGGCTTTCAAAGTTATTCTAGATACTTTTTGTGAGGCCTCTGGTATGCGTATTAATATGGATAAATCCTGCTTTGTCCATAATGACCTGGACGCTGCTCTTCTTCGTAGAATCACAGGCCTCCTACCCTACATATTTGAACATTTAAATCAGGGTTTCAACTATCTAGGATTCTTTCTTAAGCCTTCGGGTTACCTGGTCAAGGATTGGCATTGGATTATATCTAAATATGAGAAGCGTATTTCACATTGGACTAATCGGATCTTATCCATTGGTGGTCGTCTCGTTCTCATCAGATCTGTACTTTTGAGTTTTCCTGTCTATTGGATGGCCCTTGTTCCGATTCCTCCTTCTATCTTAGATAAGCTTAGACAACTGATATTTTCCTTTTTATGGGGCTCCACATCAAATTTTAAGAAGTTTCACCTCGTAGACTGGCATCTACTTGCACGACCTACTTCATTGGGTGGCTGGGGAATAAAGCATCTTCCTAGTTTCAGTCTCTCCTTGAGATTGAAAAGTTTCTGGATTGCTCTTAACAGCAATGGCATCTGGCATCAACTTCTTTCTATTAAATATATGAAAAAATTGCCTCTGCACTCTTGGCTTCAAGAGAAATGTTTCTATCTGCGGAATGCTTCGGTTATTTGGAGAGGGTTCCTCTTAACCTTGTCTTGGCTAGGTAAAGGGCTACTCTGGCATGTTGGGAATGGCTCAGCTATTCGTCTGGGTGTGGATCCCGTAGTTGGTATGGGCTCCTCCTTTATTCTCCCACGTGACTTAAGAGACTATATGGAAGACTATGGGATATGTACATTAGCCCAAGCTAGCAACCAAACATCATTTGCTTTAGGTTACTGGTTCTCGGCAGATGAGCTTGATCTTCAAGGTGAATGGAAATCTCATTGGGAGAATTATATTAGGGGGCTGGAATTTGGCAGAATCCGTCTTTCTGATCACCGCGACTCTCTTCTCTGGTCACATAACAACTATGTGGGCGCTTTAATTGCAGCAATGGGCTATGAATGTATCTCATCTGCTTGTTGTTCAGAGGATCAGGACCCTGTACTTGATATACTTTGGACTCAAAATATTCCTCTGAAAATAGCTTGTTTCATCTGGCTTTTGGACAGAGGCCGGATACTAACATGGGATCAACTTCAAATTCGTGGGTTCCAGGGCCCGAGTCGTTGTGTTTTGTGTGAGAGGAATTCAGAGGATATTCAGCACCTCTTTCTGGAATGCCCTTATTCAGTGAGTATTCTCTCCTACTTTGTGGCTCGGTATGGGTTCTCTTCCCCCATATTTAATTCTATCTCCTCCTTTCTGGCTCACTGGTTCAACAATATTGCGTTCTCTGCTCACTTTAGACATTTTCCACTATTCACATTCTGGTGTATCTGGATTCTCCGGAATAGATGTCTTTTTGAAAATGGGAAGCCTACTGTTCATGCTCTTATCTCCAAGGTTGAGAGCTTACTAAACTTATTTCCTGCTCCACAAAAAAAACATAAATTTCGGAACATCGGTCCAAGCCCTTTGAAGGTCTTTCCTTGTGGCTTCTTTGATGGGGCTGCTGCAGAGAACATAGGAGGTACAGGTTTTGTGATCTTTCTAAATGATGTCCATTTTTTTAGTTTCTCCATGGGTTGTGGTTGCAGCACAAACACGAGAGCGGAATTATTGGCACTCTGGGCTGTTCTAAGAGTAAGTTTGCTGATGGGTTTACCCATACACATGATATTTGGTGACTCTCTGGTTATTATCTCCTGGCTCAACAGACTTGCTGCGCTAAATGTTCCTTCTCTGATACATTGGTGTGATGATATACGAAATATGCTACAACATGTCCCACAGGTGATTTTCAAACATATATTCCGTGAGCATAACTCGCTGGCGGACGACCTCTCCAAACAGGCTCTGAAGTTGGATATGGGATATGGAACCTTCTTTGAATCTTTGGATGGAATGGTCATAGATCATGGCCAATTTGTGCTATTTTAGATTATGCTGAGTCTCTTTGTTTTTCTTCATTTGGCTCTCAACATTTGATATGTTTATCTATGTCTGCCATGTATGAGACTTTTCAGCCAGCAAGTTTTGCTCAGGAATGTCTATTTGATGATCACCTCCGATCTTACTCAGCATATTCTGACCTGATCTATCAGGGATGATGAGAAAAGTCTGCTACGATCAGACTTTATGCTTCTTCTCTTTGATGGCTGTATGCAGGCTCTGATCTTTTACTGTCTATGTTCTGATGTGGTTTTTTATTTTACTCTCTGCCAGGAAAGTTGGAATATGTATAAGATGTCTTTTGATTCTTATGAATAACAAAAACTGATATTTTTTCCTCTGAAAAAAGATCACGAAGCAAGAATATTTGAAGAAAGAAAAATGAAGCAAGAATATTTGAAGAAAGAAAAATGAGAAAGGATTTAACCTTTGATTACACATAATTTTTCATTCTTTTAAAATCTCGACATGAAACTTAATTGACGAGGCTCTCACTTGTTTTGAAATTGATTTTCCTTTTTCTAATTTTCGATTCTTTGTGTTTTTATTTTGATAAAAGGGTTTGATTAGCTTTATATCTCATATATATAATTTTCGATTCTTTGTGTTTTTTTTTATTTTGATAAAAGGGTTTGATTAGCTTTATATCTCATATATATATATGAGATAAAACAACTTTTACCTATCATTAAGGAAAGTATGTATCTTTATGCAAAAAAATTTAAAATATTTAGGTGGGACAGGATTCAAAATTATTATTCATCCTATCCATTACAAATTCGTTCTTTTTTATTTTATTTTCACTTGTGATATGTTAAGATTTTAGTTTACACATTTGTTCGCGTTGGGATGTTGGTCTGGCTTAATCTTGGTTTGAATTGGATATATGTTTAGTTCATTTTGATTAAATTATTTTTCAGAATTTGTATTTTCTTTTTTCATGTTTTCAAAATGGCTTGTTTGTTATGATTTTTTTTCGTTGTTGTAGATTTACTATTTTAAAGTTTTTTTTGGTCTGCTTTTGGTTTGAATTTTTATTTTATTTTCTCATGTTTTCAATATGGCTTGTTTGTTATGATTTTTTTGTTGTTGTTGTAGATTCACCATTTTTAAGTTTTTTCCTATTTTTGGTTTGAAATAATAAAAATGTTTTTTATCTTCAATAAATAATTGATATTGTTTGAGTAGTACTTTAATGCTTGTTTACAACTCAAAATTTAAAACTTAATCATGTTAGTTTTTACAAGATTATAACAATATAACTTAATTGAAATCAATAGAATATCTAGAAGAAAGACAAAGCACAAAAACAAAGAACATAAGAATTTATCCTGGGAAATCGAATAAAAAAAACCCAGCAAACCTTCGTATAAATATAATAGCAAGTGAGAGCAGAAAGAAGGATAAAGAGAGAATATCTCTCTAATATACAACCCTAGAAAACACTCTCCTTGATTGCAGTAGTGCACCTTTATTTGTTGGAGCAACTTGCTCTGAGTTGATGAAATAACGTGGAGGAGAGCCTCCTATTTATAATGATTTTTAAAGTGGAAATTTTACTGGTGCTGACTTGACAGTTTGACTGGGGCCGACCTACCTTAGGGAAATACAAAAATAATTTTATTTTATTCTTTTCTTGTGGATTCATTCCCCAGGGTTTACATTGATTCTTTCTAGGGTTTACATAAATAAATGCATTAGTATAATATCTCGTAGGAGGTACAAGGAAATACAATACAAGTATAATAAGAATAATTTTTGAAGTTTCACAAATTCCAACACTCCCTCTCAATAAGGAAGGTATTCTACAGAGATGGTCATCATCAACATATGGGTCTCTTCTATGCATCTCATCTATCTCGATTATCTCTATACATACTTAATGTTTTCATCAAAATATGATCTACACAGTCCGTCGGTATCATCTCTACAACTCTACACATCCGTCGGAGAGTACAACAATCAACATCTCATCTGTTATGCATTCATCTCTACCCGAGAACCTGGACATGCTTCACACGACCATCTACTATTAGTTCATCTCAAGTGATGGTGGGAATTCTCCTACACCAAGTTGAGAACCAGGGCCAATAGAGGTCGCCAGTGTACATGGCCATCTATTGCTAGTTCATCCCAAGATCTAGTGGGAATTCTCCAAAGAATGCCAGATTGAGAATCTGAACGTGTAGTGGTCACTAGTGCACACGGCCGTTTACGTCCTACTCGTCTCAATATTCCAATGGGATTTCTCCCATACCTGGCTAAGAACCACGAAGAGCAGAGGCCACTTGTGTACATGATGATCTACTACCAGTTCATCACAAGAGTTGGTGGGAATACTCTAGAGAACACCAGGTTGAGAATACAAACATATAGTGGTCATCAGTGTACATGACCATCTACTATCTTCCTGTCTCACAATGTCGATGGGATTTCTCCCATTCCTGGATGAGATTAAGAACAAGTAGAGGCACCCGTGTGAAAGCATCATAGATATCACTCTCAAATTTCCCTCTGCATGAGGGATGCATTTTATTCTACCCAAGTCTTCTACAAAAGAATTCAAACTTTGTCTTAAGAAGAGGCTTGGTAAGAATGTATGCAGTCTGGCCATTTGTCAGAACATACTATATATAGATCGCACCTTTCTGTGCCATATCACAAATGTAGTGATATCGAACCTCTATGTGCTTCGTCTTATTGTGGAATACAAGATTCGATGACATCTGTATACAACTTTGATTGTCATAGTGAATCATAGTTGGTCCTGGATTCTGACCAAACAATCCCACAAGGAGTTTTCGAATCCATACTTATTCTCGAGCTGCTGCACTAGCAATCATATACTCAGCCTCTACGATGCTAAGTGCTACTGAGGTATGCTTCCTTCTACACTAGTAAATCACTGCAAAGCCCAAACTGAAGAAACATCCGGAAGTACTATTCCTATTTGCAATACACCTAGCCCAATATGAGTCAGAAAATCCTTGCAATATCATATCACATCCTGAAGCACATCTTAGACCATATCCCATAGTGCCACGTAAGCATGTGAGAACATGTTTTGCAGAAACCTAATGAATCTGCCTCAGATCACTCATAAATTGGCTAAGATTATTCACAATATATATATATATATATATATATATATATGGTTTGGTGTTTGTTAGATACATTAGGGATCCAATCAACTTGCGATACATGGTGGGATCAATCATATCATAATTTGAAGTAGACTCCTTTAGGTTATTTAATTTTACATGCATCAGGGTAGCCGTGGAATTGTAGTAGAACATCTTGAATCTCTTCAAAATATCAATGGTGTATTTTCCTCGAATTAAGAAAATTTCCTTCTTCCTCTGCCATACTTCTAATCCTAAAAAGTAATGCGTCAATCTAAGGTCATTCATTTCAAAGTCAAAGGAAAGCTTCTTCTTACACCATCCAATTTGTTTCTCATTTCCTGTGAGAAACAAGTCGTTTACATATAGGACCAAAATCAATGGATCATCATCCATAATCTTGTATTAAAGATTAGGATCTGCATCACTCTTGGTGAATCCCAAGTTTAACAGGTATCTGTCTATTCATCCATACCAAGCACGAGGTGCTTTCTTAAGTCCATATAATTCCTTTTTCAGTTTATGTTACGGAGAAAAATTCCTATGGCTTGGGGTGTACCACAATAGACAGAGAAACATCAGAAATCAATCCCTTCCCAATATGCAAGAGCAATACAACATCTAACACTAAAGGATCTCGACACATACCTTATTCCAGACGGTTGTAGTAGATCCTCGTTGAGCTTTTTCCAATCCCACTTGCTTTAGCAATTTACTCTCAACAATAGTAAACAAGGAAAGCATGCTATATGATATAGTGTTAGGCCTACTCTAGCATATATAATCAATGATACATAAGCAATTTAAACACATCCATGGATTCGATATTCATTTAAATGCACATCATTGGATAGGAAAATATATTTCTATTAAATAAATCAAAGATTACATAAGTGACAACCTCTGTCGGCACGTTTGCGAATCGGAGAAACTGAGTCCTCCACCTGGGCCTCCACCACCTCAATCCTCGATCTCTTGATAGCAAGCTCAAAAGCAAAGGCAAGCTTGGGTATAACACAAAGTGATCCAAGGGACAAAGGGATGCAGACTCAAGTACAAGCAAGCTACAACAACAATGGACTATAGTTTTCTTGCTCTTCAATTCCTCCTCTTCAATGTATCCAAAGGGTTCCTTATATTGTGCTTGAATGGGGTAATGGAAGGTCAAATGTGAGCGATCTCGAGGCATATGGAAGGCCAAGAGACAAGTGACTCGGATCCACATCAAGGAAAACTCCAAAAATATTTGGCCTTTTGCACACATCTTGATGTACATGGGTTTAAGGGTAATATCTGCGTATATACGCGAGAAAGTGATTAAAAGTCGTGTACAACAAATAATGGGTGTTTTTAGGGATGATCTTGGAAGCATTAAAGGTACAAAAATAGTCCATGGGGTCCAAAGAGTCTGCAAAGGGATAGGGAAGGCCATAAAAGTGTGATCAACCATGTGTGGTAAATCAACTATAACAGATGCCCCCTAATGTGTGAGGTTAGAGGGGTGACATGATGGCCGAAATACATTATAAATCCATCCTAGAAATGGAGTGATGAAGAACCGGGTGGGACCCAACCATCCAAAAATATAATACAATAATCAAACCCTGCATATGACTGCAAATACATATAGCAGTCCCAGATACATAAGAGTACAATGGCCATGAATAGGCATGATATACAAACTGTGACATGTGTGGTCATCGCCACGTACAATATATAATAGATCAGAATCTCCATTATGAAGATATGCAACGGACCAAGATCTCCATGAAAACTGAAGATATACAATGGATCAAGATCTCCATACTGGCTGAAGATATCTGTCATACACTGGAATCAAGTCACGAGAGCTGAAATCTCATGAACACTAGCACGATCAAGGAGGTAGCATATATGAAATGCCACCAATCTGGAAAGTATTCTACACAAACCGCTACGAGTACATGTCCTACTATGTGAATAGAGGTGTCAAGGTTGAACATAGTAGTCCATCGTCTGATGACCGGTCATTGATGTATACCATTAACAGACGTGAGATCACTCACCTATAATGAAAATGAGAATCAAGGTACTAGAGTGCAATCTTACAAGTGCGAATAAATGTGTTGAGGTCGAACACTTGGAAGAATCAATCGATCAGGGGACATTGATGTATTCCCAAAACTGTCGATGGCGAGAGAACCTACCACTCATGACTGTAAGTCTCAAGGCTCTCAAATGACTATAGACTCCTATCCCAGCATAAATGATCTGAAGTTGATGGGATGGAATCCGCTGGAAAGAGGGAATTAAGGCATCCCCCATCAACCAACATGAGGTACTCAACAACGCTGTATAATGTGTAAGGACAAGATGTGCATGAACCAGTAATAGTACCAGGAATGGCCAATATGCAAAGTCAAGATAACTGAGGAATGACCGACTCAGGCTTCAACTTCCTTCAAACAAGAGCATAAAGGAAAATGGTACTGAATGTAGGCAGCATAGATTCGATATACAAAACTGGGACATCTCTGCGACACATGAGGCATCAACAGAGGCTCCATAGGGACTGGAAGCTTAACTAGTCGGTGGAGATAAACACAGATATACAAGTACAACTCCTAAAGTCAAACTAATAACCCAACCAATGGATGTGATATACAGTGCTCTATTTGAAGGCGACACGATTCGATTGCTGCCAAAGATAACATTTTTTTTTTCTGTCTGGCTTTTTGGTTTTTTGATTTTTTTTTGACTTTTTTAGATATTTTGAAAAGATTGAAAAAGAATAAAAGTGCTTTATAGTTACAAATATAGGAGGAGACGAGTGTCAAAGGGAAAACAAACTAGTTCCAAGTAGTGGAACATACCTATGCTAAATGCAAGGAAACATTTGCAGGATAACGACACTCGGGGGAAAGTCCCCTCCCGATAAAAAATGGGGAATCAAGCTGCAAAAGATATATAAAAAGGCTCTTCTTGGCTAGACATGAGACAAGCTCGGGATATGTGGTTGATAATCAAAGTCAGGGAAGCTGGCATAAGGCTCAATAAGGCAAGCAAAACTCATGATAATGCAATTACAACTTGACATATACAAGGGAGTCTCGAGGAAAAGGCCAGGATATAGGTCAAGAGGAGTATGAAGCTCTTGATCAAAGTCATGGCGGTTGTTGGGTGTCTTCTACTATTTTAAATACACCTAATATTTAATTATAGACTGGGGTTGGTAGGCTTAGAGTTGATACAAAATATATGCAAAGGTAAAAAGGCTCCTAGGGTGTCGTGGAGATATTTTAATAAACAAAAGATCGAAAGTTATTTCAAAATGAAAAACCGAGTCAAACTCCTAAGAATATTTGAATAATTGGACTGGACTGGAGTATCAAATTTTAAACAGCTACTAAAAGGAAGATATAAACAATAATACTTATAACTTCAGACACTAACTCATACATAAAAAGAATTATAAAAAATAAACTGACAAATAACCAACTAACTACTCCTTAACCGGAAGGCTGGGGTAGAAAGACAACTTATCTTACAAAAATAGAAAACTGAAAAAACGAGTAGAAAACTTAATAAATAAAACTTTGAAAGAAGCAAGTAGAAAACTTAATAAAGATAATAAACAGAATCAAGTAGAAAACTTAATAAAGATATTTAAACTCTATTCTTCAATAAATACATACCAAAAACAATAATGATTCCTATGATTACAAATAATCTAACTTCCTCTTAAAAATAATACATCTAACCCTAAACTCTATATGCAGACAACCATGACGTAAAACAACAGTAAAACGAAATCGGCGTTTAATATTCAAGAAATAAAAACAACTTAATCCATATTTAATTTAAGGTGAAAAGAAAAGAAAATAAGAATAATAAAACCTTAATCAATAACCTAAAACAGTCAAACTTTAATTGTAATGCTTAAATAAAACTACCAACTACAAACATAATCCAAATATTGACAAAACAAAACTAGAAACAATCTTAAAATACATAAAAAACACTAAAAACAGAACCAAGGGTTAAATGACAGATTGAACAGTAGGTCTGTAAGGGGTGGCTGAATGGAAGACTGGAGAGACGGTCCAGATGGCAGCCCATACAGTTGAAAATGGTAAAAACTAACCTAAATGAACTAATTCTTCAACTGAAGTTATGAAAATCTAAATCTAATGCATGGAATCAATAAAAACCTATTTAAACAACAAATTAACTTCAAACTAACTCTTAAAAAAGAAAGCATTGGATATTAAACTAATTAGTAAGCTGGAAATTAATTTAAGCAGTTTGGAAATTAACTTAAGCAAGTTCATGGCAGGAAATAAATAAACTGAATTGAATCTAAATGAAAGCAAATTATTTCATATAAGCAAATTCATAACAGGAAATAAATAAACAAGATTGAATTCAAATGGAAGCAAACTATTTTATATGTTTGGAAATAAAGACTGAAAGCAATACTGGAATGAAATGACTGTAGATAAAATAACTGAAAGCAAATGACTGGAAAAAAATGACTGAAAGCAAAGCTATGCGTGCATCTACTTGTTTAACTGCTGAAATAAAACTAAGCTAATGCAATACAGGAAATAAAATAGCATTTATTATTATCTAATGAAAACAAACTGGACATTAAACTAGACTAGCTAAAACATAAAAGAAAGAACTGAATTAAACAAATAAATGAACCTCTGGTTGATGAGGGGCCCTCTCAACAATCGGGGGTGATGTCTACTAACTCCTACTCAAACACAATCTTCAACAACAATGCATACAACTCTTTATTCAAATTCAGAAACAAAATCACAGTGTTTATGAACTGCTTAACAAAATACTTCTCTAACTCTCTCCTGACTAACTCTGCTCTTTTTTCAGAGACTGATATATATAGTTTACATGAGAAATGAGCAAGTCGACCCTTAAAGGTCATCTGCTCTCTAATTTTAGTCAATCTTTAAAGACACATAATTGATTTCAAAAACCAACGCATAGACGTCTTCCTTCTTCAGCGCGAGCGTGGCCTCTACAACATGAACGTGGCTTGATATTCCTCCTTTCACATGGGCAGATCCTCTTCAGCATGGTGTCAATCCCTTCCTTAGCATGGTTGATGGGCTGGTGGTGTTGTGGAGAGCGAGGGCGACGACACAGTCGGTATTCTAGAACGTAGGCCATTTTATCCCTTTGAATCGTATGGATAGTGAGCAGCTAGGTGGCAATCCTTCTAGAGCATGAGTTAAATGCATCGGTCCAGTACAGAGATGGTTGATGTGGTTGCGAGCGAAGGAGGTTGCAGGCTATTTTATGTTTAAATGCACAAAACCGGTTATGGACAACACACAGGCTGATGGGTGGGCTGAATGACGAGCTGAACGAAACAATGAGCTGTGAGCTGGACATATTGTGTGTCAATCTAGGGCAAACATGACAAACCACCAATGAATTTCACGCGGCGTCTGGATGACGAGCTGAACGCCAAGCTGGATCGTGAGCTGAACATGTTATGTGAAATGCAGGTTGAATGTGTTTTGGTGTTAATTTGCCCAAACAAACTATAAAATATGCAAACGAATATACATATCAGATAATACATTAAATATGCATTAAATAATATAATTTTGAGTTAATAAAATCATAAAAATGATATTAATAACCATAGTTGAAATAAAATCAAATTTGTTCTTACTTTGTGCTGAAATAATGATCTGCATGACATAAAATATACTAAAGATAATAAAATATGTGTTTAACTGTGTTATTTAATCGCCAAAAATGATAATAAAATGAGGCTCAACATTCCCCCAAACCAGAGAAATGCCAGGTCCCACTGAGCAAAAAGAAAATGATTAAGGAAGAAGGCAAAGTTGCGCTAGTAATTGCCTTCTACTTGGCGAATGAAGGGAATAATTTAAACTTTAATCTTATAAAAGAACATTTATTTTATGTCAAAATAGAAAAGATTTTACCAGTAAAGAAAATGATGGAATAGTAAAAGATTTGGATTTCTTAGGAGACCATGCTATTATAGCAAAATTTAAGGTGTGTGTCTTTTAACAAGCATATGCGTTTGATAAATAAATTTATAAAGTTTATAATTAGTTCAACCATGTCCAAAGTAATACTTTGGACAGCTTGAACATATATCACAAATGCATAAATAACATTCTTAGTTAACAAGAAAAATAGTTTTCATGTGTATTTAAATAAAAAGATGCTAACAGTAAAATGATAACAAAATAAATTTTAAGGTTAAAGCATCCATACAAAAATAAAACTATGTTCAAAAACAAAATTTGGTTGACAAATTTTAATCATTCATGCTATAATACCACAATATCTCATTCAGACCATCATCCGAACCATTATTCATATCCTTCATAAAGTCTTCCATCAAATCCTTCATATTGATTGATTGATTTGTTTTTCTGTAAAAACATGCTTCATGCTATAACCTGAAAACACTTTAACATTTGTCAGAGATAAGCAATTTTTTCATAAAAAGATAAAAGCAGACAAATATTTTGTTCCGAATCTTCCTAATCCTCCCCCAAACCAAAGATATGGCATGTCCTCATGCAAAGGAGAAGAATAGTTTATTTCAGATAATAAAAAGTGCGATTATGCTGTTATTGTTTTATAAAGAAAATAAAAATTGATTAGTAAAGGAAAGTGATTCAGATATGTATATTTACGAAAAATAACAGTGCTTAGAAAGACCATATAAAGAGACAATAATATAATTGAAAGAATTTCATAAGAAAATCTAGGTATCTATGCCCCATTGTAAAGATATCTTGTCATCATAAAATAGTTTGAGTTTACCCCAGAGTGTGTGAGAGATGTAACTATGGGTCCCATTTCTAGGATAATAACATCCTAGGTATTGATTGAATTAGATGGTCAGGTCCAAACCCAAACTTACAGGGATTCTCAAGTGACAGTAAAGATAATGGGTCTTAACATTTTAAAATAATTTTTTGAAAAAATTCCTGTATATGATCATTATTTTAAGAATCATGTGCATAGTAGTGCATTAACCAGATCTTTTTACTTGATATTGCCCCGCTACCAGCAAGCCTTTTCAGTACCCCAGCGGGTTTACCTTGGTACCATGCAAGTATAGTCTCGCTGCCAGCAAGCCTGTTTAGTACCTCGACGGGTTTACTTGCATTTATTGAGCTTCCTAGTTTTAAGTTGTTACGCAGCATTGACCCGCTGCCAGCAGGCTTGTTCAGTACCTCGACGGGTTTGCCTTGTATAATGATATTAAATATATGGAGGCCAATTGGTACTAGAGCGTGTTAAGCCCTACTAAAACACATGATTCAATTTTACAGAATAAACTTACAAATAGCTTTTCATACTGGCCTTAATCATAAATCACGTCAAAATAGAATAACTTAAAGCTGTTCTTTGACCTTAGAATCCATGTTTTTTCAGAAAAGATAAGTAATGTTCCCCACAGGTAAAAATTCCACCTACTCTCGAGTTATCACAAAGAGATATTTGAGAGACAAGTTTTGATAACAAGTATAGGATGAACTAGTAATCCATAGGCACAAGATGAATGATAATGAAAATAGGTCTTATCAAGTACTATTCGAAATAACAAATCAGAAATATACATGTCTGAATCAAAATATCAGAAACTATCTGAATCATAAAAGGAGCGTTTAAGAATGATATGCAAGGAGTCATCCTTAATTGTCACTACAAATTGCAAATTAAGAAAAGTTAAGATACCTTACGAGTATAATTACCTTTTCCAGATAATACTTCATGAGCTGCTTATAGAGATAAAGTATCCATGATCAAACTACAAAACCACTTGTTAGATGATTCAATTTATTCATAAAAACATAGAAAGCAAAAGAGTCGCATGCAATTTATTTTATCAGAAGTGACTCTTATTTATTCATAGAAGACAAAACATATCTACATATATACAAGTGATGATAACCCAAAATGATTTCACGGATCAGGAAGAGGAGGAATAACTTCTTCTTCAATCAATTCCATTTCTCCGTGCTGTAAAACATTTTGTATGAAATCCTGTCTAGATGTTAGTTGGTGGTAAAGCCTAAGTCTATGTCCATTCACTATAAATGAAACTTCTGAGCCGTCAATTGTTTTAAATTTTACTGATCCATTGTCAAAAGCTGTAACTACTTCATAAGGGCCCAACCAATGTGCAGTTAATTTTTCTTTAAAGTTTTTAAACCGTGAATCGAATAGTAATGCCCAATCTCTGGAATTAAATTGCTTTTGCTTGATAAATTTATCATGCCATTGCTTCCGTTGATTCTGTATTAGCATGGTTTTTTGGAGCGCATTCTGTCTAATTTCATCTAATTCATTAATCTGTAGGATTCGTTGTTTTTGTGCTTTGTCCAAATACATACCTAACTGTGCTGCCATACGAAAGGTTTTAACTTGAAATTCAATTGGTAAAAGGACTTGTTTTCCATATACTAACTCATAGGGGGTATGTCTGGTAGTATTTTTCCATGTTATCCTATAGCCCCATAAAGCCTCTGGAAGTATATCCACCCAATCCTTATGATGTAAGTGAATGGTCTTGGTTAAAATAGCTTCCAATACTTTATTGGTTGATTCTACCTGTCCATTAGCCTGAGGATGGTAAGGTGAAGACTTGCAATGTCGAATACCATACTTCGTAGTGAGCTCTTGCATTAATTTGTAAGTGAATTGAGTACCTTGGTCTGTGAGAATTTCTCTGGGTACACCAAATCGGGTAAATATTTCTTCATATATGAATTCTACTACATATTTCTCTGTAGCCCTAAAAAAAGCTTTAGCTTCTACCCATTTGGTAACATAATCTGTGCAAACCAAGATATATTTATTTTTACGAGACATGGGAGAGATTGGTCCTACAAAATCAAGAGCCCATTTTTCAAAAGGCTCAATCATGACCTGAGGTTGTAAAGGCATTTGGTCTGACGTCGTGGGTCTACCCATTCTTTGACAACTATCACATCCTTTAACATACTTGGCAGCATCCTTAAAAATGCTTGGCCAGTAATAACCAGAGTGCAATACTTTGTATGCTGTCCGTTTATCAGAAACATGTCCTCCACATGGTCCATCATGGCATGCTCGGAGGATGTCTGTCATTTCATGCTCCTGCACACATCTTCTAATAATAAGATCTGGGCTAGTGCCAAAGAGGTCATTATCAACCCGGGAATAGTTAGAGCTTTGTAATATTATGCGGTGTTTCTCGTATGGAGCCAAATGGTGTGGTACTTTTCCAATCACTAGATAGTTTGCAATATCAACAAACCAAGGGGTTTGAACAGATACAACAAAAAAATGTTCGTCAGGAAAAGTATCATCAATAGGTTTAGTATCACTATCGTGTTGTATACGAGAAAGAAAATCCACTATTAAGTTTTCTTTACCATGTCGATCAACGACGGTAATATTAAATTCTTGTAATAGGAGAAGCCACCGGGTAACTCTACCATTGGTGATCGATTTATTCATTAAGAATCTAATGGTAGAGTGATTAGTGTGCACAAAAAATTCGTACCTTGTAATATAATGGCGGAATTTATTAATAGAATAAACTACTGCCAAAAATTCTTTTTCAGTAACGGTATAGTTTAGTTTGGTAGGAGAAAGATTTTTGCTGATAAAATAAATGGCATAAGGTAATTGTCCTTCTTTTTGGCCTAGGACTCCTCCTATGTCCGTATCAGAAGCGTCAGTAGATATATGAAAGGGAAGGGTCCAGTCAGGGCCCTTAAGTATTGGTGCTACTGATAGTTTAGCTTTTTAAATCTCAAAATCATTTTGACAAGATTCTGTCCACTGGAATTCTACATCTTTTATGAGAAATTTAAACATTGGTGCAGCTATCTTTGTAAAGTTTTCAATAAAATGACAATAATAGCCTGCATGACCCAGAAAGATTCTCACCTCCTTTTGGGTTTTTGGAGAGGGAAGGCCAACTATTACTTCGATCTTAGCAGGGTCTACCTTTATTCCTTGAGAAGAAATATGGTGTAATAAAACTATACCTTATGTCAGTAACATTTTACACTTTTCATGACTAAGAGCTAAGTTTGTCTCTTGACATCGGATCAAAACTTTTTCAAGGTTGTCAAGAGCTTCTTGGAAAGTATTACCATAGGCTATAAAATCATCCATGTATACCTCAACACAGTCATGTATAAGATCAGAAAAGATGCCTAAGACCGCTTGCTGAAAAGTAGCGGGTGCATTACATAAGCCAAATGGGAAAACGTGATAAGCAAATGTCCCCCAAGGACATGTAAAGGTGGCCCTTATCCTGATCTTCAGGTGCTATTAGGATCTGATTGTATCCACTATATCCATCAAGAAAGGAGAAATACTGCTTACCTGACAAGGTATCTAATACTTGGTCAATAAAGGGCAAAGGAAAGTAGTCTTTAAGAGTGGCTTTGTTCAGTTCCCTAAAATCAACACAAGTATGCCATTTCCCTATAACTTTCTTTGGAACTACCACTAGAGGAGACACCCATTTTCTATCAGAAATAGGATAGATGAAACCGACGGTAAGGAGTTTTTGTTATTCTTCTTTTACTATATCCTTCAAAGAAGGATTCATCCTCCTCTGAGGCTGTATTACAGGTGGTATATTTGGATCCATATAAATGTGCTGAATACAAGTGTCAGGGTGTATACCCTTCATATCAGTGTATTCCCATGCGAATGCTCCGGCTTGTTTTTTAAGAACCTTAAGTAGTTGAGCTTGTTGATCTTCACTTAACCCTGCATTTATGTGCATAAATTTTTTAGGTCCGACTTCACAAGGTATGGTGAAGGGTCTTGTATGCTCTTAGATTGTGAAGACACAAGGTGTTTCTGTAAACATTGAGAGAGCCATAGTTTCCTGAAACTCATCTCCAAATATTTGATCAAATTTAGCAAACCACTGAGGAAAATCTATACTAGTGGTGGAGGAAATAAACTGATTCAATACATTATCAATAGTTTGCTCCTGCAATGCCCAGGAGAAATCAATAGGAAAGGAAAGGTCATCAAAATATTTGTCCCCAAAGGAACAATTTAACCACCATGAATTTTCAGTTACTGGTTGTGTTGGGGGATATAAAATAAGTCTTTGGGTAGGCAACTCATTGGAAATGGTCATCTCTCCATCCCTACATCCTATAAAAGCATTGACAGTAGCTAACCATGGTGTTCCCAAGATAATAGGGTGTCCTTTAGAAGGATAATTTGATTCTATGACCATAAAGTCGACTGGGTATTCCCATGAAGCTACTGATACAATAATGTCATCCAGGACTCCAACAAGCTTTACCGTAGTACGATCTACTAGTTCCAAGAAGGAAGGGGCAAGTCGAAGAAACTGTCCCAAATGCAAAACTTCTAAAACTACGGTGGTCATCATATTGATGGCTGATCCTAAATCGATTAATGTGTTATCTATGGTGGTATTATTTATAATTACAATCACTATTGGGGCCCCTGGATTTGTATATTTTGCAATCCGGGACTGATATGACATATATTCAGACATCTCTCCTATGACATGAATGTAAGTGGGTCTTTTTGTTTTTTCCCTGGGCGTTTAATGCATAATTCCTTTATTACCTTACTATAAATTGGTATGTCTTTAATAGCTTGCAATAACCGGATTTTGACACAGATATGCTTTAATTCATTCAAGATATCATACTCGGAATGAACTACAGGTTTTTCTATTACTAGTCTTGCTGGAAATGGAGGAATTCTTTGTTCCTGAATAGGTTCTTGCAGAGGATGGGTAGGTACTGGAACTTTTGGAATTTTCACATCCTCCAAGATGGAATCATTCACGGGTTCATTTGAATCTTCTTCTTCTTCGTTTTCCTCACGAATGACCACTGCTATTTTGGGTTTATCATTAACAACTCTTCCAGACTGTAATTGAATCTCATCTATAGGTATAGTTGAAACAAGGTAGGATGGAAGAGTTTGTAACTCAATATTGTTAAGAGCTTGAGTTGGTTTATTATTAGGGTTAGGTGTCAGTTGTGCAGGTAATAATGTCGGTCGCGGAGGATTTGTATTCTGGAAGTGATGAGGTTGTTGTGCAATGAGAGGAACTGGAGGTACAAATCCAGGCGAATGCTGCTGGAAATTTGATTGATGCTGAGGGTAAGGATGATTAGGTGGAGGGATAGGATGTGACTAAGGGTATGGCTATCCTCTCCACCCTTGTGACCAATAATTTTGCTGTGGAAATTGAGGAGGAGGATACTGAGGTGGCCAACTCAGCCAACTAGGATTGTTCCATTGTTGGGTTTGTTGGTATGGAGAGTAATAGGGTGGGGATTGTGGTGGAAAACCATGGTATGCTGGTTGATCTCTAGATTGAAAAGGAGGCCTCCTAGATGTTTCACCTACATCCCTACTCTTATAGATGGCTTGCAATCCAGGCAAGGATGGACATTTATCTGTCGGATGTTCCTTTGTACATATGTGACATATAGAGATATTGTTTAACAAACATTCCCTTCGGGGATGTTTTGTTCTACGCCTTGGACAGAAAATACTCATTGCTGCTCGTTCTTCATCTTGCATTTTCTTGGCTTGTAAAGCATCTAATTGAGAACCCATGGCTCCTAAGATATCAGTCTTAAAATTTTCCAATAGGTTACCCAATTCCATCCTTGTAACCCCTTCTGAACTAGGAACGTTTCCTCTTACATTTCTACTATAAGGCTCTTGAAAGTTTTTCGCAACTTTTCCCCTACTTCTAGAATAATTTTTACACATCTCACCAATATGTGCAAAGGTCTTATGAGAAATATCTCCGGCTTCCATGAGATTAAGACTCTCTAGCAAGTCCTCGGAGATTCCTTTGAGAAAAAGTATACGTACTGCATCTTCTCAAAGGTCATGATACTTTGATTTATGAAGTGTATAAATGAACCTTTTGAGATAATGCTCTAGGATTTCATCTTCAAGTTGTTGTATCTTGAATATATCATGTTGAGAATATTTAGGTTTGTAGTATTCTTGATAATTTCACAAGAATGAGGTTCTCATGTCATCCCAAGTCCTGATAGTGGACTCACCTAATCCCATGAACCATCGCAAGGCGGAATCTTTTAATGTAGCAGGAAAGAGTTTTAGTTTGTGAGCATATTGTAGATAATTATAGCTCCTACAGATAATATCAAACTCAAACAAGAATGTGTTCAGGTCCTCATTACTTTTTCCATAACAGGTAGGTAAAGAAGAAGGAGGGATGCTTTTCATATTTACATCCAGTATAGTATCGAGAATAGGAAACCCGAAGGTAGCCTCAGTTTGATTTTCTCCTTTTCTTTCGTTACTTTTAACTTCGTTACGATCTTCATTCTCTCCCCGTCCCTTCATATAGGCTGGGTTTTAAAAATAAATATACGTAGGAATCCCCTTTTGAGGTGATAATGGAGCGTCCCAACACTCTGTTTCAGGAGAGGTCTTCCTCTGGTCAACCATTTTCTTATTGAACCCTAGAGGGAAAGTAGGTTCTACTGTGGATGTCTGAATTTGTGAGATGATTGTATCTATGGGTTTCCAAAGAGGGCTTTTACCTACTCAGGATCAACAGGGTCAACAAAGTTCGAACTTCCTACTAGTGAAAAGGTCGTATCCTTTGGTTTTGTGACTAGTGGAGAACTAGAGATTACTAGTGGTTGATCCTTATGAAATTCTTCCGGAATGAGGTCCTCAGGACCTCTGGTCAAGGTTCCTTCTCCTTCTATGGTTCCCTTGGTAAGATCTCTTGGAAGAGTTTCTTTAGGTTTCCAAGTAGAATTACTCCCTTCTGGTGTTTTTTGATACATTTATGGTGAGTTAGTAGTTGGGGTATTACGTCCCCTGGAAAAGTTAGCAGAAACGTCGATAGCTTTTCCTATCTTAATAAATATACCCCGAGGATATCTAAGTCTGTTCATGAAAATAAAACTAAATTAAAGGAAACTTATGCTATTACTATTGTTGTTGGGTTTAGGGGCGCCTAATATAACAGATGCACCGGCTCTAAAAATAAAACAAGTATATGACAAATGCATAAAATAACACACTTACAAAAACAACAAAGGAACAACAAGGATTTGGGGCACCCCACTATAGTAGATGCGTCTAGCTGTCACACCATGAAAATTCCGGGAATTTCGTAGTGAAGTCGTCTTTTCTTCTTACTATTCTCCCCTCCCTCTTGATGTGTAATATAAAAGTAATCTATCTATCTATCTAAACTTCATAAATGAACCCTATTTATTCTACCTTATAAAACAACTCCCCGACAATGACGCCAAAATGTTGGGTGTGTTCTACTATCTTAAATACACATAATATTTAATTATTGACCGGGGTTGGTAGGATTAGAGTTGATACAAAATATATGCAAAGGTAAAAAGGATCCTAGGGTGTCGTGGAGATATTTTAATAAACAAAATATCGAAAGATCTTTCAAAATGAAAAACTGAGTCAAACTCCTAAGACTATTTGAATAATTGGACTGGACTGGAGTGTCAAATTTTAAACAACTAATAAAAGGAAGATATAAACAATAATAATAACTTCAGACACTAACTCATACATAAAAAGAATTATAACAACTGAACTGACAAATAACCAACTAACTACTGCTTAAGTGGAAGGATGGGGTAGAAAGACAACTTATCTTACAAAAATAGAAAACTGAAAAAGTGAGTAGAAAACTTAATAAATAAAACTTTGAAGGAAGAAAGTAGAAAACTTCATAAAGATAATAAACAGAAGCAAGTAGAAAACTTAATAAAGATATTTAAACTCTATTCTTCAATAAATACATACAAAAAACAAGAATGATTCCTATGATTACAAATAATCTAACTTCCTCTTAAAAATAATACATCTAACCCTAAACTCTATGCAGACAACAATAACATGAAATCAGTGTTTAATATTCAAGAAATAGAAACAACTTAATCCATATTTAATTTAAGGTGAAAAGAAGAATAAAAGAAGAATAATAAAACCTTAATCAATAACCTAAAATAATCAAACTTTAATTTTAATGCTTAAATACAACTACCAACTACAAACATAATCCAAATATTGACAAAACAAAACTTGAAACAATCTTAAAATACATAAAAAAACACTAAAAACAGAACCGAGGGTTAAATGACAAACTAAATAGTAGGTCTGTAAGGGGTGGCTGAATGGTAGACTAGACAGACGGTCCAAATGGCAGTCCGTACAGTTGAAAATGGTAAAAACTAATCTAATTGAACTAATTCTTCAGCTAAAGTTATGCAGATCTAAACCTAATGCATGGAATCAATAAACAAACCCATTTAATCAGCAAATTAACTTCAAACTAACTCTTAAAAAATAAAGCATTACATATTAAACTAATTAGTAAGCTGGAAATTAATTTAAGCAGACTGAAAATTAACTTAAGCAAGTTCATGGCAGGAAATAAATAAACAGAACTAAATCTAAATGAAAGCAAACTATTTCATATAAGCAAATTCATAACATGAAATAAATAAACAAGACTGAATTCAAATGGAAGCAAACTATTTTATATGTTTGGAAATAAAGACTGAAAGCAATACTGGAATGAAATGACTGTAGATAAAATAATTGAAAGCAAATAACTGAAAGCAAATGACTGGAAACAAATGATTGAAAGAAAATCTATGTGCACATCTACTTGTTTAACTGCTGAAATAAAACTAAGCTAATGCAATACAGGAAATCAAATAGCTTTTATTATTATCTAATGAAAACAAACTGGAAATTAAACTAGACTAGCTAAAACAGAAAAGAAAGAATTGAATTAAACAAAGAAATGAACCTATGGTTGATGAGGGGCCCTCTCAACAATCAGAGGTGATGTCTGCTAACTCCTACTCAAACACAATCTTCAACAACAATGCATACAACTCTTTATTCAAATTCAGAAACAAAATTACAGTGTTTATGAACTGCTTAACAAAATACTTCTCTAACTCTCTCCTGACTAACTCTGCTCTTTATTCAGAGTCTGATATATATAGTTTACATGAGAGATGAGCAAGTCAACCTTCAAAGGTCGACTGTTCTCTAATTTTAGTCAATCTTTAAGGGCACATAATTGATTTCAGAAACCAATGCATAGACGTCTTCCTTCTTCAGCATGAGCGTGACCTCTATAACGTGAACGTGGCGTGATATTCCTCCTTTCACATGGGAAGATCCTCTTCAGTGTGGCATCAATCCCTTCCTTAGCGTGGTTGATGGGATGGTGGTGTTGTGGAGAGCAAGGGCGATGACACATTCGATCTTCTAGAACGCAGACTGTTTTATCCCTTTGAATAGCGTGGATAGTGAGCAGCTAGGTGGCAATCCTTCTAGAGCATGAGTTAAATGCATCGGTCCAGAACAAAGATGGTTGATGTGGTGGTGAGCGAAGGAGGTTGCATGCTGTTTTATGTTTAAATGCCCAAAACCAGTTATGGACAATGCGCAGGATGATGGGTGAGCTGAACGGAACACTGAGCCATGAGCTGGAGATATTGTGCGTTGATCTAGGGAAAACATGGCAAACCACCAGTGAATTTTGCGCAATGGCTGGATGACGAGCTGAACGCCAAGATGGATCGTGAGCTGGACATGTTATCCAAAAGGCAGGCTGAATGCGTTTTGGTGTTAATTTTCCCAAACAAACTATAAAATCTGCAAACGAATATACATATCAGATAATACATTAAATATGCTTTAAATAATATAATTTTGAGTTAATAAAATCATAAAAAATGATATTAATAACCAAAGTTGAAATAACATCAAATTTGTTCTTACCTTGTGCTGAAATAACGATCTGCATGACATAAAATATACTAAAGATAATAAAATATGTGTTTAAATGTGTTATTTAATCGCCAAAAATGATGATAAAATGAGGCTCAACAACGGTACTATACAAAGGACTCCCACACCCTAAACGAGAAATGTCGGCATGGGCACCAAATGCAATACAGGATCTAACTAGGGTACCCATGTATAGTAAAGCTCTACCATTCACAACATGTCACTTCTAAAAACAACAAGAAGGTTCCATGAAAAGATGGAATGGGTTCATACCTAAGGTTAAAATGAAACAGTCATAAGGTTATGCAAAATGTAAACGGATGTGAAACCTAACCTATATGCCAGTTCAAACATAATACTTGCAGTAGGCACGAACGGATCAAAGCATGGTCAAACTGCATTCAAAATGGACTCCTACAACATCAAATTAGTTCAATTGGTCTAAAATGGTCAAAAACTATAGAAAGTGGGTAAAAATTTTAAAATTTTTCCATAAACAGTAAAAAATTTAAAATTTTTCATATCATTTGAAATTTTTACCCAACATAGTGCATTTGAGCTCAGAACTTCAGAAGTGAATTCCGGGAGCATCATCCAGTGGAATCTCTCCCCGTTTGATCCAGGTAGATTCTCATGCCCTCCTCTTTCATTTTCATGCAAAGTTTTTGAATTTTCATGGTCTATTTTATTTTTTGAGCCATCCATACTTGTGCGTTTCGACCCAAGCAAAAATTAGGCTTTTTTCTGCGTATAAGGCTCGCCATACACGAAAAAATCATCGAAAACCACGTACATACGTGACTGTTTTGAGAACAGTCGCGTATAGGGCCGCAAACAAGGTTTTCAAAGGCAAAAATTGATCAAAACTTTGGTTTTTTGTGCAAGATGGTACTAGAGTGGAGGGAAAGAGAGCATGGTGATGTGGAGGAAGTTGTGCAAGGTGATCTCATGGCCCAACAAGCATTACGAGCATGTGGCTTATACAAGTTTTGGTGTCTTGGCAGCCTGAGGGCCAAACCAAGACTACTCCAGCTACTGGTGGAATATTGGGATCCAGAATCTGAGACAGTTCAGATAGATGGGATGTCGCTCAGCATTGAGGTTGAGGACATATATTTTATGACTGGTTTGTCCCAACGAGGAGAGATGGTGAACCTTCGATCTCGTGGGCCAGGAGCTGGGCTGACCATTGATGAGTACATAGCGGTGTACTGATTTTCGGAGATGGAAAAGGTTGGGAGTCAAATCCTGACAAACTCCATCTAGATTCTGGGGCGCAAGGCCATACTTTTGGCACTAAGGAGGTTTGCATGGTTGGATCCACTCCACCAGGCCTCGTGGCCAATGATGCTCTATGCAATAGAGTGTATGCAACCTACAATGTATGACTGGAGTACGACGTTGTTGAGCAACATGAAACATTAGCTTAGTGACTGGAAGAAGGGAAGGGTGTGAAAATTTGGGTTTGACAGTATACTAAGCACGTTTTTCTTTGAGCAGGTGCCAAGGCTAAGCCCTAGGGTGGAAATTTCTCCACATGGAGTTTGGGATCCAGCCCAATGACGTTGGGCGAATTTCATGCGTAGACTGGGTGGAGGTAGGGTGTCCAACCCCTACCTAACAGACTTCTTTCCATGGTGGCAGAGACAGATCATCGCCATAGATGACTACCCCTACGCAGGGATAGACTTCCGCGGAGATTTGGATATGTTGCTACCACCAGGAGCAACTTATGGTGACATAGGTAAAGAATCCCAAACCCACTTTTTAATTTTTGAGTTATTTAAATTTTTTTTGTGTTTTTTGATATATTAACTCAAAAGACATATTTTTTGGTGTGACAACACATAGTGACAATCTGTCATGTATATGCAAATGTAGGACCATGACGACCAGAAGGCTTCCCTCATCATCGACGGAGGGAAAGAGGAGATGATATCATGGGTGCGGATGCGGAGTGGACGCTCCAAAGCATCCACACGAACTTTTTTTTCTTGACACATGTGGTACCCATGGCACAAGTCGAGGACTTGGCTGAGGCCATGCAACGCCAGGTGGTTGGTGTACCATGAGCATGGGTTCGAATCTTTTGACGGCTAGCTAGAGCTGTAGTGCTATATCATGATCAGAACCCCCCTCCTACTCAGGCTTAGAGACATGAGTGTATCTATTTTTGTATGACCGTGTATTAAATTTTTGTGACTTGGAAGCCCCAATTTTGTATATGACACTTAAGTATTATGATGTCACTTTTTGGATATTAATGAATTTTTTTTATGATGATCGATTTTATTTATATTTACATGTGTGTAAAATGTATGTTTGTGATATGATTACTAGGTCTATAAAACAAATGCCAATCTAACACATAGTTTGCATATGAGTCAACAACTTGATTAAAAATTCTTGGAACATGAATGTATGTTATATTCTAAAACTGTCATTCTAGCAATCTAACACGTAAGAATCTTCGTAATAATGTCGGATCCCTAATACGATACAAGCTATTAAGCTATGAAACCACTAACTACGAATCAAGACGTACCTCAAGAGAATGAACAACATGTAAAATGGCATCACACAATAACTCAATGATGACACTATATTCAACAACAATGTTTGAAGAGGGCCATAAACATACACCTCCTGAAGAAAATACTTGACCTGTAGGAGTATAAATCACCCAAGCAGCCGAAGCTAAGTTTTGAGTGTGGTGGCTAGCACTATCAATGAATCCTATGTAAATGGAAGACTCCATCGACATCTACCATAAGAAACGAAATCTAATCAACAAACCTAATCACCATAAAAAAACCTAACTATGCAATGCAAAACTGTACAATAATATATAACAATCAGCCCTGGCTGAAGATCATGCATAGTATTTTTTGAGATAGAGCCCATTTCTAGGCTTCGCCAAGGTTGTCCGTTCATAATCAACCAGCTCATAAATGCCTTTCTCTAAGACTTGTTTAACCACGTAAGGACCATGGCACATGGGATTGAATTTCCCTGCCCCCAAGGGTTTCTTAGCTTGATCCCACAAAAGGACCAAGTCACCTTCATTAAACCTCCTTGGATGGACAGACTTATCATATTGGACCTTGAAGCGACGCTTGTTAACCTCTAGAGCCACTAAGGCATCTCGGTGTTGCTCATCAAGCTGATCTAAGTGGACCAAATGCTCTTCCAATGCGGAAGTGTTAGGTAAAAGCTCTACAGCTAGCTTCAAAGAAGGGATTTCACATTCAACTAGTAAAAATGAATCCACCCCATGTACAAGTTGATATGGAGAGAAATCGGTGGCAGTCTTAATTATGGTTCTATAGGCCCACAAAGCATGATACAACATAATATGCCAATTAGTCTTGCTTTGTGTGATGGTTTGTTGGAGAATAGACTTAAGTGATTTGTTCACTGCTTCAACTTTTCCATTCGCTTGAGGGTAATAAGAAGATGAATGCTCTTGCTTATACGCTAACTTGGAATCCAACTCTTCCATCATTTTATTCTGAAAGTGCCTACCATGGTCAGTGACAAGCTCTTTCAGAATTCCAAACTGGGTGATAATATGGTTGAAAATGAAATGCATGACTGTCTCACCATCGGATTTAATTGTGGGCATAGCCTCTACCCATTTCGTAAAGTAATTGACAACCACAATAATGTGATGATGCCCCCCAGCCGAAGCTAGATTGCAATCCATAAAATCAAGCCCCCACTTGGTGAAGGGATCGGCGATGACAATAGGATGTAATAGGGCTGGATGCGAGCGCATATTGCGTGCAAACACCTGGAAAGGGTGGCACTTCTTAACCGCATTAATACAATATTTGAAGATGGATGGCCAAAAATATCCTTCTCTCAATATTTTTTGGGCTGTAGAAAGCCCAGATAAATGACCACCACACACCCCTCCGTGGTAATCATTCAAGACAACCTCAGCCTCCTCACGGGTTAAACAATGACGCAAAATGGAATCTACCCCATGGGGGTACAAAGTGTTATCCACTATAAGGTAGTTCTTAGCTACATGATGTAATCGTCGCTGCTCATCCCGTGAAAGGTGAGTAGGGACCTTCAATGTTTGCAAATATACAATGATATCCCCATACCAAGGGTCCAAAGTTGAGATAAGGAAAATATGCTCATCGACAAACGTATCCTCATAAAATTCCTCCTCCTCCAAACTTGGAAAATCGGATATAAGCTCCGCAAAGATCAATGATTTCTTCGATTTCGTGGAAACAAACTTGAGATCAAACTCTTGCAAAATAACAATCCATTTATTGTGTTTTCCCCCAATCATCCTTCTAGTGAGGATGAACTGAAATGGACGGATATGAGCTATGACTAAGGTTTGGCAAAGGAGAATATAACGTCTCAAACACTGAACCGCATGAATGGTAGCCAAGGCTAGCTTGTCCACATGGGAATAACGAAGTTCTGCATCTATAAGGTTTTGGCTCAAATAATATACGACATGCTCATGGAGCTCCTCATCCTCCTGAACCAAAACCATGCCAACCGTCTCCATGGACGCGGCAACATAAATAAAAAAATCAAGGCTATAGTAGGGTGGACTAAGCACGGGGGCTGTTGCTAAGGCTCGCTTAAGAGCATCAAAGGACTCCTGGGCTCACTCATCCTAGTGAAAAGGGGTGTCCTTCTTCAAAACACGCATAAAGCGTTTAGTCAAATTGGCAAAATTAACCATGAATCTCTGCAAGAAGTTCGCCATGCCTTGCAAACACTGAAGGTGTCTAATACTACGTGGGGGAGAAAATTGAAGTATTTCCTCAACCTTTAAGAGATCGACTCTTATACCCTCCTTGGATACGATAAATCCTAGCAAGCGACCAACAGTCACACAAAAGATGCACTTATGAGGATTTAAACGAACCTGGTAATGATGACATCTTTCGAACACTAATCTCAAATGATATGGATGACGCACTCTCAAATGAGAGTGAGTAGCGAGATCATCCAAATATACTTCGATAATCTTTTTAAGATCGTGAAATATTAAGGTCATAGCCCACTGAAATGTAGCTCCTACATTTTTAAGGTTGAAGGGCATCTTCTGATATGCAAAGGTACCCCAAGGACAAATAAATGCAGTCTTATGTTGATCCTCGGGCTTGATCTGAATCTGATTATATCCGAAAAAACCGTCTATAAAGGAAAATACCTCACTTCCGGCACACTCATCCAGAAATCTGATCAATAAATGGTGTGGATAAATTATCCTTAGGAAAGGCACGATTTAAGTCACAAAAATCAGTGCATATATGGATCGCTCCCTGCTTCTTATCCACCGAAATGGGATTTGAAACCCACTCCGTCAAGTGAATGGGATAGATAAAACCAACTTTCAATAGTTTCTCAATCTCAGCCTTAATGGCGGGTGCTTTTCTAGGATTCAATGCACGTAAACGTTGTCAAACCGGTTTTCCATCCGGATACGTTTTGATCTCATGTTCGACAATACGAGGGTCGATACCTGGCATTTCTTTGTATGAACAAGCAAAAATGTTGTGAAACTATTTAAACAACTTGGTATACTCCTTGATCTCATCAGGGGAACAACCCGCCCCAATGTAGACATTCTCAATTTTGCTAGGATCACGATAAATATTGATAGGAATGGTTGGTGATAAATTAGCCGTGTTTCCATCAGCCATTTGACCAAGAGAGCTTAATGGAACCACAAGGCTACCAATCTTCTCGCTAAGAATATCTCTAAGGTCATCACACTCCATACGATCGAGCTTAGGAATAAAATATGATCGATGATGCAACTCTTCCCAAGGTTGCTCAACCCTAGACATGGCCTCAAGAATAGATTCATATGGAAAAACATCATCGAGGCAATCATGTGGGTGAGATGACTTTACTGCCCATGTAGGCAGCACATACGGGTCCTCCTCCTCTATCCGTGAAAAGGAAGGAATAGGCCCTGCAACCTGATCAAGATTTGCTTGATACGCCAACATTGTTGCAGGAAACGACACGCCCGTCTCAACAGGAACACTCGAAGTACTTGGTGAAGGAAGAATCCAAGGATCTTCCATATGGGTAATGTGAAAAGACACAAAATTCAACGAGGATGAAGCCCCACCAAAACTAGACCCAATCATAAGAATGGGTGCATGATAATTAAAGGTTCCCATAAGAGAAGGATACATATAACCTATGCCCACGCTCCTAGTTGCCGGTTGAGAATGATCGATAATAGGGATAGAAGATCCCGATGATGCATTGACACTCGGATTATGGAATGAATTCTGATCAATCGTAACAATCTTCTTGTTAAACGGAAAGCATATCACTTGAAAGAGGGAAGAAGCTACAACTTGCATTCTATACATCCAATTCCTACCTTGTAAAATATTGTAGTCAAGGGGCACATCAACCACCTCGACCTCGATCGCGACGGTATTCCCTCCCAATTGGACCTCTAGAGAAGGAAGAATCCCATGCATCCGAAATGATCTACCATCGAAATTTGTCAACATAGTAGCGGATTGAGACAACTTGGGAGAACCCAAACCCTTCCAACATGACAAAGACATCATGGAAGCAACATTTCCTTCATCAATGACAGTACGCTTGACGTTGTTGTTAAGACACTCTACATGAATCAAAAGAGACACATAGTAAGGCAAGCGAGGTTGTACTCCCATAGTTTCAAATTTGATCATAGTAGAAGAGTTATCGTCACTAACCCAAAGAGCAGACAACAAGGATTTCCTCTGCAAAGGACAAGTCTGAAGCACTTCTAACGCGGACATCGCACAAGGAGTCTAGCCCATATCCTCAACAACTGAATAGTTATGGGCGGCTCAGGAATTAGGATTACGCCCCGAACCCTTTAAGACTCCCTTAGGAATGCGAGGTGGACCTTCAGGTGTAATAACTCAAAAATTCGTAAAAATTTAAAAATTTTCAAGTGACATAAAATGTCAAATGTCTATGCTAATGAACCATTAACTGTTAGTGGATATTTAAACAGTTTGAAAGAGAAACGAAGATTACTTCTTTTATATGGTTCTATATAACTTAAAGGCTTATCTTAAATACTGTGTTAGTACTGTTTTAACATAGTAGTTGCATTTTTTTTCAAAACATAGAAAAGAAATCTGACTCTTAACTAATGCTAAGTATGTTATTGTTTTCTTTTGTCAAGTAGGGAGAATATATTAGGTGTGATTGGGGATTACTTAGCTTATAGCTAACACAGTGGAAATGATGGTTATTTTTACAGGTTCTAACAGGTAAGCGTTTGGTTCCAGTAGAATATCCAGATCAAGAAAGATACTTTACTAGCATAAAAATGTAATGCTAGTATTAAAATTTTTATTTGCAGCTTGCCTCTATAAGAGGTAACATTGACCTTGTGAATGCCATCAAACTGCACAATGAGGGTAAAACCATAACTGTGGAAAAATAGGTTAAATGCAAAACCAGTTTACTATGAAAGTGGAACCAAATCAAACTAGATGATTAAGATCATTTCTGAAGAATACTCCTACTTCTGCTCATAAGTCTTCATGATCTAAATTTTAAATAAGGAAAGGATATGTTCTCGCCAGCTTTATGTTTTACATTTTATATCTGACCTAACACATTTAGAGTTGGTTTTTGAATCGTATTCATTTGATTTCTTTTGCAAACATAAACAAAATACTCTGAGTTGTTAAACTATAACTTAATCCTTTCTTGTCCATAGAGTTTTGTTTTCTAAGAGATCTTAAGTCATTGTACTCATTAGATGTATTACCAAATTTACCCTTACCTTAGGGTTTCTATTATTAGATGATTTCTTAAAAGATAAAAAACTACTTGACTCTTAAACTATTTTTCTCAATAAATAGTCATTGGTTTACAATTAAGACTCATATCAAGAGTAGATAGGTGGTAATTATTTGATTTCCCAACTACACATTGTTTTGCAGAAATTGGTCCAAGGTTCCACTTGTATTTAAAAGAGTTCATCTTTACACTTTAAATTTACTTAGTAATCTTAATACTTGTGTCTTTTAACCTTGTTTCTTAGTGTAACCTCTAACTATAATTACGTTTTCAAATACAGTTGTTAAGATTTGTAATTTCCTTGAGGTATTATTGCCCCTTTATAAATTATAGAAGGTCTTATATTGCTTTGGCCATAATTACACTATCTCTCTCAAAAACTCCATGATTCTTATGTCTACTCTAAGGGAGGATGATATTACCCTTCTCATTAATGTTTTACTTATTAGAAGAAGAGTCATTTACTTTTACTATATAAACCTAGTTAGATAACAACTTATCCTACTTGTCTAGTAGAAATGAATAATCATTTTATTAATCCTATGGTTCTAAACTAGGTGTTGATCCGACCATGATTAAATTGCATTATTGGAAAATCAATTTATATTATTGAAATGATTTATTATTTGATTACAATGATTTAATGCATATTGGTAAACTGCATACTCGACTATTGATTTGCAGCCCACGATGGTGAAAAATTACTGAGGACACGTGGAGGTGTTTTATCCATTAGGTTAAGGTTGAATTAAAAGATTGTCCTAACCCTTCATTTCGCATCGAGAGGGTTTCTTTGACTGTGGTGCAACCGAGCTGAGAGCTCGTGGTCTCCATGGCGCTGTGTTGACCTCCGGAATGTAAAACTGTCCTCCAAAAATCACTGCGAGCTGGTGTAGGTGAAAACATATTGTGGTTTTTTTGAAAATTAATGACTGCAGAGGAGCATTTATGCGTAGAAGTTGTTTTCACCACCGATTCGAGGACTATGAGTTTTGTTCAAGAAGACAGTGGACAGAAGTCTTTAAAACAAGAGTGTTTCTTGTTTCTTGTTGGAGTACTTCCTTTACGTGGTGTTCGTTTCCTTCAAATCATGGTTTAGGGTCTTCAGTTGCACTCGGCGCATTCATAGTTTCCGGGGCATCACTCTCTGAGGTTCCATTGAGTTTTCTCCAGAGGATTCGCTTCCACGACTTCTCCAAAACGAGATCATTATTAGGTAACGATTTGTCAAGGTTTACATTTTATGATAAATTTAGAAATTTCTAATACCTTTTAAAGGTTATAATCACAATTTGTTACACTGTGTAGGTATTTTCCCTGGCTTTGGATGTTGGATGCAAGAACGTTTCTCAAGCTTCAGTCACGCAAACCCTGGTAAGCCTCGGTGATAACTGAGGCTTTTTCCTGCACCTTATGTTGTGGTGGTCGATAAAATGGAAACTTCGTTGTGCTGGTTGTGGGCTCGGCCATGGTTTACTATTATGTATCGTTGCTTGTTTTTTTAATACTACTTTTAAAACCCTAGAGGTTGTTATGTGGAAATGTTTAAGGCTCTTGCAGTCGTGACTTAAGGTTTTTTGGTTGAGCCTTCACGGCTTGGAAGATGTAAAAGATTTTTGATTTAGAGACTCAGCTTTAAGCCGTGACATTATTGATCAACCGCTGGGTGGTTACTTGAAGATTTAAGTGGTTTTATTGTAGAAAAATAAAATACAGTATATAGCATTTCTTTTAAATAGACAAAGGGTTTTACTTGCAGTGAAATGTAATTGTAATATTTTTGGTTTACGTTTTCTATTTAAACTTGTATAAATCATTTTGATCAGGCTTAAGCCTTGACAGATGTTATAAAAGGCCATAGGCCACTATGCTTATTACAAATCATCTCGGTTTAGTTTTGTTTACAGTTTATTTTTAATTTATATTTACATTTAGGTATAAATGGTTTACAATAATTTTTACTATTTAATTTGCACAGTGTTATTGGGTGAAAAAAATATTATGTTTCTCTAAAAAGGTTATTATTGGATAATCTACAGCTCTATAATTAAATGTTTTTTCAGAAAATAGCTTTAGCTATGTAACTATTTTGTTTTTAGTAGCAACTATTTATTGCTGTTATTAGTTTTTAGGAAAAACTCTGTTAGGTTTTTGTATTATGAAAAAAAATGTAATAGTTTATTTCAGAGATGAATCCTATCTCTTGTAAACCCTAGTTGGTTCTTGAGGGTTGCAATAATAACACCCGTGCTTACAGTAAACAGAGTTTGATTACAAGCCTGAATAAATAGTTATAATAACCTATGCAAACAATAACTAGGTTAAACCCTAAGTAAAACTTTTACTGTTCCTATATTTGTTTATTTAAATTTATTTATTGTATTTATAATAAGTGTATGATACTAGTATTAATTCTATGAATATTATAATTACTAGTGATTATTATATAATCCATTATTCCCTGTAATTAGATAATGTAGTTACTTTCAATGGACAGAGCAATTATAGCTAGATTTCTGTAAATAAATTACGCAAAACTATAGAAGTAATTATTTGCATTTACATTTAGAGTTAGTAAACAAATCTACTTATCTAAACTATGCAAGCCTGTACTAGAGTACTACCTTGTTAAAGGCATGGAAAAATACAGTTTGGTAATTTTTCTATTCATCTTTCACTTAGCAAAATCTCTAGTACTGTTTAATCATAATCTGCTAATTATTAATTTTATCAATAAAACAAAATCTCTCCTTCTTCATTAACCCTAATAAAATAACAACATGCATATCTTGATAAACTCTTAATATTTTCTGAAATAGTAGATAAACTATAATTAAACCTAAACAAGTAGAACTTGTCAAATGGATGAGGTGACAACAGCTTAAGGAGGCTATTCCTCCCAACCAAGTCCTAGAGAAATCTTAGTCTGCAATTTCTCAGGACTCCCAAGCCTGTCTCCTGGTCCTCCTGGTAGAGTACTGGGTGAGAGATGTAACCTTGAGATCCTCTGCCACTTTACTGGATATACAACAGTGACTCAACCCTGCTTACAACAGTAAGAAATTCAGCTTAGAGTAGCTGCACAAGTTCAATATTCAACACTTAACCCCTCAATCTCACTTCAAGAAGTCCCCTCCATCGAATTTCTCATGTGCACTTCATTCACTTAGAATGAAGACAATTCCAGAATAAGTAACCTTAGCTGTCTTCAATGGGAAGTTTTATATCAATGCCTAGGTCTTCTGGGTCATCTTTTACTTAATGAGCCACCTACTGCTATTCCACTTTCTTGGGGAATCATGACCAAAATTATAGGGAAGTTGCTTCCTACAACAGTAAGAAGTAGTTTGAGCATGCTGCCACTTGTCAGTATACTCTCCACCCAGTCTCCTCCACCAAGTGACCAGTAAACACTCATTTAAAAGCTTCCCTAAGATGTTGTTTCACACTACAACAAATCCTGGAATTAGCATCTCATTTAGCGTCCATTTTTAGTGTATTTTCTTTTTACATTGAGTGGTCAAACTAGACGCTAAATGGGACGTGTCATGGAAAAAACTTAAAGCGTCTAAAAAAACATCTTTTTTTTCTTCCTAAATAGCATCCTTTATGGCGTCCAAAATAGCGTCTCTTTTTTTTCTTCCAGAATAGCGTCCAACTTTGCTTCCTAAAAAACATCGAGGTTTTCTTCCAGAATAGCGTCCAACTTTTCTTCCTAAACAACGTCGATGTTTGCTTCCTAAATAACGTCTTATTTTGCTTCCTAGCGAGTGTCTGCTCTTACTTCTTAAATGACACCCCCATTAGTGTCATATTTGCATCCTTAATAGCACCATGTTAGCAACCAAATTAGTATCCATTTTTTCTACCACTTTATCATCCCATTTTGCACCATGTTTTACTTCCAAATATGTGTCAATTTTCTCTTCCAAATTCGCACCAATTTTTGCTTCCTTTTTTGCATCGTGTTTTGCTACCAAAATGATGCCAAATATTTCTTCTATTGTTGCACCATATTTTGCTTCCTATGTAGCTCCATGTTTTGCATCCAAAGTAACGTCTTATTTTTCTAGCATATCAACGCCATGTTTTGCTTCATCATTAGCGCCACGTGTTGCATCCTTTTTAATGCCTAGTTTCGTATCTCTCATGTTTTAGTCACTAATTTAGTCATTTTTAGTAATTTTATATACGAGTTTTGGTCATTTTGTTTGGTCCCCTATCTCTTATTTTTTGCTTACTAATTTAGTTGTTTTTAACCGATATTATAATATCATTAGGGCATGGAGGAATCGAACCACCAACCTCCTGCTTCTAAGGCAGGCACTCTTCCATTGAGCTAGAACCCTTTAAGAATTTAAAAACCTAATTTACAGAGTCCTCTATAATGGCAAAAAGGATCAATACACAACTTTAAGTATCTAATGGTTTACAAAGGATGATAGATAATATTATCTTCATCATGGGATTGATTACATTCCTTAGTTCTCTGTATATCATTTTCCTATGATTGTAAAGTTTCTATCTTTACAGTATCAACATCTGCAGCTTGTGAGAGCATCACCTTTTTCTTCTGATATGGCGATATCATGGGCCTAGTCTGATCGAGTGTTATCAACTGGTTGAGCCCTCTTTAACTAAGAAACAAAATTATCCTCAATTCCTAATTCTATTGTAGTGCCACTCATTCCTCTAAGTTGCTGACTATCATCAACCCAGCTACTCAAACGATTTATTGGTCGCCCACTTCGAAGTTTTCAGTAAATAAAATCCAAATGGGACGGATCTGAAGTACTTTCAATATTACTCTCTGCTGCAACCCTATCATTCTATGCAATCATAGACACATTATATTATATATGTCCTTAAACTATGAATTCTAAAGTTCGAATCCAAGAAAAAGAATTTATAATCTCGCAGATGTTCAAAAACCAGAAATTTTAATAGGCATCACATGAAATGGATCACACAGAAAATCACCTTCAACTCAACCAAGATAAGTTTGAGATAACAAGAGCTAAGTTTGAGATAAAATTATGAGGACTCAACCTTCCACTTATGTTTTGATTTAAAGCAGCTACAATATCTTGTAATTTTTTTGACTCCATAGCTTCCTGAAGCGTATGAGGATCCTCAAGAATATGATAAACAATAGTTGATGCAACACTGTTAAACCCTGAAAATAAGCAACTAGTAGGAAAGATGAGAAAATAAACCAATCCACCTCTTTCAAGGAAACACAATGCTATGGCATGCACCCTTTTTAGCCTTGCACATAGTTGGAGAAGATCTTGTACAACAGTTGAGGTAATATTCGTCTGAATGAAGTTGCAGATTATGTTAATAGTTTTTTTCTACTCTTCAGTAGTTATTTACCCTTCGGGCACAACCAACATGTGATTTGTACGATTTTGATGATTAGACTCCAAGTTCTCAGTATTCTCAACATCACCATTACACACAAAAAGAGTTGATGGATCAATTCCACTTCTAGTTGGCCTATGAAATCCACCTTACTTCTCTCAATATAATTAAGAAAACAATTTTACTTCCATAAAATTTACCTATTACCATTTTGGGATCAATTGGTTCTTATAACTTATTTGCTTCCCATTCCAAGCTTCTTAGGAATTTTTTTATTTTTTATTTTATTGTTTTGACAATTGATTTGATTTATTAATTTTAATTGGAATTAGGATAAAATGATAAAATCCCTCCTGAAGGGTCATAGTCCCTTATCCTCAAATTCAACTATAACAAACTGCTTGGTTCAACATTTTTTCAAGTCTGGTATTTATAAGCTTTTCTCTATAAAATGGCAAGTGTGTCTGCTTTACCCTATATTTATCCATGGATCCATGAGCTGCTTCCAATAAAGTCACTATGCACATTATTATGTTGCTTATCTTTAGGAATTACTCTGAATTTAATAAAAGGCATTCATTAGTAATCAAAACCGCATTCAATCATCATTCCTCAAGGGCACGACCTCGGATTGCACTAAATTCCTACCATGAGTTATCAAATTAGATCTAAGAAATGGGTTTCAGTGTTTGAATTACATAACAAATAGAAACTATATATCTGCTTCACCCACTTTCCTATTTTTTTTATTTTCATTGGATTCCCCCTTTTGTTTTAGTTATTATGTTCACATATTATGGTTGGTTTCATTACCAATCTCATCCTAATGCCTATGAAGAGAATGCTTATGTTTTAAATGTATTATATGTTTTTGATGTATTTGTGGTTGCTTACTGTGGACCATTGAACTCAAGAAACACTTGTCTAGCCCTCATCATGATCCACCATCAAGGGAAGAAGTGCAAGAGATGATGTATGTCAGTTGATCTCATATATCTCTTTCATGTTTCTATCTTTTGAATGTTCTTAAAAATATTTTAGGTAAGAGGAAAAATTGGAAGGAAGTAGAAGGAATATTGAATGACTAACAGATGAAACTTTAATTTACCTTGGAAATTTATCCACATTGCTTCCCACATTGGTTGTTCAGACATGATATATGAATCTTGGATGCCTCTTGAGTTGGGAATGACCTCTCTAGCCGGTCGTGACTGTGTGTGATCCCTTTAAGAGATAGAAAGCAATGATTTAATCCCTCTTTGGTTGGGCTATGGACTGTTTGACTTTTCCCTGGCTAGGCATGGCCTCTTCTGTTGGGTTGTGACTGTATTCTTGCAAGCTATATTTATTTATTGAGTTGTGACCTTGTATAATAGGGTATACCATTATTGAATATCCATATTTGGAGCAGTGGTTTATTGCTGATGTGCTCCCTTACTACTATTAGCCTAAGGTTGTTAGTTTGGACCTTGGCCTACTTGTTTATTACAAACCTGGGTTGTGAGTTATTTGTGTGACTTGTTTTGGTTCCCTAAGCTGGGCCATCACCTATATGTATGCCACAGACCTGGATCACGAGATTTGTTTCCTAGTTTATGGGAACTACCTTTCTGGTGGATCCAGTGTGGATCTGGATCTGGATCTAGTTCGGAACTGTGAATACATGGATCCCAGAGATAACCCCTGCAGATCTAGTAACATAGTTTTTCTAACTTGCTTCTCTACATAGCTTTGAATTTTGTAAACATTTCCATCGCATATGATTTACATTAAGAAAGTAAACACACATTTTTAAGAAAGTAAACACACATATGATTTACATTAAGAAATATCAAGTATTTACAACTTACATGTACTGGAAACATTTCAAAATTCGGTTCTGATAACAAATAGGTATACAATTTTTATATATGTACTGTAGTATATTACATGTGCCAAAATTGGGGTCTTACGATTAAGAGGGCAAGTCAAGTTGTCATAACACAAAAGTAGTTTCTTTGGAGTGAGTTTGAATGGTTATAATAACAAAAACAAGTCCTTGTGAGGCACAATAAAACAAAGAGAGAATCTTTGGGTAAGATTGATGATGAAATGCCAAGGAAAAACTGCAATTTATAGACATATATAGGTCAATGGAAAATTGACTAAAGACAATGTTCCAACAAGATTTAGGGACACAGAGACTTGGGGATCCATCTCAGGGACATGACGAGATATCCAAATTTCAGGGGGAATCATAGGTGATATCAGGTTCCCCAACATAGGGAACTTACCCTATATATTAAATATATAGAAAATATTTAAAAACATAAACAAAAAATAAACTTTCATTATAGGAGAATAATTGTCTCTCATTATAAAATCATCAATGTTCAATCAAAATGAAATACAACAATATATCATATAATTTCATCCATCATCCTTTAAATTGTAAATAGTGAATACTTTCATAATAAAAAAAGATATGAAATAATGCCCAAGCAACTAGTCAAGCTCAATCAGCCTTCACTTGTTCCTCCACATCAATTTGTTTTAGGAAAGTTTTGACATCATGTATGGGAATGTGAAGCAATCAAATCCCAATCTCAGTAGTCAAACCTAGCTGTTTTCTAACTTTTCCAGCCAAAGAAATGAGAAAAGCTTGGTGCATGCCCAAGTTTTTCAATGAAAATATGCTTGCTTCTATTAAAGTATACACAGATACACAGTAGAGTTGAAGAGAGACAAAGAAAAAAATCTTATTATTGAATGTGTCACAATGAGGTACACTAACAATGATATGTCTCATGAGTGAGACAATCACCTATGCAACCACATATTGCTGTGTTAAGATGGATACTGATTAACAATTTGCATGTTTGACCTTATTTCTAACACGTGACTTTAATTCTCGTGCCTAAATTCACTTTATTATCTAATAACCTAAAAAACATAATGACATGAACATTCAACTAAAATAACTATTTACCTTACCTTAATTGTCAAATGAAAACAACCACCTGTCCCAAAACACAAACTTATCTAGATTATCATAGAAGAAGTTTGCACTCTGTCTCTGGGTTGTGCGACTAATCAACACCTGAAGATGATCATTCTGGAAGTCAACCTGCTCGAATCCTATAATTTTATATTCATAATCTCACATCCTAGTGCCTGCAATATACATCACATGCCAATCTAAAATGCACTACAATAATCAGTTATTGAAGCTGACACAAAAACATAGATAATGCCGACTTCATAGCATGTAGTAGACGTAGTTGATACAAAACATTTGAAGTCACCAATCATTGATCCTCGCATTGACTCATTAGCTAGATTAGGGTCAATATTTGATGTAAATTCCAGCCAACTACCACAGATGCAAAGAAGTTGATTTTAACTCCAATAAAGATCCTTCTTTGCACATCGGTAGCAGAATATATCAATCCCGAAGAACCCAGATTTTGGAGCTTGTCATAACCTATAAATAGGCATACCTACAATATCCTTCTTACCTACACTTCTTGTGGCCAATTGTTTCCTCTCTTTACAACCAACCTGCTAATCCACCATTCAAATTGGATTCCCATGGATGGTACTAACCAAGATATGTCTATCTTTTCTATAGGAGTAATGAGTGCTTCATTCTTTAATACGAAATCAGGTTGGAAGAAACAGGGCTATACCCCATTGAATTGAAAGAATGAAGAAGTTAATCTCCTACATAAATAAAGTGGCCCACATGGACAACATGAGAATCCCTGATAAAACATCAAGGAAGTGCTATGGAAGTGGAAGGGAGCATGGGAACTGCAATGTAGGAAATTGTTAGAATGTTGGGGCATACAATAAGAAGATTGTCCATTAAACAAGAATAAAATGAAGAAACAACTACTGTCATGTTACAGGGAGGGAAAATGGAGCCAAAATGCATAGAAAAACCAAGGTACTGCATGGACCAATTTAACCTGATAGGGGAAATCAAAATCCAAGGGTATCTAAATATAAACATGCCTGCAAAGATGAAGCACACTTTGTCCTAGTAACAGACAAGTTCTCATCAGTTGACATGGGGTACCACGCCAACCAATTTAACCTGATAGGGTATCGAAATATATGGAACGCCTACCTGAATCGCAAACATGCCTAGTTGAATCGCAAACAACATACTACCTCAAGCGATTAGTAGTTAGCAACAAACTCTTCAACCTCAAGCGGTTAGTAGTCAAGAACAAACTCTTCCAGCTGAGGGTTACTTAGCCATTGAACAACTGCAACTAAGGCCCAAGGTTCTTTATCCCAACACTCCCCATTTCAAGATAATGCTCCATTCTTCTAGCTGAATCATTCCTAGTTTAATTCTAATATAGCTAAGATAATATAGTTTTATGTCTGTTTGTTCATTGCACAACTATCACATCAAATTTTATTTTTAATTGAGATGTCATTCATACTCACCAGGCGGGCTTTTGGGACAATGGATAATTTTAAAATGCAAATGTAAGGAACAATACAGATTTTAAAACACACATGCAAGAACTAAGACAAATGATGGCATAGTAGTAAATGGTTTTCAATCCTAGGATTCTTCTAATGACAGTTCTCTTACAAGGACACAACTATGGAAGCAAGCACGCAAGTAAAATAGTGAGCATGGTAATGGAGGTAGGCATGCGACCTTTGTTAGTCCTAATAACCATGGCTTCAAATATCAGATAACTACTCAGTACTATCAAACTACACAAAATTAATTGTAAAACCGTATTCTGAAAATCTAGATAGCCCTCTTTCATGATTCATGCTAATCCACCCACCAACTATATCAAGTTCATCATTGCCAGACTCGCTGTTGGCACAAACAGAGCAGATGCAACACCAAACTCAAACATTTCTGATTCTTAGTGTGATATGTATCCAACCAATCCAACGTAGGTGAGAATAATTAAGAACTTTACCTTGGGAGGCTGAACAGGCACTTTGGAAGAAGACAATGTAAATTGAAATTGAAAAGAGGCCAGCAACAAGAGAGGAGAGCATTCTCCTTCAACATCTTTGCATGTTATAATCCGTCTGAAGCACTCCCAATATTAATAAAATAAGCCTTTCCACAAACGTTGTTCACAACTATTTTCCCATGATATACATTTTGGATTTTAGTACGCTCCATGCATTTTGCCACTAGCTTTGGTAAATATGCTAGGAAGGACACCTATTTAGGAAGCGTCTCTTTTCGCTACTTCATTGTCTACTAATTTACTGGTTACCTCGAAGCCTACCTCCGAGACACCAATAATCTTGCAAATAACTTTGATTAACGCAAAGAGATAAAGTGCTCCTCAACTTCACGCACCCAGATGCATCAAGCTTCTCCAACGATCTCCATTGTTCACCACATGCTAGCTCCTCTAACTGTAAGCACTTAGAAACATTTAGCCTTTGAAGCTTTGTGAGATGGGACAACCCCAATATGCTTCTGAGCTTCACGCATCCAGATGCATCAACGAACTCAGTTAAGGACAAGTTCTTATGGGTTAATATATGAGACTTCCAGGTGGAAAAAAAACAAATATGACTTGTTACCGAATTGATTGCTATTGTGTTTAAGACTTTGTTGTTTAGGAGTTTAATCAAACAGTTTGAAAATATCACAACAATTGGCACAACTAAAATTCTATTGGATTAAGCGTTAGACAACAATACATATATTCAAATCAAGACATTATCTATGTTATTGCAGCAAATAAGCTCAGTACATATGGATAAAGTTTCACTTTAATCTGGCTTGTAAACAACACTATAGAATACCTTCAGGAGTTTCGGGGGAGAGGTGTTTAGTAGTCATTGGAAATCACCCTAGGTCTTTCATTGTCCAGAAATATTGGGCTTGTTGACTCGAACCACATATAGACTCAATTTAGCTAAAATTAGCTACTACCGGTTAAAAAGATAGAGGATGTCATTCTGGTTCAAAACAATTCAGACTGGTCAAAATCAACACCCATCAACCCACCTACCGAATTATATTTCCCTATAGGTTCAGAGCCAATATAAAAAATCATACTAGACAGACCAACATCCTTGTACTGATGATAACTCCTTGCTCTCCTTGCCCTCAGCAGACAAGCAATAAATTCATATGATACAAAATGCTTAGCTTTGATGGTTCTATTGATGGAAAACATTTTTTCTGCCCTGCGAACTGTGGGGGTAAAAACATGTTTTAAAATATGTATCGAGTAGGCCTTTATTATTTTTTAGCAGGTTTGGATTTATATAACTAGTAAGGGGGCGACAAGCGCATGAGATCTAGAGTAGGTTGGTATGGGTACAACATATTAACGATCGAAAATAACATTGGATCGGATGGGATTGAAGGCCTGGCTATATCACTTTTGGACGGGTCGGCATATAGCACACAGGCTTCCATTACACCTTCTTGAGGAATCTTATATATACCAGCTTCTTACTCTGCCTACCGTTACTTACGAATCTAGAAAATAATCACAAAAAACTGATGAATCTTAGAATCTTTCTTTACAGTTTACCAATTCTTAGTTTGTTATAGTTCACAAATTCTCAGTAGCCAAAATAAAAAAAGTGAACAAATATCAGCAAACATTCATCAGTTGAGCAGATAAAGGGTCAATGGATGTGAAAATACCGTGAAAGAATGGCACGTTCCCTGCAACATCATTATTATCACGACTGAAGCTCATCCGCTCGTGGGCACCTCTCTAAAATGTGTAACTAAAATGGCTGCCAAAACCAAACAGATTGTTTCCCGAAGGTCCAAACAAAACCTTGAATGAAGATGGATATGAATAGCTAGGCGTTTTGACAAATTTTGGCGCGCATCTAAGATTTGCTTTGGGGTTTTTGGGGGGATTTTAAGATTTTGGGTATTTAGAGGGAATTTTGGTTTTATTTATTTATAATAATTTAGTAGTTATAACAATTAAAAAAACTAAAGTTAAGGGCACATTTTTAATACTTCATTTAAGTTTGGTTGTAATTATTAACGAGAATGAAAAATTAAAAAATGTAAAAATTAAAATGTAAAAAATGTAAAACTTATAATATATTTATATATGTACATTAAAAATTGTGGTGACCAATCGTATTATCCATCAAGTAAAATTTTATTAACTTTGATATTTATCTATGTAAAACCTTTATAATTGAGCATTCTTCTTGGCATCACTATCTATGGTTATGCTTCAACATATCTTTAATGTATTATCCATTTTTTCGTAGGTGTTGCAATGACCCTCTATTCCACTAATCTTAATTAAAATCACAATTAGTAGCCCCTTAAGCCACAATCCCCGAAAACCAATCTCTACCTAAAAACACTGGTGTGGGAATTCCTTGTAAACCATGTTTGTATAAAAAACATCATGTATATGGTACAATTCACAACACACATAGGAAAATTTTTGTTTACCCCCATCTCTTTTTTTTGACCCTAGACAATGGTTTGTTCCATGAGAGTCACCCCTAGTGTGTGAAAAAGTTAAATGGTCCATCTTCAAGAGAGGCTTCAGAAAGATTCTCTATTTCTTAAAATGGTGGCCATATCTCACATGTAGATTACATTTTCCTTATGCAGACCCTTTGTGCTAGTTTAGGGAACCATGATGTCTAGTAAGCCCCATATAAACTTGTAGTGGATTTAGAACCTGCATTTTAACCCTAAACCCTGGCATGGTCCAAGAGAGTCGTCCATGGTGTTACAAATTTTAAAATCCTGACCATATCACCTTGATTGTGAGGCAATGTACTCTGAACTTGAATTGACCATACATTATTTCTATCAAATGCCGAGGGATCCTCTTAGATGCTTCTCCAACCAATATCTACAATCGAACAAATCACCTACCTTGATAATTACTTTTAAAAGGCATTTGGCTCAGATGATTGCCGACTAATAAAGCATGCCCCTGAACATGCCAAACCCCCTCCTGATCAATGAATAGGTTTCTATCTCAGAAAAAGGCACTGACAACACTTTCCCAGGAAACCGTTGAGGGATCAAATCCCTCGCTGACTACCACTAAATTCCTCAATAAATAGAGAAATCGTTTCCTAATACCCTCTAACCTAGTGGCAAGTTCTGTGATATGAGAGTCTGACATGGCCGATCTACTGCCAAATCTCATGCACACGACCGATCTAGCCGGTTGCAAGTCTAGCCATTGCAGGCACTGCTTTGCAATAACATCGTTGTTGTCCTGGTCATTGGAGTGGTTCATCGGCATCGATGGTAGAAACAACGGTCCAATTAGATACACAGGAGGTAATTTCTCCATCACCTGTCTACTCTGGAGCACATCAAGAAACAAAGCTTCAATTTTGGAGAACGTATTAACGAGAATACTCGACGCCTTGGGGACATTGGTGTCTCTAGCCATGAAGAATTTGTCGAAAGTGTGACTTTTACTCTTGAGAGATTGTGTGATTTGCATGGTCGACAATGGAGGGAAGCTGGGGATATCCAATATCAATTCCTAGTCACTGAAGTTTTATCCCTGAGAGATGAGGACGGGGGTGTAGAGCATAAACCCAAGCGTGAATGTTGAAGTCGTGAAGAGAAGAAATTAGGGAGTTTGAACTTCGCAGTTACCTGTAAAGTAGGAGTCATCAAGGGATTTGTGATAATGGAGGAAATGGGAGATCGTGATGCCGAAGATTTGAGAAGATCGATTATGAGGAGATGTTCAAGGTTGTCCATGGAACACCCAATGGTTTCCCATTGTGAAAAATATGGATCTTTTTCCTCGTTGCTCTTCCTGGATGATGAAGATTGACAGATTCTGTCACAACAAAGTTCGACCTACCACGGTGGCTTCATAAACTTCGACCTTATTGGAAAAAATAAATGGCTAGGAGGGAGAGGAGAACCCAGTAGAGGCATAATAAAACCCAACGGACATTCCAATCACATTAAGAGGACATTGGGCAAGAAGGAAGGATGACACATGGAAAAAATTGATTGGAGGGATTTTTTACGATGGTGGTTTTTAAACTCTGTGAATTAAGGTTTGTTTATGAAGGTGGGATATTGCGGTTGTAGGTGTGGATAGAAAGTTAATCATAATATTTGTGGTTTGATTTGTCATTAAAGTTAACGTATTTTCTAAGGTATCACTTATTGTTATTTTGGTTATTTAAGTTATCATAGTGGAAAAGAGTTTGAATATCAAGGGATAAAATATAAGCTTGAATAAACTTGATATTATCTTGTTGTACTCATAATTATCAATGAAGAGTTACTATTCCATGTGATTGATAAATTATGTTTTTGGTTGTTGTGTTTTTCATGTTGGAGCCACTTTAAGACACAACATTTGGGGAGCATTATGTGAGCTCAAAAGGACAAATATGAGCTCACATAATGTAATATGTGATTAACGTCTCAAGGAAAAGGGACAAATACAAGGCAAAAAATGGCCATTTACAATGTGGGAGGAAACATTAAGTAAACTCAAAAACCTTACACACCCAAATATTCCATGTAAGTAAGGAGAATTTTTCTGCATCAACCTTACATTATACCATTTTGTTTCTAGGGATCATGTGACATTAATAGGCCTATGTCCACCACACAAGCCCTATAAAGGGAATATTTATCATGTAAGTGGAATACAATGTTTGTTTCAAGTTTGGCACACTAAGGATGGATCTCATGGACTAGTCCATGTTCTAGGGTAAACATTTAAATTCCTAAGCCATAAAAATTTTCTCAAGGGATCGTGGCCCACAAATGGGGCCCTAGTCCATAATGTCATCTCTATGTGGGAAATATTTGACTTACAAGCAAGAAATGTCCATTTTAATCTCTGTGTGACCAAGAATGATTATCATTGATTGAGCCATATTATCAAGTCAAAACATAACGTCTAAGGGTAAGAGGCTCATGGGTCATGTGTGACTGCAAGATCCAAAAGTGGCATGATTACGATCATTTAGGTTCCACTATGATAAATCAAGATCCAAAAGTACTATCACATGAATCATGATCATTGACATTGATATCGTCACCATCATAACCGTGATCATATGCCACATACATGAGTATATCAACGTCAAAATCATTGGCATCATCATATATCATCATAATCATAGTCATTCATCTCAACCTCATTGTTATCATCATAATCATCATCATCAATATCCTTTCCATCATCCATCATCAACATGATCATCCTCATGCTTTTACGGTGAGTCCATTTGCATTAGGGTCACTCAAATGCTGTTAGGGACAATTAGATGCCATTAGGGTCATCTAGGAGCTATTATGGCCAATTCAATGCATTACGGTGAATTATGTCTCCATGAGAAACAATCAATATCAAATAGTGCTATAATCACCTGTATCATCATTATTGACATTGATATCATTGTTGTCATCAAAATCCTACTGGATATTGTAGAAATTATCATTTCCATATTTATCATTGTCAATATGCATCATCATCACCAACAACATATCGTTAAGCGCGCTCTAATGTCGTTAGGGACGGTAGGATTCCATTAGCATTATTTACGATGAATTAGGATCTCTTAGTTTCCAAAATGGACAATTAGGTGCTACTTATGTCAACATGCTCGACACTATCCCTGATGCAACATTGGAGTTTTCCTGACACTTTTTCTCGCACAATTCATTTGAAAATTCCTAGTGCAATTCCTAGCTATTTTCCTATTGCAAATTTTTACACTAATCTTGGCGCTATATCTAATGCTATGTCAAACATTTTTTTGAGCACAATTCTTGGCTCTAAACCTGGAACCGTTTCTTTTAAAATTTATAGCGTTATTCCTGGCTCTATACTTGGCGCTATGTTGGATGTTTTCTAGGCGCAATTATTGAATCTATTCCTAAATCTATACCTGGTGCTATGCTTGGCCCTTTTCCTAGGAAATTCCTGGTACATACCTTTCGAAATTCCTATTGCAATTCCTCATGCTATCTCTAGCTCTATAACTGGCTTTATACCTAGCACTATGCCTAGCACAATTACTAGCACAATTCCTTCTAAAATTCCTGGTTATTTTCCTAGCACAAATTTTGGTCCTAATGTTGGCATTATATCTGACATTATGTCGAACATTTTTCGAACACAATTCCTAGATCTAAACCTAGTGCAATTCCTATGTGGTTCCTTTCGAGATTTCTAGCATTATTCCAGGCATTATACCTGCCTCTATACCTAGTGCTATGTTGGATGATTTCTAGGTGCAATTCCTTGCTCTATTCTTGGTGCTATGTTGGATGTTTTTCCTGCCAAAATTCATGGCACAATTTCTGTCAGTAACCGTAGATCATTATATGGAGCTATGCTTGGTGCTATTCTGGAGGTTTGTTTGGAGGATATTCTGGGCGTTATATGGGTTTCTTTTTTGGACGATAATTGGGACGCTAATTGGGATGTTAATTGGGACGCTAACTGGGACGTTTATTGGGATGCTAATTGGGACGCTAATTGGGATGCTAATTAGCGTCCAAAATAGCACCAACTTTTAAAAGGGGATGTAAATAATGCCATTAAAAGTGCCATCCCATGGAAAAGAATCCACTTTGTCTAAAAAATGATGAAAAATACACTAAAAGTGATAGTGGATGCTAAAAAGGAAGCTAATCACATGGTTTTGTTGTAGTGTCATCATTTATTTATTTATTAATAAAATATTCTGCAATACATTAAATTATCCTTGACCTCACTTGGTCATCAATTACAAGCTTTATTATAAAATATAACATAATGTTCCTCAATGACATTAAATCATTTTGCAAATTGGGGCATGTGACATCAGGTTTATCCATAGGCTTTTCGATTCACAAAGGGCTCTCGGGTGGGGAAGGTTCTTTCCCAAGGTCTGATTGTGATGAACCATAGTCTTTCGTACGAGTCACAACCTTAGTAGCACTCATGATGTTGATTCATCCATGACCACTAGCGGCCTCCGGTGGGTTTTGATTTCCACCCGATGCACAACCAAGATCAATGGTCCTCGAGTTCATATTTTGATTGTTGGGTAAAGGATTAGTTAACACAGCTAGGACCTATGCTATGAACCTTGAGGCATCTTCCATACGAGGGCACAAGTGAGTGAGATGGTCCTCCTTACACAATTTGCAAGGAAACTTCACCGTATGTTTAGACTGCTTGTCCCCCCCAACATTAGTGTTCTTGTCATTATTATTAGCATTTTCGTTCTTGTTCCCACCCTTATGATTATTTTTTCCTTTTTTCTTATTCTTTCCAGGATGCTGGTTTCCTTTCGGGTTCGACGATTGCACGAAAAGTACATTTTCCGATTGGGTAGGTTGAGACGAAGCCGTAGCTTGTCCCAACACAGACTGCTTAATTGACAATTGGTTCACTTGTTTCATAGCTGAGTCCATAGGTTTGGTACTTGTACAACCCACAATACCATTGACATGTGGCCCAGGCTTGACCTTGGGGTCGAAATTGGACCTAGGAGCATTAGGTATAATCTCATACAAAAGTCCGGATTGAGCATAGATCAAATCCAACTGTTGTGCCCTAAAAATAGTTTGTTCCTCGTTTTGAACTCCGGATGTAGAAACATCCTTCGCTATGTAAGGTAATAAAGATTTGAGGAACCACTCAAGAAGAAAATCCAGTGATATAAAAGCTTTGATTAATTGTTTTCGTCCATGCCACTCTTGAATATGATCCAAAATGTGTGTGGCTTTATATTGCTATAAGGTCGACAAGAGTTCGATACCGATGTCGTAATGTACGGGTAGCTAGAAATGATTAAGGAAAGTCAACGCAAGATCATCAAATGTAGTATAAGCCCCCCTGATAACTCTATATACCATTTCTATGTAGGACCCATTAGGGAACGTTGAAATAGCCTCAAAATAATGGAATCGTCATGTAAGGAATTGGAAGAGCACCAAAGGTGGAAGGTGGTGACATGCTCACCAGGATCTTCACCAGCCTTACCTTCGAACTTGGGAATGTCCGAAGGACGCTTGTTAGGGATAGCCAACCATACTGGGTTATGAGACACAGGATCGTTCATTAATCTCGACAAGTCAGGTAAGTTCAAAGTTGCAAGGAAAGGGAGCCTAGGTTGACCCGGTCGATTCCACGCTCCCTGGTAGTTTTGATTCATGTAAGGTTGACTGGTATAAATACCATGGCCTTGGCCATAATAATCTCCTCCCATTTGACCCATGTAGGGTTGCATGGAAGAATTATGATGTGGGGTGCCTTGATTACGAGGCACTACAAATCCATAATTGGAAGAGTAAGCGGGTTGTTGATACCCGTTCCCATACGGTTGATAGTTTTGTCCATAGTGCGGTCCATACGAATGTCCATGAGAATATCCATAAGGTGTTCCATGGGATGTACCATGAGAATGTACATAGTTAGGGGTATGGGAAGCTCCATAAGCTGGAACATTAGACGATCCAGAAACAGGTACATGACCCACTGACACAACAAGAGGTACTTGAATCTGAGATACTATCGTGTGAGCAGTCGCAGAATGAACATGGTTAGTAGTAACATTCCAGCTGCAAGGCCCACGTGAACTAGGGGGAGGATGTGACATTAAAAATGCATTCGAAGGAACAGGGTTTGAAGACAAAGGGAATGCAAGTGGTGTTCCCAATGTTCACTCGTCTTGTTTCTAGTATGCACATAGGATTATTGAGAATAGGTCTAGGATGAACATGTGAAGTTTCCTCCACCACAGGGATGGAGGGTGCAATGTGACTAGTGCCCCCAAATCTCTCCACATGGAAAGGGATGGGAGTGCCCCCAGGCGTACTGCTAGGACCAAATTCCAACTCAAAATGATGTGCCAGATCGGGTGCAAGGATATCAGACATGTCATATCTAACATGAATAGTGCTTACGGGTTCATGGTGAGTCTCCTCGCCCGGAAACCAATACTGGTGACCTATGAATGAGGGATCATAACCAGATCGTGAAGGCTGTTCGTGTGAAGCATCATATGTACTAATAGGTTTTTCTTTTCCAACCTTGTGAGGTGGAGAAGACATCTCTAGAATCTCATCCTCATGATCTCCCATGGTGTGTGAATCAAAGTGAGAAGTAGTCTGCCTAGACTGTCTGGTTCTCTCTCCCAAAGGAGGAGGAGACGTGGAAGGCAGAAGTCCTGCTAAATGACGAGAATGACGGGGTGCCATGCTCGAATCCACAATAACTCAAAAAATAAAAAGACTCGATCTAATTACGCAAACCCTAGGAAAACTAGCATGCACAGAGCATACACCTATAAAATGTAAAGCCAAATCACAAGAAAACAAGGGTAGGATATGTGAGCTCCCAAATGAAGCATGTATGTCTCACATAGGAGAGGCTTGAGACTCCCATACACAACAATCGGAGGTTCGTAACCAATTATAGTGGTCATCAGCTTCAATGCATCTAGGGACTGTGCTGTTCGACCCCTACCTGGCCAAGACACTTGTAGAATAATCTCTGCAAATACCCCCTCGATAACCTAGGTAAGGCAACTAAAGTCACCTCAATATAATCAATGCTTAGGTGTATAGTCGTAGGCGGGATTGACTGTATGGGAAGGGTAGCAAAGCCCAAAATTCTCGAAAGAGCCCCCAGATACGAATACAATCTTGGAAATATCTTCGGTGCTACTCAGTTACAACCAGGGGTCAACCCAATCATAACCGCTCACACTGCCTCGTGCTTAACTCCCGTGTAAGAGGAGGATCCTGAGAAACACTAATTATATGAAGGATTTCACACTCTCACCTAGACAGACACCTAATTGTTTTGTTTAGTGGTCTTAGAGAATTGACTCACAATGAACTATTCCAAGACCCTAAAACCTAGTCTTGTTGGTGCACCCTAGAAAAGAAAAGAGTGTAATTCATTTTATTATGCGTTGATTTTAATTGGCTTTATTACTCAAAGGGTAAATGGCCATGCAACTAATGATGTTGTGACGCAATAAGAAGTAAAATGCACACCTAACAATCAATGCAAATGCACTGTATGCTAATCGAATGAAAAACAAGGTATGCTACTACGTGAAGTGCAAAATTTTTCCTTCAAATGTATATGTAATGATTTCCTATATGAAAATCTAACTAATATTCACCAAGCAAACTTATTGCAAGTACCATGCTAATGCAAAATGAAAACAATGCATAACAATGTAAAAAGAAAAATGTTTTTGTATTTTTGACTTAAATGAGATAACAAGCAAAAGTATGACTCTACAACCCTTAGAATCTGCAAGCACTCACAAATAGAAGCAAAGCAAAGCACCAAGGTAAAATAGACATAATGCACTAATCCCGAAATAAAAAATAGAAAATGAAATGACAAGAACATTTTTCAAAAATCAAATCAAAAGAGTCTCTGGTCAGAAGCAGAGGGGAGATACAGACTCCAGAAGCATCAAAGAAGACTCATCAATCACCCAAACTCACCTTGCAACACTTAATATTCCCAAAAAAGAAAAAAATCAGGGCATACGTGACTGTTCTCAGTAAACTTGTGTACATACGTGGCCATTCCAGGAAAACCAGCGTGTACACGCGACTGTGAAAGCAAAACATGCGTACAGGAAGAAAAAGATAGAAAAATAAGGTAAATGGACAAAATGAGACAAAATTTACTTCTCCAGGATACTACTGGGTAATTATGCTCCCAGACCCGACACAGAAACAGAGAAATCAGAGCAATAGAAGCACATTGAATGCCGAAAATCCCCAAAGAAAAACAACTAGGAACCTGCCCAGCGGAGTCACCAATTCTTTTACGGAGAAAACTTCCTATGGCTTGGGGTGTACCACAACAGACAGAGAAACCATAGAAATCAATCCCTTCCCAATATGCAAGAGAAATACAACATCTAACACTAAAGGATCTCGACACATACCTTATTCCAAACGGTTGTAGTAGATCCCCATTGAGCTTTTTCCAATCCCACTTGCTTTAGCAATTTACTCTCAACAATAGTAAACAAGGCAAGCATGCTATATGATATAGTGTTAGGCCTACTCTAGAATATATAATCAATGATACATAAGCAATTTAAACATATGCATGGATTCAATATTCTTTTAAATGCACATCATTGGACAAGAAAAGATATTTCTATTAAATAAATTAGAGATTACATTAAGTGACAACCTCTGTCGACACGTCTACGAACCGGAGAAACTGAGTCCTCCACTTGGGCCTCCACCACCTCAATCCTCCATATTTGGATAGCAAGCTCACAAGAGAAGGAAAGCTTGAGAAGAACACAAAGTGCTCCAAGGGACAAATGGATGTAGACTCAAGTACAAGCAAGATACGACAACAATGGACTATAGTTTTCTTGCTCTTCAATTCCTCCTCCTCAATGTATCCAAAGGGTTCCTTATATAGTGATTCAATGGGGTAATGGAAGGTCAAATCCGAGCAATATCGATGCATATGGAAGGCCAAGAGACAAGTGACTCAGATCCACATCAAGGAAAACTCCAAAAATATTTGTCCTTTTGCACACATCTTGATGTACACGGGTTTAAGGGTAATATCTGCGTATATACGGGAGAAAGTGATTAAAAGTCATGTGCAATAAATAATGGGTGTTTTTATGGATGATCTTGGAAACATAAAAGGTACAAAAATAGTCCATGGGGTCCAAAGAGTCTGCAGAGGGACAGGGAAGGCCATAAAAGTGTGATCAACCATATGTGGTAAAATTAGTTGTAACAGTTTACATACATGAGAATATTTCTCATGGGAAATAAACCCTTCTATTTGTTCAATGTAAACTTCTTCCTTGATAATTCCATTTAGGAAGGAGGTATTTACATCCATATGATGCAGCCTGCACCCCATAGTTGAAGCAATATCAGTGTTCTGATGGAAGTATATCGAGCCATAGAAGAAAATGTTTCATTATAGTCAATTCACTATTTATGAGAGAATCCTTTGGAAACAAATCTGGCCTTGTGTTTTTCGACACTACCATCTGCTCTATGTTTAATATTGAAAATCCATTAAGAGGTGATGACTGAATTTCCCTCAGGTCTCGGTACAACCTCCCACATGCCATTCTTCATGATAGATTGAAATTCCTCTTTTATGGAATCCTTCCAAACTTGGTGTATGGATGATTCTTCGTACATCGTAGGCTCTGAGTCAATGATGTGACTCATCAATGCTACATAAATAAAGAACCTATGAGGTATTTTCCTTTCCTGATGGATTCTATGTGGAACTTCATGCCCCTCAACATCCTTCAATGTTTGTTGTGTCCATCTAGGTATTTTCTGGCTTATTGCCATATCTGTGGGAGCATCAACTGTCTCAATTGGATCAATGGGATCGATCAGTTCATTCTTTTCTTCAGAATCCCTCTTAACTTCTAGAGGGGGAGATGATCTGATATCTTCATCTTCATCATTCTTCGCATCATATCCTTTTCCTTTTCGTATATCTTCGTCTTCATCATTCTCCACATCATATCTTCTTCTTCAAAGGTTACATCCCTATTGACTTCGATCTACCTTGATCCTGTAATGTATATTCTGTAAGCATTTGAGGACTTACTGTATCCCACAAATGTTCCCTTCTTTTCTGAAGGTTCCAATTTCATCCTTTTATCCTTGTGAACATGAATGTAGACTGGGAAGATAAAGATACGAAGGTGGCTTGACTTCTGGCTTCACTCCTGTGAAGGATTCTTCCAGAGTCATGTCCTTCAAGATTTTATGAGGGAATCTATTTTGTACATAAACAAATGTTCTAGATGCTTCTTCCCATGATAACATTGGTAGACTCTGGTCATGTATCATGGCTTTGGCTACCTCCACAATTGTTCGGTTTTTCCTTTCTACAGCCCCATTTTGTTGAGGGTTGTAGGGAACTGTGAGCTCCCTCTTAATTCCTGCTTCCTTTAAAAAATCATTGGATTCTATATATGTATATTCTCCACCATTTTATGATCTTGGGATTTTAATTCTTCTTCTTGATAGATTCTCGACTTGTTCTTTGAACTCCTTGAATTTGCAAAGTACTTCCTCAGATTCCTTGGTCTTGAGGAAGTATATCCACGTATTTGTTTAGTGGTTATCAATAAATGTTACATAGTAGTTGTAACCACCCAATGAAGTAACAATCATGGGTTCGCACAAGTCATAGTGTATTAGATCCCATATTCCCTTGGATCTGCTTTCACTTTTCGGAAAGGAACCATTGGTATTCTTACCAACTGCACGTCCTCGATATACACCATCATGGTATACATGAAGAATTGGTAGACCTGTCACCATTTTCCTTAATGCTGGGAGAGATTGATAGTTTAGATGAGCTAGTATTCCGTGCCATATCTCATTGATGTTAGTGGAATCATGGGCTAAATCTTGAGCTGGCAGAGTGCTTAGACAATACATTCTTTCCTCCCTTACACCAATCACTTTTTTCGTGTTCATGCTAGAATTCTTGTGTCATGCAAGCACATTTCCATTTGCAAATGTAAATCTATATACATTGTCTTCTAAGGAAGAGATGGAGACAAGGTTTCTTTTCATACCAGGTACATACAACTAATCATTAAGATGTAGTAAGTCATTGGATTCCAACTAAAGAGATGTAGAGCCAAACTCTTTCACAGGTAGTTGGCATAATCTCCAAGTACAACACGAAGATGGGAGTCTTTCTCAACAAATTTTGAAAGGTTAGCTTTATAACCAATCATATTCTTAGAAGAGCCACTATCTATAAGCCATGTATCACTAGTGGTGGGAACTGTACCTGATAATGCTGATATGAAGAAGAATTATGTACGATCTTCATTTCTTTGTTTCTTGTGATGATGTCCGTCTTCCACATCAGTTGTTGAATCTTCATGCTTCCTATTATTTGAACTAAAACACTAGCTTGCATAGTGACCATATTTCTTACACTTATAGCATTGTATGTGTGATAGATCCTTCTTATTTTCCCTTCGATATGGAGAAACACTAGCTTGCATAGTGACCATATTTCTTACACTTATAGCATTGTATGTGTGATAGATCCTTCTTATTTTCCCTTCGATATGGAGAAAAACTTGGTCTCCTAGCTTGGTGATTATGTTTGTGAAAATTCCTTCCTTTTCCCTTGAATTTCTTGGCATGAGTGTTGAAGGGTTTATTCTCCTCGACTTGAGGACCACAGAGTCTTTTCCTTGCTGCAATCTTTGTCTCTTCTTGAGTGCATTCTTCCCATAACTTGTCAAATTTGGGAAACTTGGTTTGACAACTTATGGTCTAGATGAAGGAATCCCAAGATGGTGGAAGACCATTTAGAGTGGTCATGACAAGATTCGTTTCTTCAATATTGTCTCCACTAGAACTTAGCTTGTCCCCAAGTTCGGTGATCCTCATGAAATATGAGGCAATAGATTGTGACTTAATCATCTCCATATGTGATAGTTTGTTCCTCAATGTGAGAGTCACATTGATGCTACTATGTTTGAATAACTTATTAAAGGTCTTGACCAGCTTCCTATCCATCTTCTTTTCTGATATTTGTAGAACCAAGTGATCTTTGACTGAGTCCACCAGAATCCTTCTTGTTTTTGCATCACACTTCTTCCAATGGGACTTGTCTCCTTTTGCTTCTGGCTCTGGAACTTTCTCATTGAAAAACTTCAAGAGACCATTTTCTTCTAGGATGAGAAGAACCCTAGGATTCTAGGATATACAGTTTGTATCCCTGGATCAAGACAATCTTCAACCTTCATTCCAATCATCTTGTTTGTAGGTTTGAACCAGAAACCCTAGCAAGAGTTAGGTCAAAAATAAATTTTTTAATTTAGTGAAACCGACCTTACTGATAGATGTGTCTTAGTAAGGAAATTTGAGGAAAGGTGACTTCGAGCCAAAAGAGTGGCGAGAAAACTCCGAAACTTGATTTCCTAGTTTCTTCCTGCAGTATCCCGTAGTGTCTCGTGGTCAAAAATTGAAACTTCTTGAAATTTGTGTTTTCTTTCACCAAAATATGTGCCTCCCCTAGAGCAAAGTTTCTACAACTCTTTTTCTGCTGAAGAGATGAGGGAAATCCTTGGAAGGTAAACCCTAGATTCCGACAATGACCTCTTCTAGAACTACTTTGATATCATGTTGGTTTGTACAAGATTATAACATTATATCTTAATGGCAAACAATAGGATCTCTAGAAGAAAGACAAAGCACATAAACAAAGAACACATGAATTTATTCTGGGAAATCTAATATGGAAAAACCCAACAAACCTTCATATAGAGATAATAGCAACAGTGATCAAAGAGAAGAAGAAGAAGAGAGAGAGAGAGAGAGAGAGAGAGAGAGAGAGAGAGAGAGAGAGAGAGAGAGAGAGAGAGAGATAATATCTCTCTAAGGACTCTCCTTGATTGTAGTAGCGCACCTTTCTTTGCTGGAACAACTTACCATGAGTCGATGACATAATGAGGAGAGGAACCTCCTATTTATACTAATTTTCCAAGTGGAAATTTTACTGTGGACGACTTGACAGTTTGACTGGGGCCGACCTACCTTGGGGAAATAAAAAATCATTTTATTTTATTATTTTCTTGTGGACTCTTTCCCCAGGGTTTACATTGATTCTTTCTAGAGTTTACATGAGTAAATATATTACTATAATCTCCCGTAGGAGGTACAAGGAAATACAATACAAGTATGCTGAGAATAATTTTGAAAGTTGCACAAATTCCAATAAATCATCAATTCAAAGTTTCAAGACTTACAAGTAAAATTTCCATTTGTGGTGGAACTCCTATAGTAACATGAATTCATACTTATAACGCTAACACATTTTCACTCTAGGTTTCTTACATCTTTCTTCTTCTATGCCCCATCCACCTCACATTAAATATTTTATACCTACAACTATTGGTGGAAGAAAGGCCTTAAGCTAAAACTTTGAAAGTGAGTAATTTCTCAAGCAAATCTAAACAACTCCTGTATCACCCCACTTCCCTAAGCACCTAAATTGCACATGCAATTATTTGTAAACAAATCAATTAAGCTATAACATAATAAAGGAAATTTGACAGAACTATGTTAAAATGGGAACTACAAGTAAACCCATTGGGGACATGGATGCTTATTGGTAGTGGGGCCATGCTTATTTTACCTCCTTGCTTCCATTACCCTCATTTCTTACACAATACTTCATCTTTATCATAAGGGTGATTCAAGTGGAAGTTGATAATGATATACTAATGTGGGAAGTACAAGTAAAATTGTAGGGGCTATGTATGCTCATTGGCAGTGGGGACATGCTTGTATGATACCATGGGGGCTTCATCNTTATCATGTTCATTCATAAAGGGGGTTTTTTAATTGTCAAAAATAAGGTCAATATATTGTAGGTGTTGGGGGGAGGGGGAGGGGGGTATGGGGGGTTTATAAGTATTAGGGGGTATTAAAAGGGGTATCAATTAAAAATATGAGACACATTGTAAAAATAGGAAAGTTTTTAATTAGAAAGATGTATTGGGAGGGGGTCTCAACAAAAGGATTTTCATAGGCATTTACCGATATCTAGTGAAATTAGGGGTATTCTCTAATATCGCTTGAATGAAGGCACTATGACATAGTTTCTCTGAGTGAAGACCCCGTGTATGATACTAAGGCAACTTCTTCGAGGCTATGGACTCTAGTGGGAATCGAAGCAATGTCGGGTTAAATGGAGATGAAAAACACATATAGGCAATTGTTTACTCACACAAAGTGAATCTGTTGGTCACACTTTATATCAATTATTTGTGGATTTTAAGTTAAGGAAAATTAACCTCATAAATTGGATTGAACAGGTAGTCTGTCAATTACTTGGTGTTTGTGTCTAGTAGGAACATCTTTTGAATTCATAAACATATGGTGGTACCCATAATTTGGAGATTAATATTTACAATCATTGAGATTATTTTTAAAATTAGGTGTGAATAGGTTTCTAAGTAATGTTAGACATAGGTAACTACTTTACCAAGTTCATCATCATTTGTTGATCCCTCAACAACTCCCCTTATTTTTTATGAAAATAAAGTCCCCCCATTTTTAATTTTGTAGAAGCATTGCTTTCATTTTCATATTAATGTTGTCTTGCTTGATTTTAGTAGATGGTTTGGTAGTTTCCTTTCTCGTGTTTGGTTTTATTATTGTTTCTTTGGGGTTATCTTTTGTTAGATGATGATTTGGTGATGTAACATTGAAAAAACAAAATCATTAGTGAAATTCTATCGCTATATTTATCTTAATGGTTATCATTTTAATGGAGGAATTGTTGAGTCATTTAAACATGTTGTTTCATCGCATTTCCCTCACATTAGTTATGATTGTGCCATTGGAATATTTTGGCTTCTTGGCTATTCAATAACACCTGCATGTTTATATTTGAACTTATTCAAGTTGATTCCATGGCTTGGTTTGATTAAATTAGATTAGCATAATGTTTCCACAATCTTGCGAAGTTTTGATTTTTTAACACATAATCAAATAATTGAGCACTTTGGAAGATTGATATAATTTGATTAAAAGTCAAATTTTAAGATGGTTGATACACATATAAAAAGGATATATATCAAAGAGTAAAATCAAGCCCACACTATTAAGATTTGCATGATACATTATTTTTACATGTCTTATTTTTATTTTTTGAAAATCATTCATTTTCTATAATCTTTTATTCTTTTCTAATATACAATTAATTCTATTAAAGATTCAATAAACCTTTGAAAATTTTATATCAAAGTTTGGTGACAAGAATATAATTTTCAAATTTGAACTAAGCATCAATGATTACCAACATTAAAATATAAATGCAATTCAGCCTACAACTTAGCTTGTTAATAAATGAGGTTTTCTTTGATATTCCTTTGTATTTATATGCTTCCAATTAATGCATTTTGGATAAAATATAATGATTTTGGAATTGGTTTTTGGTTATTTTCCTATCTTGCAAATAGCTAAATAAAGCAAAATTTTACTTAAATATTAAATAACGTTCCCATGTACATAATATTTTACGTTTGATTTTTCTGATCATTTAAATAACATAATGCTTATTAAGGCTTTTAGGAAAATTAGATAAGGAGAATGATGATCGAATGTGAGCGATAGTCACGATGAAGAAGTGGAATGTGCCAATATGATTACGGGAAAAAGGAAACATCGCCACGTATGGAGGATTGTGATTAATGCAAATCAAATCCGAGGGCCAAGTATCACTCGATCGCATGGTTGAAATCTTATGTCTGCCACGTTTTCACTCTTGCTGCAGAAGGTAAATTCACCCCGTTGGAAAAAGAGGTGTCATGGCAGCTAAAGCTACACTGCATGAGTTTGCAAAAGTTGTTGCACAAGACCGTTGGGCACAAATAAATATAACTTGGGAAATTTTATCCTCAGTAATTATATGCTGATATTGATAGTTATTTAGATATTATTTTAGATTTTGGATTTGTTTGAGTGAATCACTAAGATTAACCTAGGTGTAATAAGTGTACAGTAGGATTTATTTAATGGTCATTGTATCTTGTTATACTTAAATGCATCTTGATTAAGATTTAAATAAGCTTTAGTTAAAGAAACTCAATCTGTTTTTTGTTTTTTCATATCGGTTTTTTTGTTTGTTTATTAATTAGTATTTGTTTTGTGCTTTTATCAACTCTAACAATGTGGTATGAATAATAGATATACAATTATATATTTTAGCGTTTGTTTAGTACTCAGCTATCTTCGCAAAACTAAGTGGTTGGTTGTGCTTATGGGCATTCACAAACCACTTTACTTGTGGTTGTGGAATTGTATTGCTTGATGAAACCACCAAATCAAAATTCTAGAGCTATTTAACCAAATTGAAGGATGGTTATGCCACATGTGTTCCACCAAATCACAAAACCAATCTATGACCTTAAAAAAATGACCTAGGTTATATCAAGAGAGAGAATTTTTATTTAAGTTTCATAAAAAGTTTTGATTTAGATCTCTCACTATATTTCTGATTATATTTTGATCGCAGGATTTAATAAGCTACAACTTGATAGAGTTGATATCGCAAAAGGGGTTTGATCGAAAGTGTTGCAATGAATATTGTGGAAGCTTGTACACAATTGGTGTTCAAAGCTTGTATAGTACAAATGCTGAAATCAACTCCACCTGCTACAAAGAAAAATGAATCAACAGTTAGCTATTATGCACCATGAAGTTAGAGGAATGAAAAGTTAGCTACAATGCGCCATGAAATTAGAAATCTTATTTATGGGAGAATGTGTTTGATACCAACTCGAAAATGGAGCATTAAGAGAAAAAAAAAGTAATCAATAAGATCATGAAAATCCATATGCAAGTACAAGAGTCACGAAATAATTCATAGGAAAAGTACAAGGCTAGACATGATGAACAGGAGGTTGAGAAAACATTCAAGGTGGGAGGTAGAGTTTAGTTGTACTTGAATAAGGAAAGACTAAAAGGGCCTAGTAAGAATATCAATGCATTATGGTATGGTCCTTTTGAAGTGTTGGGGAAGGTACGAGATAATTCCTATAGACTTAGTCTACCCCCATATATGCACACTTAGTAGTGAATGTGGAAAATCTGAAACTCTATGATCATTCTATTTTGGACTAGGAACGTGAGTAGGTCTAACCTCTTATAAAGAAATTAGCACTAGATTCTCAGTAAAAGTTAGCATAAGACACAATTTTGCAGAAGATGCCCGGAAAAAACAGGAAAGGGAAATGTGAACTCTAGTAGGTGGGGTTGAAAGGACAACTTCTAGGAAAGGATAAATGGTGCTCTAAAGAGAAGGAAAAAGGAAAAAAATCCAAACTTCAATCAACTAATTTATCTACGGATCAAAAGCCTCCCAAAATGGGGACGTGTGATCCGAAATGGGTCAATATATAATTTTTCATCTATTTTAGCATTTTTTGGGTGGAAAGATTGGATGAATTGTCTTGTAGAAAACACCTTAGGGGTATGTCTCACTTTGTGGATTTGGGGTCCAAAATATTTTGAGGCATATTTGAGGGATTAAATTATTTTTTTGGGGGTAAAAAGTTTATTGTTTATGCCATACTCCTTGATGCTATTCTACACTCTAACACCTTTCCAACGGTGCAAGAATCACCTCAATTAGAGCATGTACGATGAAGTTATGCCTCTTGCAAGTTGACCAATCATGTTGACCACCATGGTACTGAGTGGATTCCATGTTAGCTCTAATTGCTCACACATGTGAACTTTCAAGAACATTCTAGGAGGTCAACAACCCTGAGCATAATAGGGAATTGAGGAATGCGAAACCCCTAAATTAACCCTAGATAGTTATCATAGTATTTTATATAACATGTTGTTAGGAGAAGAAGGGTCTTCCATTTATGATGATATTATTGTAGTGTTCCATAGATGAGCAATAGTAATCAAGTGGATATTAGAGTAGAATAGAGTAAGTAGGAGATCCTATAGTAGTCATGTGGGTCACAATGTCAAAGGTGACTCCATAAAGAATACATTTTCCTTTGTATTTGCATTCTATATAAAAGATCAAGGCTCAATCCTCATTTCTGGTGGGTTTTTCCCCATAGTAGATTTTCCCATAATAAATCTTTTGTTTTATTGTGTGGATTGTATATTTCTCTGCTCAAGTTATTTTTCATACAACTCTAGTTTATTTAAGAGTCAATGGAAATTTAAGCTAATAAAAAGAACTAAGTTGTAAGATATGTTGTGATGAAATGTTACAGTGGAATACCCACGACAATTTATAAATTAGATGTAAGCTCAATGAAATCCTGTGAGGGAATACAAAAATCATTGTCGTTAAACATCTGAAAGCAAGAAAAAGTGAGTAATACACCACAATAGATCTAATTTTAATCAGAGCCTGAGCTCTAAATTATAAAATAGATGTGACATTGATTGCTTTGAAAGTTGATAGGCCTAGATGCATGTGTCCCTTCTTCCTCCTTGATTAATGGCCAATAAGACAAAATGTCTCTAATGAAAATGATACAGGGTACACAACAACTTCTCCAAGTGTCATTAGTCTAATTAAAATGGAAACATGTGTTTGGTATTCAGTTGAGGATCTCAATTTACGAGGATCCCTAAATAGGAAATAATATCTACCTTATATTTCATAATAGGTCAAATAAGAGTCTAAAATGAATTGTTCTTCCGATTTAAAATTCCATGTTACATAACTTACATGCACTTTGGTCATGAGGTATGTGATAGTCACACTCCATGCTTAGTTGGTAAGAACAAACCCTAAATTGTACAAGATTAGTGTGATGGCTATGAAAACACCACCCCTAAAATAGCTTATAGTGACCATGAAGTCATGAACAAATGGGAGATAAGAATAATGATAATAAAATATGTTATCAATATTGGAGATACGAATAATGGTAATAGAATATGTTTTAATCGATATACAATTGAAATAAACGGTATCATAACCATGGGTATCTCCTTTTATACTCTAATAAGATTAAATTAAAAATAAAAATACTAGACAACAACGAAGTAAAAAAACTACACACAAGTTAAAACCCCTAAATGATAGTTGTGTTTGGAAATATGTATAAAAAACTTAAAAATAGATGAAAAAACTATCATAAATATCAATACTATAATCAAATAATTAATAAACTTACAAGTAAATAAAATAAAATAAAATACCCTACATTCCAAAACTATAATAAAATAATCAATAAAGTTGATGTAAGATGGTAATTTAATGTGAAACCATACCCCTCATGATATGGAGGACCTTGAACTTTGAGTGACTATCATGACTACCACTCTACATACCAAGACTATAATCAAATAATTAATAAAGTTGATGGAGGATGGTAATTTAATGTGAAACAATGCCCTCATGATATGGACTACCTTGAACTTTGAGTGACTATCATGACTACCTTAACTTTGAGTGACTGTGACTAATCTCTTAGATATAAAGAGTTAATGATAAAGATGAAAATAAAGACCCTTTCAACATGGAACATTATGTTTCTCAAAATCTAGGATCTTATCTCCACATAATAAGTTAATGATACAACTTAAAATGCTAATACAACATAACTTTTCTTACTTAAACTTTCAAAAGAGCAGCTTTTGTTAATTTGAAGCGATACATACTTCAAATGAAAAGTGGCTTTTGTAATAAGTTAGAATATGATTTGTGGTTAGTGGATTCTATTTAAAATGGAAAATACTTTGGCCAAAACATGTCCTATCATAATGATCTGGTCATTGTTATGAATACAGTGGTGAAAAGATCAGGAATATCGACAGTGGCTGGCAAATGCAAATGCATAATATAGCAATACATCCAGAAGAATATTTCCATATCTCAAAGAGTCAGAAGTGAGCCATCCAAGCTGTCAGTTCATCCTGCAATGCTGGGCTGTACAACAGAGGCGTTTCTAATTAGAGAGTACTTGAAGATTTAGCTCTTATCGCCTCTTGATTGTGGCTCAGAGTTTAAAAATAGATTCCTTCCCTTCTTCCTTTGCAACTGCAAAAGCGTTCGACAAAGAGTATCAAGTTAATTTACAATAGACAGTTTCATAATATTACTGCATGCACAGTATAGTATTGAATATGGAGCAGAAGTACGTTCATTCACAGGCCACATGTTTATGATCAGATTTAAGGTGAAGGCAAACTTTTCCCACTGTATGTAATTTGTTGTTTGCTATTTTCCATATTTTGCTACAAAATGTTTGTGTGTTGAAACTTGTTGCTGCTGCAGAAACAAGAAACAACTCATGTTGTCAACATTACGATGCAATGCCGGCGCGAATTTAAGGTGCGTTTTTTTATTACACGTACTGAAATGGTTTCACTATTGAGAAATGCCACCGTCCTTTAGGGTTCACTGTTGAAATGGAATATCCTTTATTTACTTGTGCAGCTGCATTTCGTGTTTGCTTGCTTATTTGGCTTCTACAACTCTGTTTCTTGCTTCTTTGTTATATCTAGTCTTCAGTTCAGTTCAGTTAGCCGTATTTACAGAATGACTTCTGTAAGGTTTGCTCACAATATTGGTAAACTTTTCAAACCAAGCATACATGGTTAGTCCCATGGATTCTTAGAGACTTATTTCAACACTATTCCAACAGCCTCCTCCTCCCATTAGCCACCTCCTCCTCCTCCTAGTTTGAATTGAACCAGGCCAAGGCTCTAATACTATGTAAGGTTTTCCTTTACATCAAAATTTGCAATGTTAATAAACTTTCCAAACTATGCACAGACTAACCTTACATCAAAATTTGCAATGTTAATAAACTTTCCATAACTATGTGTCAACTTTTCAAACTAAACATACATAGTTAGTCCCATGATCCAAATATATTAATTCTGAAAGGTGCCGCTATTATTCCAAGACTAGTACAACAACTTCTCAATATAACAGCATCAAAGCCGGAATTAACTACGCTCCTCGAACCTCTCCAACCAGGGCAGGAAGGGCAGGAATTTGACGGGCAAATTGCCAGTTACGAGGTGATTTGCTAGATCACAAAGTTGTCCAAACTGTCAAATGGTAGGCTCATGCAATCCACCACATTGCAAGACATTTAAGGCTATATCAATGTGTATATTGTTGAATGACTTGGAGCCTTATTGTTGAATTGTCCTTGTGCCTTAAAGAATCTAGTGTTTACATTATTTTTGTCTAAATCTAGTATCTCTTTTTATTTATCTATTATATGCATATTATATGCATATATGAAATGAAAATATAGGAGTCAGCTTTCAAACCGACCATTTGCACGGATCGAACTACCGCGTTCGCGTGACCGCGCGGTCACGGTCCTATCGGTGCAAATGGTCGGTTCGAAAAGACCAGCCAAAAATATATGCATATATTATAGGTTACTCCTTAAAAATAAAAATAAAAACAAATACACAGTTTTCCATAAAAATACCTATTATATGCATATATTATAGGTTACTCCCTAAAAATAAAAACAAATACACAGTTTTCCACAACTATGCGTATTGTATATCATTTGTATGTTATATATAGAAAACACAATGCTTTTAGCACTTGGCATTTTCTAAACAAAACTAAAAGGTGAAAGGAATAACACTAAGGATATGATAATACAACTATACTACAAAGCATGCTAGGTATAGTGATTCGATTATGTCTCATCAATTATAAAGTGAGAGAAAATGATCGTCTATTTTTTATTTATAATCCAATGCTCACTCGAATATCCACTTACAATGATTCTTTGCATCCAACTAAGTGGTAGTGGATTTGTGTTAATAGTGCATTTGAAAATATCAAGAAGAGTATTTTCATCATGTTGAAAATCTATGTTAGTGGATTTACGATTAATATTGCATCTAAAAATATCAATAAGAGTATGTTCATTTAAAGCAAGATGAAAATTTAGAAAGGCATCTTTAGCGTGAAAGATATACTTTTGGGTTCATTCTCATCTCGTTACAGCTTATAGCGGTAAATCAAACTCTTTACTAATTGTTTTATTTGTCGGTCACAAAGCAATGGAGGTAGGCTTCAATGCATTTGTTAACCATTTTGTTTTGACCGATGATAGCCAGTTCAATTCCTATTGAAATATATTCCAATTTGATTACAACATTTTTTTTCATAAATTATTTTTAAATTTTGCATCTTTATCACTAACAATGACCTCAAGGAACCCATGCAACTTATAAATGATTTTACAAAAAATATTAATGATATGCTTAGATGAATTTATTTTATTTTTTCTACCTTGTGATTTATCTCCTTTATAGAACCTATGCCCAAGATCTCATTTATCTCCAAAAATGCTTACATTTTCCTTCCCTTTATCTTTGGGATTCTAAACTATGTTTTTTTTCTTCTTGTAGTTGCAATGGAGGATATTTTGAATTTTCACTTGATGTGGTTTATGGGGCTTTTACCTTGAATAAACCTTGTTATGTTTTTTTGGAATGACCACTTTAATTTAATTCATGCAACTTTTCATTACATCTAGCCTTTTCCATGGTTGTAATATTGCCCATTTCTAACTAATCCTTTATGTGATGCTACCAATTGTATGTGACAACCTTAAGCTACACATGAATAATTTTGATAAACTTGTGTAAGAAGAAACAATGCCAAACATAATTAACAATCACTCACACACATTAATAGGATATTTCTCTCTCTCTCACACACACACCTTGTAACCTTTTAAATAATTTGTCCTTGAATGTATCCCAATTATATGAGAAAAACAATATGGAGATCTTCCATGACATGTACCAATTGTATGTGACAACCTTAAGCTACATGTGAAGAGTTGATAAACCTGTGTAAGAAAAAACAATAGCAAACAAAATTAACAATGGATCACACATACGCTACTTAGTGATTTATCCTAGAAACCCAAAAATAGGAAAACCAACAATCCTTAGAGTTTTTCCACTCTCTATCTCATTACATTATATTTTTTTTACAACACAATATTATATCCTCCAAAACGCTAGTCCATTAACCTAGAGTAGAATACAACCCAAATTCCTTAACCAAAATTAATTTACAATCGGCCGAAAAACAACTCAAAATGGACCAAAAATAGACCCATACTATTTATTTAAGGGGTGCCACCCCCTCACACCCCCCTAGCCAAGGGGGTTGATCAACTTCTCTAGACCCCCCTCACTTTGGAAACCTGCAAAGGGTACAAAACATGTCCAAAATTTTATCACTTCTTGTATTGTTTGAAACATGGGGTCAAGGGGGAAGCATTCAAGAAATAAACTACTAAGGGAAACAATGCCCATTGATTCTCTACACTAAGATAATTTTTCAGCACTAATAGAATTTGTCAATGAGTCTACAACATTTTTCAAGTTATAAACCTTTTCTAGTAGTACTTTGTTATGCTCAACCATGTCTCTAACAAAATGGTACTAAACATCAATATGTTTTTTCTTGGAATAATAAGTAGGATTCTTTTCTAGAAAAAATGCACTTGAGCTATCACAACTTATAATTCTCATTACTTTTTGAATAAAACCAATACACAGTCATTGCAACCATATGGATTTCTTACTCCCATGAGTGGCCACCTTGTGTCGTACTTTCTCTACCTCTTACTCTTCCAACTGATTGCTCCACCAAATAAGTTAAAAATATAATGACTTGTATATATTCCATGGTAAAGATATTAGACCCAACGTGCACCAAATAAACCTTGTATATATTTCTCCCTATGAGATTAAGGTCTTCCTTGGCAATAGATTGCATAGTCTAAACTTCCATGCAAATATCTGAAGACCCTACTTATTTTTATCCAATGTTCCTCCCATGGTTTTGGCATATAAGTTCTCAAAACTCCCATTGTATATTGGACAGTGTTTGGTTTAGTACAGATCATAATGTACGTCAGAATTCCAACAACACTAGCATGGGGAATACATGACATGTATTCTACCTCTTCTTTATTCTTCGGACATTGATCTATAGATAACTTTGCACCTACATGAACATGTGCCTTTACAGATTTACATTCATGCATATTCAACCTCTATAATATTATCTCAATATATTTCCTCTCACTCAACCAAAGTCTTGTATTGAACTGGTCTCTTTTAATTTTCATACCCAAAATAAAATTTGCATTACCATGATCTTTCATTTCAAACTTAGAATACAATTGCGCTTTTAAATTCTTGATGATTTCCTTGTTGTTTCCAATCACCAACATATCATCAACATACAAGACAACATAAATAAAATGATCACCAACCTACTTAGACCACACAAATAAATCTACATTCCTTCTTAAGAAACCAACACTCAATATATAAGTACCAAACTTTTGATACCACATTCTTTGTGATTCTTTTAACCCATATAGGGACTTCTTCAACTTATAAAACAACTCATTCTTTCCCTTCATCACAAAACACTCTCGTTATTTTATGTATATTTATTCTTCCAAATCAGAATGCATAAATGTTGTTTTCACATCCAATTTCTCTACTTCAAGATAAAAATAAACAATAATAGATAGGAACTTTAATAGAAATTGGTTTAGCAACAAGAAAAATAATCTCACCCAAATCAATTCCCTCCATTTGGGATATCCCTTATCTACTAGGAAAGCTTTATACTTCTCCACCTTAACTTTATCATTCAACTTCTTCTTAAACAACATTTGATACCAACAGGTTTTCCTCCATTTGAAAACTCAACTAGATCCCAAGTCTTAGTTTTATCCAAGGGATCAATTTCTTCAACCATTGTCTTCTTCCAAAGTTTACTATCCTCTAAATCCAATTCCTTCATAACAGATCTAGAATCATAATAAATAATTGATAAAGAAAAATTAGAGTAGAAATTGTGTGGGATATACCTTTATGGTCATGTTCTCGAGGTTGTTCCTCTTCTAGTTCGTATTTTTCTATTGAGTCATATTCTTCACCATCTAAATCAAATTATGTTGTCTTTGGTTCTTCTTCCATTTATTGGACTTCCTATTTGGGAGAAACCTTAACCTCTCTAAATACAACATAATAGCTATACACAGTCTTCTTAGTTACAAACTAGGTTTCAAAGTTTATAACATTTTATACCATCATTATAGCTAACAAAGATACATTTTAACTTTACTATCCAACTTACTCCTATTTTCCGTTGGAACATGCACATAAGCATCAAAAGAAAAAAACTATAAGATATTTAAGAGATGAATATTTACCATTCCATGCCTCACGTGGAGTTTTTTCAACCAACGTTGATGTAGGTGATTGATTTACCAAGGAATATGCAATATCCATTGCATGTGGCAAGAATTCCTATGATAACCCTACACCACTAAGCACACTCCTTTCCTTCTCCATCAACGTAATGTTAATATTTTATACAACTCTCATTAGTTGAGGTGTATAAGGAGTAGTCTTTTTCCTTACTATTCCATAGTTAAATCTCCACCACTTTCTATCCTCCACACCTTTATTTTCTTCTCTAGTAGTTCCTACAAGAGCTTAAACTCTTTAAATTTATAAAAAACTTCATATTTATTATGGAAGAAATATAACCATTTGTCTGTCAAGAAGTCATTAATGAATAAAACATAATACACAAATTTACGTAGTGATGGAACAAGAATAGGTCCAAACACATAACCATGTATTAACTCCAACATTCCTTTTTCTTTTGTAGCACCAAATGGAAATCTTACCTGATTCTATTTACCGTATATGAAATGTTCACATAAATAGAAAATATCGATTAGGAATATTCTAAAATACCTTTATCATGTACCTTCTCTCCATTATGTCCCAGTCATTGATGCCATAAATTGTCTTGTCTACTGAGGCAAAAGGGGTTTCATATTCTTCATTTTTATTCATAGGAACAATAGAATTATTACACCTATCATTAAAAGTGATTCCCAAAAACTTGTACATAGTTATAATCCATACTCCCTACATCAACACTATTTATCCTTGAACCATCTTGCATGTGTATTTTTCAAATATAGTATGCACACCTGCATCCCCCATCTTACTTACATACATCAATTTTCTAGCTAGATCTGGGTTGTGCGAAACCTCGGGAAAATTTTTAATCCTTCCATGTTTGAGTGGCATATTAACCATTCCATGTCCTATGATTTTTACTCTCGATTCATCTCCTAGGAAAACATCACCTCCATTGTACTTTTCATATTAAAAAAACCACTCCTTGTGAGGAGTCATATGAAATGAAGTGCCCGAGTTGATCAACCATACATCATGATCTACACGTGTACCTATAGATTCCAACTAAGCATCACCTCCTTCTTCAGTAGAGGGTTTTGTTTCTATGGATAGGGAATCTTTAAATCAGGCTTACATTTATCAACACTCTTAGATATTAAAATTTTCTTATAATTCCAAAATTTACCAAATTTCCAACGTTTCTTTCCTATATTTTATCCTCATTTCCTCTAATAATAAGGATGCAACTACATCCAAAAAATTTAACATGGATTGAGTGGAACTACCAATTGCTACAACTAGATAATCCCAAGAGTCTAACAAAGAACATAGAAAGGTATTACACTTATCCTCTTCCTCCTTCTTAATATCAATAAAGGCCAGTTTACTTACAATATTATCAAAGGAGTTTAGGTGATTTGTCATGGTGTCACCATTATCCATCCTAAAAGGAAACAACTTCTTTCAACAAAAAAACTTGTTTACTAGGGACTTTAATGGTAAATAATACCTAGCTTGTCCCATAACTTATTTTCACCATCTTCCTAGAGATGTTCAACAACATTAAATCTGAGAGATTGAGTCGAGTCATGATTATGGATTTTATCTCTATATTTTTCTCAATATTCTTTTGACATAGTAGTGGGATTTGTACCGATATCCTTTAAAATGCACTAGTTCATGTCTACATGAAGATATTCCATATTCATATTCGATACCTTAAAATTCTCAATTTCTATTCTTGAATTTCTCATTGTTTTCCATGCATAAGATTCATTGTGCGAATATCCCACACCGACATAGGTTTATCGTAGACACAATATACCCTTTCTCTTCACAAGATGAGATATACCGTGGCAACAAAATCATCCCACTAAAGCCAATAAACTCACTGTGATACCACATGAAGAGATTTGATAAACCTATGTAAACAAAAACAATACCAAACATAATTAGTAATAGATCATCACACACACATTACACAAAGATTTACCATGGAAACCAAAAACTAGAAAAATTAACATTCCTTAGAGTTTATTCACTTTCTATCCCATTGCATTATTATTATTTTTTTACGCTACAATATTATAGAAACCAAAAACCCTAATCCATTAGCCTAGATTAGGTTACAACCTCAATTCCTTAACCAAAATTAGTTTACAATGGACCAAAAAAACATGGGCTGAAATATAACTCAAAACAAGAAAAAAATAAACCCTAATTTTTGTTTTCTAGGGTGTTGGTTCCCCAAACCCCCTTGCTCTAGGAACCTACAAAGAGTATAGCACATGTCCAACAACATGGAATTCTACTTGATTTTTTCGTTGTAGTGTTGAATATTATGTATTTAAAATTATTCTTTTTCCTTGTTAATCAAAACCATTCTTTTCTTTTCATCTCCATCAATTTTTTATCATTCTAATTTTACCCTCATCGGATACCCATATACATTGGTTGATTTGAATAGGATAATGGTGGGTTAATAATGATGAGTAACCCATTCATAGATATGATAAGTTTTGAAATAGGCGTGTCATCTTGGACTAGTGAGTTTGGAGAATTAACATTAGCCAAAAATATTTTGATGAGTTCTATTAGTTCATAATGTCCTTTCTTCCTCTATTTCTTCAATGCATCGTCTCTTTTTTGGCATCTCGTTGTGTTATTTTTGTTAATTATTGTATTAATGTATTACATATACGCATAATTTCTCAATTATCATGGTATTGTTTGAAACTTTGTGTTACTTCTTTCTATAACATATCCTAGTTTTGTGTAATCTCCTACCTTAAATCATCATGGTTCCATTAAAACTCATTCTTGAGTTTCTTTTTCCTCAACAACCTGCTTGTATTCGCCCTCAATTTTTTCAAAATTATTGTTCATATTTTCATTTCTTAATTTTTTCCTTGTCTTTGGGAAGACAAATTATCTTTTTGTTATTTAATAGTTAGTGATTGAGTGATGGAATGGTGTGGCTATAATGATTGCTTACTAGAAAGATTCTTGTTATTATGTGGACTCTAATTCACACACTTATGAACAAATTTGGTAGCTGTACAACAATATTTATGCTTTATGGACATATTAAAACCAATCGTATAGTTTCTAATCCCATGTTTTGTAGTTCCATGGTTCTTTCTAGTTGTGCAACTATGTAGTTGTATGACAATGTCGTCTATATGTAAATTGTGTGATTGTATGAAAGAATTGGAAATCGTTGTAGGAAAATAAAATGGTCAATGTGAAGGAAAAATATTGTGTATGGATGTGTGTACGAAAGTCTATTTGTTGTATAGATGGTGGTTGGTTTGGTGTATGACAATTGTAAAAAAATTTGGTTGTAAAATAGCTTGACATGATTCCCAAGGTGAGGGTATTCCAATTCGAGTAAAATTGTGTGTGTGTGTGAGAGAGAGAGAGAGAAAGAGATTTACATTGAATACCATACATGAAATGCAAGAAAATAATAAGCAGTTCCACATTAAATTATTACAAAGAAAATATACACACAAATAATATTATAATATTAAAATTAAAATTAATATTTGTTCAATTTTTTTAAATTCACATATTTTTATGTAAAGTCCCATAAATTTGTATGTATTTCACCAATTTTCCTTATTAAAGGCACATCTTGTTGGCTTAAGAGGCATGAGCCTTGTGGATCCTCAGGGCTCATGTCATATGGGCCCTCAATGCTTAAAGGTATTATAAGGTATGATCACTATGAACCTACAAGACACAATGATCACATGAGAATTGATACATAACTTTAAAATTATATTAATACCATACATTAATATTATTTTATCAAAGTCAATCCCATACCAATGTGTATGTGTACATACAAATGCACATAACATAATGTATTAGTATGGAATCATTTGAAGTAATATAGATAAAATAATATCTAATATGTGTTGATTTTATATTTAAGAGAGTTTATGAAATTCTTTGGGTTCTTATTTCATGTCTTGTAGGTTTGTAATGTGTATTCCTTAGCAGCTCTCAAGTATTGTGAGTCTGCATGATATGAGCCCTAAGAATCTATAAGGTTCATGTCAAGTAGGTCTACAAAGATTATGCTTTCAAGGATTGAGAAATCAAGCGATCTTCACCAAGAAGAAGAACTACATCAAGCCCATGGGGGTTAGAGTAATTGGTAACGAGTAATTGATATGAGGAGTTGTAAATGGAATGTCACAATTTCAAATCCCCTGTGGGTACTTGCATGCAAAAAAAAACTCATTTTTTGTTCATTTATTTAAGTAATTTGCAAATAAAAGGAACTATTACATTTCAAATTTTCAAGAGATAATGCAAGTACATATCAACAACCAAACTTTTAATGTTAATAATTAGATACCACTTTAAATAAAATAAGAGGAGAATATCATGTATATGTTAAACATAAAATAAAGTATTCACTGGAAATCAACATGAAGATTGCAAAATAAATAACTCAAAAGTAGTTAGAAGTTATGAATATTCATTTCTCTTTGTGCCAAAAGGGTTTTCTTTACTAATTAATGCTTACTAGGTAGTTGGTACTCATTAATGATAGGGTCACAAGTAGTTAGTGTTTTTCTATTTGAGATCCAACTTAAATAGCTAGGACTCTATGTATTAATTTGTCAAATATTGTTGTATTTGGAGCTTTACTCAAGTGAAAGTTTGACCCACCGCTAGAGGGAACTGAACATTCCTTCCTTTCTTTTGATTATAAAAGTATGAGACTATGTTTCACATTTTTTCATTGCAATTGTGCATTGTATATTGTTTTATACATTTATAATCTTTGTATACCTAGTTTGTTTTCTAATTTCAAGTGTTAAGGAACACTACAAGTGGTATTAGAGAAATTTCTTAATATAACATGCCTCTAGATTTTAGTATTTGTTTTAGGATAGAGACTTGAATCTAGAATATTTAAATAGCATAGATATTTGTCGTTCAATGGGTAAACATGTGGAAATGATATAATACACATAGAAAATACAAGTTGTTTAACTTGGTTTGACACATGCATATCCTTTATTGGAACCCCTTCGAGTATTACAACATTAAACAACACATGTATACATAATTTACTTCCATGTACATCTGTGTATATTAGAATCCCTTTACAAGTGCCTGAAACCAATCTTACATAATACTGTGACCATTTTGTTGCTATAGTACATTGAGAACAACACTTAGGGAAATATTTTTCATGTACCGGAGAATTAGGTAGTACGACTAATGACACTATGTAACCTACGTTAGTGTTGTGAAAGATTCAATTGATTAATATTGTTTGAATCCCTTTAGTATATCAAATAACTATATCACTTAACACTCCTTTGTTCTTAGAACCCTTCAAACCCTAGCCTCTATAGTCATCCATTGAAATTCCTAGATTTGTGCACCCATGAGGAATTTGGAAATTATGTCAATGTAGTAATACTTACTAGGGAGTAATACTCCTAATAAAAAAATAAAATACCAACATCAAAAAATTATATGTCTAGCCTATATTATTGTGGGAGACCTATCTAAAAGTACTCCTCACATTATGCTAATCACGTGGATATACATATTGATAAACCCTTATTTGGTGGACTCATAATAAAACTATTGTTGACACCTCTAAAAAAACTCACCTCTAACCCTTCATTTTATTGAGATAAGTCAAAGACACCATTTTGGTGGAATCTCAAGTGGTTCCACAGTTAATACTCGCACCATGAAATCACACACCATTTCATGATCATAATTTATGGCACTACTTTCCAAAAGTGTACATGAATAAGTTTGACAGTTTTTGATCCATTAGGATGGATTAGTTGATTGGAACACTATTGTTCTTTCCATGTAATTACTATTGAATTTTATAAACTTAAAGTGGGGGTCTTACATCTAGATCCATAATGTGCCAATGGTGTCAATGGTATACGAAATCTTATGGAGGCTACATTGCTTGGACCCAGTTTGTGAAGGCCATTTATGCTCATTTTAAATGTGACACTCACTATGTAGGATGATTGCCAAGATTACACCAAAATTGCATAGTTATTGGTTATATGGAATCTTGTGAGAAATTAAAAATCTACACATAGGAACTTTAAGATCCCTTTCTTAAACAATTTTTCATCAATGGTCTCAAGAAGGAAATTAGAATTCGTATCATGATGCAATGACTAACCACATGGTTGGAATTTTGTGAAAGATATATAGAAGTTGATATAGTGATCAATGCCCAAACCAAAACACCTTCATTCACTACTTGCACTTATCATTCAATAGTAAATACTCCTATCCCATCCAATTCTTAGCCATTGAAAATCCAAAAATTGTCACAAGAGTAGAGATGGAAGAGAGCCAATGCCTTAGACTTTTCTATAATTGTGATGGATGGAATTTCAAAGGAAACATATGTAAAGAAGAAAAAATATTCAACATGGATATGTCCCCACAAGACCAACTATAATAAATCCCATCTAAATACACTATTGCACATGAATTAAAATATACAACCCCTCCCATGGAAGAAGACACCACATCAGGGTAATTTTTAGGGGTGGAATTTTTCCAATTGGCTATTTTTTGGGACATTTTTCCAATAAATAAATTCACGAGTTGGTCATTTTTAGTCTCTAATATTGCCTATATTTACATAAAATATGTTTTTTTATCATAATATTCACCAAAATTTACAATTTTCANTGTGTTTCATTCCAAAATAATCTCCTAGAATACTACACTTAGTATACTATTAGAATCCTCAAAAATACCTTGCACCACATTGCTAGCTCCATGCGAGAAATCCCAAATTTCTCCTCATGTCTTAATGGGTTCTTCCACATCCCAAACCTTGAAGTTGTTTAGTTACATCAAGCACCTCAAAGTGATAGTTTTGATAGATAGTGGGAACACCCACAATTTTATTCATAGGTGAGGAGACAAAGAAACCCATAGTTATGTTTATGCCATCTCAAAATTTTAAATTATTATATCCAATGGTGGTATGGGAAAGTGTAATGGTGGAAGTGAAAATGTGAAACTTCAAATGGGCAGGTATCATCTCAAAACTCACATTTTTTTTATCAAAATGGGAGGGTGTGATGTAATTATTAGGGGTATCATCTCAAAAGTCACATGTTTTTTAATAAAAATGCGAGGGTGTGATGTAATTATTAGGGCATAATTATGGTTATTCACTTTGGGACTTGTCACCATTGATTTCAAGGATTTATACATGAGCTTCACCATGTAAGGAAAAAAAATACCCTCAAGGGGATTGCATCTAGATCAACAAACTGTCACCTCTCATTATATGGAGAAGTTATTGAATGAATTCCACTTGGGTATTATTGCACAACTCCATGCCTTGCAAGTAGTGGACACCTCCTCCATATGATATTCACCCTAATGAGTAGCTAGTCCTATCTAAGTATGAATGGGAATATGAACCACATGAACATCTGCCACCTTCACATGTAGAGCATGACCATGGTATTTCATTGATTCCAGGTAGTCAACCACCAAATATGCATCCTTATAGGCACTATTTTGTATAAAAGAGTAAAATAAAAATATCTTTAAGGATTGGTTAGATTTGATAGTCATAGATTCTACTATCAACACTTACACATCATAGGTGGTCATGTTATTAAATGAGGAATGAACTTAGTGCATGTGTAATAATTTTTGGTCACTCCATAACTTGACCATTAAGGATAATTTTTCAATTCCAGTTATTGACGATCTCTTAAATGAACTTCATGAAGCCATGTTTTTCACCAAACCTTACCCCCATTCAAGATATCACCAAATTCGGGTAGAAGAGGCAGACAACTTTTTGCACACATGAAGGTCATTATGAGGATTTAGTGATGCTATTTTTCCTTTAAATTGATCCTTCCACCTTCCAAACTCTCATGGACAATATATTTTGACCCCTCCTATGAAATTTTATGTTGGTATTCTTTGATATATCTTGATCTATAACAAAACATGGGAAATTCACAATCAACATGTTGATAAAGTCTTGTCACTCCTATACGACCACTATTTATTCCTAAAACATTCTAGATATACTTCTTGGGCCTCAAAGGTTGAATAATTAATTTATATTATAATATAGGATGGAGTACGAGTAGATCCCAAGAAAGTTTCGACTATGCAAGATTAGCCTTGCCCCAAGACACTAGAGATCTTGCAAGGGTTATTAGGCCTTATAGGCTATTACAAGAAGTCTATAAAAAACTATGGAAAAGTTATCTCTCCCTTAACTTCATTACTAAAAAGGAATGTATTTTTATGGATCAAGGGAATGAAATATTCCTTCTCTTCCTTAAAAGAGGTAATGTGCACCATTCTAGTATTAGTGGTAACATATTTTACTATGAATGTTTTTTTAGAATATGATTCCTTAAGAATAGGACATGGAGAAATATTGATGCAAGAAGTGAAGCCCTTACCATTCACTAGTATGCAATTGTCTGACTACAATTTGGGAAAATCCATATATGAGAAAGAGATCATGGCCACTCTTAATGCATTTGATCCTTGGCATCCAATCTCATAGGGTGGCATTTCAAGATCAAAACTAACCATCACAGTCAAAAGTATTTCTAGAACAAAGGTTATCATAACAACATGTTGATGTATTATTATGATATTTTATATAAGAAAGGTGAATAAAATGTGTCCATTTATGCTTTATCCAAGAAATTTGAGGAGGATGGATCCTTCTTTTCCTCCTCTTTATCAATTCCAAGTTGTCTTGAGAAATCTTGTCGGTAATAGTTGGAAAATGATGTTGTAGTTCAACTCACCCAAAGGATTAAATGATATCCAAAATTTCCTAATGGGTATACATGGTAGAGATACATTATTGTATAAAGGGTGTGTTGTTCTAGTAAAATAATATTTCTAAGAACACAAAATCTTAGAGAATTTACATTTATCACATATAGTGGGTCACTTAGACTTTCACAAAGCCTAATAAAGAGTCAAGTACTCATTCTTTTGGGAGGGATTGGAAACTAACATCTAGGATTTTGGGAGGGATTGGAAACTAACATATAGGATTTTTTAGTGGATCGTGACACTTGACAAAGAAACAAGGGTGAGATGGTGAAGATGTTAGGGGAATTGCAACCACTATCAATCCTAATATTTGATGTTGGCATTAGATGGAGGTTAGATAAAAAGAAAGGTTTGTGTTAGGGCCTCTTATTGCAAGTATACTAATAAGACATTTTTCAGCCAATAAATATTCAATAAATAAGGGGAAAATAGGTACACTTGTATTCAATAGATTTAAATTGAATTGCAAGAGATCTCAATGATTCTGCTTCCTAAATTTGAGAATAAATAATGACATGAATACATGTATGAAACATAAGTGAAGGGAATTTTAGGTTCAAAGGAGACTTTCCATATACTTGCATGTATTGTGATACATAACCTGAAAATGCATTGTATAAGTAATGTTTTATGATTTCAATTAGAGTTAGTGTGGGAAAATTATTGTTTCAATGAAAACATACTATTATAATTGCATTCTATATAAAACCACATTTTAAGGGATAACGTAGGGAAACACATGCAATAATTGCAGTATTATTGTGTATTAGGGATCATTTATAGTAGACAACATATTCCACTAAATAATGAAGTAGTAGGAATATTTCCAAAAACATTAAGATGCTAAGGAAAAATTATAGGTTACTTTGACCAAAATTGCAATAGATATTTACATAAAAGGGTTGGAGTTTTGGAAACAATGCATTGACTCATGTAGTTAACTATACAATTGCATACCAAGTGGTACACTATTTTATTAGGTTAATGAGAGGAAATTTAGGATATAAATAAATTATTAGGGCATGTGTATGGGTTGGGTAATATGAAAATCCATTATGTCAAAGTGTCCAAGAACAAAATTGCAAATCCAATGCCTATAGGAGGTGGTCATTAGTATTTAATCGATTAATATAGAGAGGTAAAGTGACAAGCAAGGAAAAATTTAATGATCCATAACTTTCTTAAAGTGTAGGAACTTTATGAATAGTACTAATTCTTAAATTCCAAAAAGAAGTTCGATGATATTTTTCTAAAAATATTAAAATTTAGAAGGGTTTAATATAAGTTTATGGACAACTTTGGTGATTTTTAGAGTAAAATTTTCATCCCATGGAATTGGGGAAAACCAATTTAGAAAAAAATGGAAATTGGGGAAATGTTTTTTTAGGAAAATGTCCAAAATTATCCCATGGGATAAATTTTGCCCCTAAAATTTTCCCTGATGATAAGCAAGTAGGTAAAAACATATAGAGAGGGATAATGAAAATCAATTCACCCAAGACATTGTAAATGATTAGAGTGACTTTGAGATGGTAGTTGAGTATCATATAGAACCATAAGTATTTAGTGCATTAGTACAACTTTTGCGTACAAAATTCCCATATAAAAGGAGTAGTATACTAGGACCAATGAAGGAAATAATGTATAAAATTGGGAATATATCATACAAGTTTAGATAAGCTAAAAATTACGTAATTGGGTGTAGCTTGAGTGGCTGAGAAGAAAGTTTCTATTCTCTCCCACTTGGTTTCAAAACCCACTTTATTACTTTCTTTCTCTCTTCCTGAGCCAATAGTTGATTGTTGACTTGGAATTGAGACTTAAAAAATCTATTTTACCTTGGTACCATCCTAAAAATAAATGAAATTACCTAGGGGGTTTCCCTAATAAATGAATTGCACTGAAAAAGAAACAAAACAAAACAACAACTTAAAAGTGAGATGACAGAGAAAAGAGACAGGATGAGGTAAAAATAATACATGCACTCATATATGGTTAACAACTAATTTAAACATACTAATGTATGCTTATAATTTTTGTTCCTTCATCATTAAAGAGAGATATACATTATACCTTTTAATACACAAATAAGCTATTTCCATGTTTTGAGGATGGGTTAGATATGGACATTGCAAATCACATTAAAATTGATTCATGAGTTATAGTGTGATGATCACAAAATAAATGGTATTGAAACTATTAAAATTACATATGAAATGTTTTTGCATAAATAGAAGGAATTATCTAGAGCAAAGGATTACATGAGTATACCCTAGAAATAAGGAATTAACATGTAGTCTTATGATGGTCAAATTTGTTCACATTGTGGATTACTTGTTACATGAAATATATTACACTAGTAATTATATGTCTTATTTAAACATACAAGGACTCCAAATGGTATTGGGGGTTTCCTTGGATATCAACATATAATGGAAACACAATGACGGTTGGATGAATCTTTGTACACATTTCTAATTCACACCCAAGTGAAATATTTCATTTTGAGGAAAATTGGGTTTAACTTTAAATAAATAATTCAATTGGGTGAAAAATAATACATCGTGCCTTGTAGGACTCATGATATACCATAACTATTTACATATTATGTTGTAATGTCCTACTTGGAATTTTGGAGAAAATTACAACTTGGGCATTTTCAAGCTTAACTAGTCATGACTCCAGAGGGTTCCAACTAACTCCAAATGGTCCTAAATTTGGAAGGAAACAGTATGGTGAGTCTTAAAACATACCAATGTGTATTATTGACAATTTTTATCTGAATTTATACCTATGTAACCTTGTTTTGGGTTAAGGATAAATAGTGCAAATTTACTAGGAAAATGAGGTCAAATCCCCCCAAGGGTGAGAGCCAAAATGGCTTCCCAACTCAAGTAAGAACCTACCAAATTTCAGAAAAGAGAATGGGAGTGACAAAAAAAATCATTTTATGTCATTAATCATGGTTATTATCTCTGAAAAATGGTTATAAAGCTCAAAATTCATATAACAACTTTTAGGGAAATTGCTTAAGGGGAAATGATATCAATAGCTCAATTTTGACTCATGAAAAGTAGATCGAATGATTCAGATAATGAAATGAAATATAGATACCATAAATAGAATACAAATATATTCCTCAATAGAGCTAAACATCATAAAAATTCCTTCATACAAATATGATATATAACTCTTTCAAAGTGGAAGCCAAATACATGAAAACTGGTCCTTCAAGAGCATGGGAATCCATGCCTTTCACACAGGATTTTCTTGGATTTCTAGCTATAGAGAATATGATAATTTAATTACAGAGTAATACATCATTTATGCCTTCCCAATCATCATCAAACTCAGATAAAATTCCTTATACAAATCTTATATACAACTCTTTCAAGATAGAAGCCAAATGCATGAAAACTAGTGATGCAATGGCATGAGAATGCAATCTTTTCACACTGGAGTTTATTGGATTTTTATATATAGAGAATATGGTCATGAAATTAAAGATTTATATATCATTTATGGCTTCCCCATCATCATAAAATTCATACAAAAGTCCTCATGCAAATATGGTATACAACTCTTTCAAAATGGAATCCAAATACATGAAAACTAGTCATTCAAGAGCATGGGAATGCACACCTTTCATACATGTATTTCTGATATTTCAAATTACAGAGAATATGGACATCATATTAAAGAAACACACATCATATATCAAGGCTTTGGAATCAAATATACTCAGCAAAGTGCAAGCACTGCTCCAACAAGTGCGCCCTCAGCATGAGAGTGTGGGAGAATGGAGAAGAAGGAATGAGAGAATAGGGAGATATATGAGAATTTGAATTGTATGGACCTTAAACCTACAACAAAACTCCTTCATTAAGATCCACTTATTTCCAAATTCAAATGGTTGTCTCTAACTCCCAGATTCGACTTCTTGGTGGCTATTTTTAGCCCTATCATGTCATATTTGTCATATGTCTACAATAAGGTCTGAATTTTTCATACTTGTCATATAATATTTCATCATTTGTTGTCATAGAGTGGATGGAATATCCTTCTAAGTGGCACACATTTTATTCTATTATCTTCCTCTTCCATGGGAGTTACTCTCCTTTACCAATTCGAATTCCTTGGCTCATGATATGCTATTTGACACCACATCACCCTCCAATAACATTACATTATCCATGTGTTAAAATTTGGATGAAGATCATGCCAAGTGTGTGGGGAATCTAGTCATCCAAAGGCTCCACAAGCTTCCAAGTGTCTTCATGAACCAATTCCACCTTATTTTATTACCATTTCGCATTTATGTGACCCATTTAAATGTGAATATGGTAAACATAAGTCCTTTTGGGTCCCATAGCCCCTTATAATAAAATTTATGTCTCCATATCAACCTAGGGAACTAGTAGGTTGGTGGAAAATTATTTGCAAGTAGTCTTATTTGGAAATTATTTAAATGGAGACATGAAATATGTCTACTTAATTCTAATGTAGCTAACCTAAGGGAAATAGAGGATCAAATGAGATCACAATAAAATGGATATGAAGTATGCATAACTATGTTTATTGACAACATGTCTATATGACATGGCCAACTAAGGTTGTATCAGAATCATAGTGTAGTGCACATGTTTTTATTTATAAGACCTCTATATTAGCTGTGACTCCACATATAATGTGGTTTTAAGTAAATTAAATAATCAACCAAGGAGAAATTATAAGTGATCAAGGCCTAATATCAACACGATGTAAGATAATTACAGGGAAGGAGAATGTACAAAAGGGTCACAAATTCAACATAGTTCTTCAATTAACTTGGAAGGTACACAAATCAATTTGGAAATTTTTTTGTAGGCCTCATTCCTCCTTCCTTACCCTAGTGATGTTAAAGTTATGGATGGATATGCTGTCACTATTATAGATAGCATGGAAATAACCAACTAATCCATTATATTCTAAATTTGGTTGTGTTCTCAAAGGATAACTAGATATAGTAATCAATCAAGGATTACAAATAACATCCATTTAAAAAAAATGAAGATCATTGAAATTACACTTAAAATGACATTGGGAAGGAGCTAATATACAAAGAAGATGATGAAAGGAAGGGGATTCCTCCATGCACCATGACTATCTATCTAAGCGTTTCTCCACTTGTGAGAAACCTATTGCAATAAATAATGAAAATGCACAATAAAACATAAATAAAATAACACAAAAGGAATTTTATTGATCACATGACACTTTGAGGGGTAAACCTCCTTTGAGAAAGCTCAATACAAATCTAAAAAAAATCACTATATTTGGAGAGCTGATCAACCACAACCAACATCACTATCTTCCCTCCATATTTAGGGAGCTGTTCAATGAAATCCATCGAAATATCTGTCCAAATCCGTGTAGGGATGGGAAAGGGTTCGAGCAATCTTGGAAGGAGTGTCGATTCACCCTTATCGCACTGGTAGGTATCACATTCAACCACCATCTATTGAATTTCCCTTTTCATTCCCTTCCAAATGAAGTTATGTTATTCCCGCTCATACGTTTTGAGGAACCTAGAGTGTTCTGCTGATGGAGAAGCACAGAGTTCATTGAAGATAGCTTGTTGAATATCTGTGCTCGAGGGAAGAACTATGCGACCCTTGTATCTCAGAGAAGCACTATCCCATGAGTAATGTGGTACAATAGAAGGGTTATTGGCTAACCATTGGATTATTTCATATAATGAAGAGTCATTGACATAACCTTGTTGAAAAGATCATAACCAATTTGGAATAAGAATAGATATAGTTGGAAGAGAAACGTGGTCATCAAATGTTTAAGAAAGAGCATCTACCACAACATTTTCCTTACCTTTCTTGTAAGTGATCTCATAGTCATAACCCATGAGGTTTATAACCCATTTCTATTGTGTTGGGGATGTGACCCATTTTTCTTGAAAATATTTCATACTCTGGTGATCAGTCTTAATGCAAAAATGATTTCCTAATAGGTATGCATTCCACTTCTGTATTGCATGCAAAATAATCATCATTTCCTTCTCATACGTAGAGGTGGTAAATTATTGTCGAAAATGGATTTTCTAGTGAACGCAATGGGATGTTCATCTTGAAGGAGAACATCACCAAGTCCATTTTCGCAAGCATCGCTCTCAATAGTGAAGGGCTTGGAAAAATTGGGCATAGCTAGGACATGTGTGGTACACAACTTGTTTTAGTTTGTCAAATGTACACTCAACAACATGTGTCCATTTAAAATCATCCTTTTTCAATAGATCTGTTAATGTAGTTGGAATATTACCATAATCCATGAAAAACTTATGATATTAGCTAGTTAGTCCCAAAAAACCACGAAGGATCTTGAGTGTCTGAGGATGCAACCAATTTCTCATGGCATCTATTTTGGTAGGATCCACGTGAACCCATTGTGTTGAAAGAATATGCCTGAGATATTCTACTTATTCCTTCCCCAAAACACATTTATACTGTTTGGCATGGAGATGATGATCATAAAAAAGTTGCAGTACAAGATCCAGATGCTGGAGATGCTCAACCCATGTTTTACTATAGATGAGGATATTATCAAAGAAGACTGGAATGAAGTTCCACTAGTAGGGCTGGAATATTTTATTCATCAATTCCTGGAATGTGGAAGGAGAATTAGTGAGGCCAAAGGGCATGACCAAAAACTCGTAGTGTCCATCATGTGTGTGGAAAATTGTTTTAGGGATATCATCCTCATGAACCTGAATTTGGTGATACCTAGAATGAAGATCCAACTTGGAGAAAAAATGAGCACCATGAAGCTCATCAACAACATGAATTGAAAACTTATCCTTGATTGTGATGTGATTAATTGCTCAAAATTCAATGCAAAGGCACCAAGACCCATATTTTTTTCAAACAAGAAGAACTGGTGAAGAAAAGGAACTGGTATTAGGGTGTATAATATAATGCCTCAGCAAGTCCCGAACGAGCATCTCAATATTTATCTTTTCATGAAATGGGTAGAAATAGGGTCTGATGTTGGGAGGGACACTTCTAGGAAGGAGTGAAATATGATGGCCCTATGTTTTTGGAGGTGAAAATACCAATGGTTTAGAAAATACACTTGCATATCGATCCAAAATTTGTTGTCGATCCAAGGGAGTAGTGGAGACTGCTAATGGTTGCATCTGAATGGAATGGATGTTGAAAAATGACACCATGTGAATTCTTCTTAAGTATACTTTCCATGTGATGTGAACTGATGACATTGAGGGACCCTGGTTGTAATCCCTTCAATGTGTGTTATTCCCCATTGACTAAAAATTACATCCAAATTTCAGCAAAATCCCATAAGATGGGTTCAAGTGTGCGTAACCATTGAGTGCCCAAAAACACATCATATTTGCATAAGGGAAAGGAAAACATGTCGAAGCACAAGTTATAATCTTGAATAGAGATACACACATTGTGACATTTCCCCTTGCAAGGTAAGGTTCCCCCATTGGCAATCATGACTTCAAAGCTAGAGGAAGGATGGACACAACAATCAGTCTGTTTGGCGATCCGAGGGTCAATGAAGTCATGAGTGATACCAGAATTAATGAGTATTGTAAGAGGGGGATTCTTAGAGAAACCCTTGACTTGCATTGTTTGTGGGGTGGTGACTCCAACTAATGCATGGAGAGATATCACTGGGTGGTCTTCTTGAGAAGGAGTGTCAATAGGTGGCTATTGAATGTTGACCTGATAATCTACTGGATCCTAAGCATTTTCACAAATTTCAGTTACAGGTGGAGAATATACATCTAAGAGATAGAGCTTTTTCTCAACACATATATGTCCCTGGGTGAGTTTATCATCACAATTATAGAAAATCCCCTTTTTCTTTGTGTTCTCGCATCTCAACTTTGGAAAAATGCTTAATAGGAGTGGAGCTAGGAGTTGGCATGATTGGAGGTCTTTGGGAAACCATATTTTTGAATGGAACACAAGTGGATTTGGAGAGTTGTTGAGCTATGATCTTGTCCTATTCCAGCTTAGACACCCCTAGGGATTCCATCATTGTGCCGGGGAAAAACATTTTAACCTCACGTCAGATTGCATCCTTCAGACCACTGATAAAACAACTCCTGTAGAAGGCATCAGACGATCCTTCTGTGTAATTAGCCAGTTTCTCAAATTTTGTCTGATAGTCTTTCATAGTGCCAATTTGGCGAATTTTAGTAACTTCTCCTGTGAAATCATCAAAAGCACCAGGGCCAAATATTTGGAAAAGGAGATGGAAAAAATATGTCTATTTTGGCTCTTCATGAGCCTTGATGTACCAAAAGAAGCATTGAAGGGATTCAGGTTCCGAATTAAAGGATGAAAGTGGGACTTTATTGACATAAAAAATGTTATGAAAATTGAAATATTGTTATACCTTATATATCCATCCAGTCGGATCATCACCGTTGAAGCTAGGGAAATCAAGCTTCAACCCATGAAAATTTTTTGGAAGAAGAGAACCCAGTGTCTGCAGAAGACTCTGGCCGTCGTCTATTGTTCATGGATGAATGATCAATATGGAGGCTGAGAATTTTTTCATCCAGATCTTGTATTTTGGTCTTGAGGGTGGAAATTTTGTCTTCCATATTTTTGTTTGGTCTTATGCGGGTGACAACCATAACCAGGAGTTTTTTTTGTTTTTTGGTTTTTGTTTTATAGATGGAATTGATTTGTGATAGATTTGGACAGATGAAAGATGCTATTTATCAACTGGAAATAGATATGGACCCCAGGTATTTTTGGCTTCCTAAAGGTTCAAGGGAGTCACTCGGCCACCAATGTTGTCTCACGACTTGTGTATTGGGGAAATACCCCTCACTCCACGGCTCAGGTAAAAATGATAATCGCTTTGCCACAAATGACAAATCTTGGTTTACCTCATGGGTGGGAACTAGTGAATTAGGTAGGGATCATTTCCCTTTTTGCTCATAGGTCCTCTCAACAACCATCTACTTTCAAGGTTCATGTGTTACTCCTCATGTAATTGAGTTTTACGGCGATGCCCATGTACTTCCCACAGTTAAGTAGAAAAGGGTTATTGCCTGATCCAAACTTGCAATTGAAATGAACAATGCAAATGAAAATAAGAAGAACTACTGCAATAATCACAGTGGCAGAAAGCCACTAGAAAAAACCAAATTGGCAGAAATTCCACCCAGTGAGCCCAAAACCTGTAAATAGAACTAGGGTTTTGAGATGAAAATTTTAAAATGAGTAGAACCCAATAAATAGTACTCATAATATCTATTATAAACTATTTTGGAACTATAAATCCACTTTGCATTTACTTATGCAATCGAAACATAAACCTGGGCACCTCGTCAAAAGATATTCGCTCTGCAATTTTCGCAGTCGTCATCAAAATTCTAAAAAATAGATGATTTTAAATAAGCGATATCTCCACTTTTTGAAATCCAAATGAGATTATTTTGTTTTTTCAACTGCATATTTTTTCAAGAGGAATTTATATCTTAAACTTGTTTCTTTTGATTCTACACAAAAAGTTTCAGAAATTGATTTGAAATTCGCTGCCCAATTTTCCCCTATTCTTTTGCTAAAAAGAAGAAAAAATTTCCCACTTGTGCCAAGGAAAGTGCTCTGATACCAGATGTGAGGAAACTCCTATAATAAATCATTAAAATGAACGATATAACCGAAATAACAAAACACAGAAGGAATTTTATTGATTGCAGGCCACTTCAAGGGGGGAAACCTCCTTTGAGCAAGGTCAATAGAAATAACTCGTGGATACCTTCATTGGCCTCAACATGTACTTATATACTAAGTCTAATATAAACAACTATTACTCCCAATGAATGTGGTATAATACAATATACTCACAGGACGACTTGCAAAGCATGTGTCCAACACAATATACTAACGGATTAAAGAGAAGGGTTGACATGGGTTCCTAACACCACTCTCTATCTCATTGTATTCTCTTTTTTGTTTAAAATACAATATTATATAATAGAAAACCTTAATTAATTAATGCAAATTATATTACAACCCTAAGTCCTTAACCATAATTAGTTTACAATAGGATGAAATTTTTTAAAATGGACCCAAAATTTTCTTTCAAGGGACCCAATGACCTCGTATGACCCCCCATTTGGGGGGATGATAACCCCCTCTAACCCCATTTTCCATGGGTACCTACAAAGATTAAAAAACATGTCCCATAAAATTATGGATGAAGGAACATCCTCTTATGTTATATCCTTGACCATTTGGGTTCCTTTGGCCTTGATCCACCATTGACCAAATTGTGGGCCTTTGATTGTTGAATTTATGACCAAATAAGAATATTCTAGTCAATGTAGTAATTGTAAAATATCCTCTTGATTTCAAATTTCTCCTTAAGTGTGACTATATTATGCCATGAATTTCATGGTGAGTTCATTATTTCATATGATGTTGTTTCTAGATAAGGGATGCATTCTCACATGTTCTATTCCAATTGATTTGTTGGATACCATGTGGCATATTTAACCATTTTCTCCCATTGAGCACAAGTATTTTGATTTAGAACCACCTTATACCTAGTTAGTCTTGGATATTGAGCTACAAACTTTTCCATTTGGGTGTTTGAGCCATTTTCTCCCCCCATATGTTATAATTACCATTTTTATCACCTAGCCTTGTTATCCATGTGAGTCATGGGTACACCACTCTCTCCCTATGCGATAATTTCCAATCTAACATGCATGCATCATTTTCCATTATATTTACCAATGCTGAATAATTACTAAAGGCCATGTCTTATGTAGAAAATCCTTTAGATCATATCCACTCGAATCCTCTCATTGACTTCATTGTTAGTCCTAACTAGTCCTCCAACATTCCCTTTGATTCCATTTTCTTTATGATGATGTTCAATTCATCCTCACTAACACCATATTTTTCACCATAGGAGGTTATATTGGAAATATATTTCAAATAAAATCCCAATTATTTTTCAATCAGAATATATGTAAAAATATGTAAGGTTACAAACACTTCCACTAATTTTATAGCTTACAAAGTATCTAACTAGACCTTCCAATGATTGATGCATGGATGTTGAAATTTGGACTGGATATTATAGTACCTTTTTATTATTCTCATGGACGTCATCACATTTTTTAAGTATATCCCAAAACCAACATATAGACCTAGGGTTAAATATTGAATCATTACTCCCAAACATTTTCCACCCATTGTTTCCATGGGATAAAACTCATTGGACATTGATATGTTAGATTATTTTTCTTCTTCACCTTTGTACATGTCCAATGATACAAACTTCCAATCATGGCTGGTATTAGTGTATAATCACATCATCATTCAACACCCATCCCAAGAATTATTCAAAGTTAAGAGGAACATATATTGAGGTTGCATTACGAGCCACATTGTTCTTCATCATTTTTTTCTAGACATTCCCATAAGATTCCTACCCTTTTGCTCAATTGTTTTGTTCTATGCACTTTTTAAGCACTCACTTCAATATACTATTATTTTGGTATCACATATAGTCAAATGACATCCCTTAGAGTGGATACATGTGCCTTGGTGTTCATTGATTTCTTCTCACCCGTTCTTGCTTGTTTTCAATCATATGTTCCCTTCCACACCTAAGAACTATTTTTTTGTAACATGAAAACCATAATATGATCAATAACATAGTGACTATTTTAATTCTTTTAGAAACTCACCAAAACTACAAAACATCAAAATAAGAAAACATCACAACATTTTGCAAAACCAAAATGGGAAATAAATTGAGCTCTTTGTATGATTGCTAAATTTTTGCATACACCATTCTTGTTCAAATCAATTGTATAGTGTCACTTTGTTTTGTCCCATTCATAGTTCCCTTAGTCCTTGATTCCCTTCTCATGCCACCCACCCAATTTTTTCACTATGGAACTCGAGTTACATTCAACCTATCATTTTGGTTCCATTTCTTAGTCATACTCACACCATCATTCTAGCTTCATAACTGCAGTATCTAGTATATCCTTAGCCTTACTCTCCCTCTGATATCCACTTCAATTTTGGTAGAGTCATTATGTTCATGTTTTTGGCCATTTCCTTGACCAATTACCATGTACTCTGTTCAAGGGAAGTCCCCTATCTCATTCTAGTGTACTTAATTAGTAGAAAGAGTAAATCATGAGAAGCATCAATATAAATATAAGGTGCATGAAGTAAAATGGGAGAAATAGGAGTATTGAACCTATAGAATATAAACTCTTTTATTAATAATGAATAAAGAGAGCAATGACCATGGAATTATTTTGAGGAGGAAACCTATATATGATTATAGCTCCAATACAATAAAATATTTATCAAAACCTTACATGTAATTCTACCCTTATAAATACTTTCTTACTAGAAAACCCTAACTACTTGTAATCCCATCATTAATGAGTACCAAGAACTTAGCGAGTCTAATTTAATTATAATGATAACTCTTTTATTATTTTGTAACCACACACCGACTACCTAATGCATCACATGAGAGGTGATCTAGGACTTTGTGATTGTCTATGGAACTAAAGTTTAACATTCCCCCCTCAATCACAAGTCTAAATAATTATACTTGTAAAGTAACAAGAACTGGTATCATCTTCATTATCAAACTTTTGAACTAAGATTCAATGAATATATGCTTGAAAAACTGCTAATCTAGATTTTGAAATTTGGATGAGAGCTAACATTTTGGAAGTGAACAACTACCATGTTTGAACATTCTCTAATTTTGCTAGAATAAGTTGACCTCTTCTGTTAATTTGGTGAATAAATAGGATCATCATATGCTATCGATGAAAAAAATAGGATAATTGAGTGTTCTCTGAGTTTAGACACAATTACGTATCAAACATCCCATTAATAGTTGAATTATTTGTTGAGAAGACTAATTTCATGTTGGACTCCCCAAATGATGATTTGATGGCTTGAAGATTATTTTAAGAGGAGCTTTGATGCCTTTCCAAACTTCCTTGATTTGATTTGTATATTAGATACTAACCAATTTTCTAATAGAATTGCTGATTGGTAGGACTTTGAATCTTGAAGCATGACTATCATCAATGATATCCCTAGGTTCAATGTGAGAACAATGTGGAAGGGATCCAATATTAATATTTTGAAATCTTCTTTAATAATTGAACGTTTATGTCGTGTTTCTGGTTGTTTTGGATGATCACTAACCAATTTCATTAGTGGATTCGATGGTTTTGGATGACCATTAACATCTCCACTTTATATTGTTCCTTGATTGATCTTTTGTACTTCTCCCCATTAAATTACAAGAGAGTGCCAATATAGAATGGGGCATAGTCATTCCCAAAATTGTTGGGTCTAATACCGATTACAACATGTTTGTAAATTGATTCATATAGTTAAACAAATTAATTACACAACAATATTTAAGACATTACACATAAATTACATTGGAAACCTCTCTCTCGGACTAAAATCCACAAAATAGTGAGCTTTCACTCATCTATTAATCAAACATTCAACAACCAAGTGTTTACAATCGTGACTTGCTAGAATACAAATAACACTTCATTACATGATCATGTTACACATTGTTTCTCATATTACGATATGCTACAATTCCATCATACATAGCCGTTACATATTATTTATAGATGCAATACAACCAACTACTTAGTAATGTCAATCCATAACTTCCTAACCACTTTCAATATTTCATTACAGTCCACTTGACTAGGTCAACTTTGGTTGATGGCTGGTTGAGCTTATGATCATTTTGTCGATTTCTTGTCAACCAAGTTGTATGATTTCAACCAAACATCTATTCTAGTCAGTTGGCCAACTAGACTTCCCTTGTATGTCACCTCTAATTCTAGTTGACTTAAAGTAGTCGATCCACATGCAAAAAATATAACATTCCCAACAAAAATTATCATCTACAATACTTAATTGAAGTTTGTCTTCTTTTGTAATTTCAACATTCAAATATAACTTTACCTGTGTTTGAACTAGATGGTAAGACTCATGCAACTTCTCGACTTCTCCATTCCATCGGAAGAACTTATTCATCCATGACGGATTGTTATCTTTTTATCATTGTCCTTTCTACATTTGTTTGAATGGCAATTTGTATTCCCATAATGAAGATAAGGATGGATATCAAAACACTGATAATCCATATGGACAAAAATATGACAATGTTGGAATTCACAAGGAATTTGCTTAATATTTTTCTCATCGACTATATCCTCACCATTATCAACTTCTTGATTAAAATCTAGAGCCTTTAAATTTCCATAAAGAAATTATGCATTCATAAGATGAACTAGTTTGGAGTAATCTGGAATATGAAAAATGTTGTCTTTTTCATATCCTAAGCCATATAATTTTCTATTGGATTGTAATTATTCTAAAGGTCTAACAATAATATTTGAAAGGTAATTTTTTTCCTCTTGATGTTCTTCATAAATGCTTTCTTCAAATTCAAATTCATTTTTGTTGCTATCACTTTGTTCTTCTATTTGTGATTCATCTTCAACTCTTCTCAATTCACTATTTATCATTGATTCCTTTTTATGACTAGTTAAGGAATATGTAATTATATCATGTTTTCCATTTGCACCACTCAATTGTACTAGGTCATTTATATTATTAGAAGCATTGCTTTTTTGCAATGGATTCCCTATATCACAAGTTGTGTCAACCATATGCATTATTACAATTTAATTATTTTTTCAAGTAACTTTAGTTGGAACGATTCAAAAACTTTATCCTACAGATCAATTTGTTTATGAATATCATTAATCGAAATATGAAATTCCTGTAAGGAAGACTATAATTCTTTTATTTGTTGACATGTGTTTTTCAAGATCTTTCCTCCTTTAAACATTTTAGTATTTTTACTTTGAACTCGCTTCCTTCCACTTGTTTGTTTTCATGCTCACTTTATTTTATGTGAAATCTAGGGTGTTGAGTACAACTAATCATACACCCCAAAATTATGATTGCAATGATTTGAAACTTTCATTGACAATGCCCTCCTTACTCAAATTTTAGTAAGGTCAATTTGACACTACAATTCAATAACTTAATTTCAATTATTCATCAATCTATTGATTCAAAGAGAATTTACAATTTGATTTCAAACCATACATAAGGAGTTTATGTGATAATTCTAATAAAATATATTGGACAAAGGAGGATTAATTAATACTAACAATATGCGCCCTCCTAGGGTGAGTTGAATGGTCCTTCTTTTTCAGTTGATCTATGGAGGGAGTTGTCTGAAATAGTGAGCCATGTCTTGTTGAACTGCTGGAAAATTTGTTGCACAATGTCTTCTTTTAAATTGGCTTTGATACCATGTTAATATTTTTAAATTTGTTATTCCAAAACAAAAATATCATTGAAATAATAACAAGCACATCAAAACAAAAGAGAACGCACATGTTTATCCTAGGAAACCCCCATGAGGAAGACAAACCAATAAAAAATCCTCGATAAATACTTCAACCAAGTACAATGTAAGACCCAAAAGATAAGACTATACTTCTTCCTCCACCAAAGTTGGATTTCTCCTTCTCTCTCTAGAGAACTTGCTTGAGTTCTAAGTGTGTCCAAATGAGGGAGGCACCTCACCTATTTATACACATCAACTAAGCATCCTAATAACTCAACATGGTCGACTTCTCCTGACTCGAAATACATTTTAATAATACTTTTGTGGGTACTGCTGACATGACTTACAATGGATGTTTTACCTAAAGACTTTACATGACCAAATACATCAATAAAATCCCTAATTGGAGGAACAACATCTCCGAAAGGGGAAATAATAATAATAATACAAAATAGAATATCTTGCGTAGTTACATTTCTTTAACATAAAGTTGTCTAATTGAAAGAGTCAAATTCTTAGTTAAACAAAAGCCTAAAGTATGAGAAGGAATCTAAGACTACGAATGATTTTCTTAGAAGTCCGAGATCTCCATTAATAAAGTTAAGTATTGGGTATGATGAATAATTCAATAAAGGGAATATAAATCCTTCAAATAAAGTAAATGAAAGTGTTGAGGCCTGGAAATTTGCAGGCAGCAACAGTAAGGGATTCTCCCCAATCAACGTTCCCAACTAGCCCGTTGACTGTTTGGTATAGGGAATTTGTCCGGTTTTACGGTCCGGCTACCGTAGGTCAAGAAACAAAACGAAGGCTTTACCGGTTGCGGCCCGACCCACCGAGTTTTGTTTTTTTTGACTTTAAGAAATGAAATGCAAGTGCCTAACTAAATGCAGGGCGATTAGGATGCAGGGAGCGGTCACAATGTGATGCGCAGGTTCTTACCTCTCGTCTTATGCTCGCATGCAACCAAATCAGATACAATAAGAAACAAACAAACTATCTAATCTATCCCTAGGGAGCAGAATTATCATATTGGGTGAATAATAAAATCAGTACATGCATTGTGAAATGTTTCAGATAGCTGAGACTTCCTTCCAAAACACATGAACACTCTAAAATATATTTCAACAACCAGATAGCTGATTATTTATGAACAAGCCACTATTACTCACCATGGAAACAACATCACAGAATAAACTTAAGAATATTCTAGCAAGAACATAGGTTCAGAAATTAGAACATTCTCACAATTAAAGAGTCATAGATGAAAACGAAATAGTTCCTCTTCACATTGCCCCTTTAAATACATGTGACGCATTCCGTATTGCACCTCTTCCAGCAAGCAAAATTTGCAGTCTCTCATGTAAAACGAAGTAGTTCCTCTTACAATAGATGATTTACAAAATTTTCAGGGGGAAAAAAGCCCCTTCTCATTCCTACTTCCAGCTATTTAAACTACCATTTGCGACCCTTCGGGCTTCCCCTAAACGTGTGTCTTTCTAGTTGCCAAAATGTTCCTGATTCCCCATATTTCAACGCACATTCATGATTGGTTGGGTAACTGCCGGGCCTTTCAAAACTTCGCATTTGCTGTTAAATGGTCCGTATTTCTCCACGCCGTGGCATTTTGATCGCTCCTCCGTGCTCACCTGCAATCGGTTGACAAGCATCATCCACTGGGGTTACGTTATAAAACAAAATAGTCAGATCTACTCATGAAACAACCAGCCCGCAGGGAAATCACCAGGCGCCGATACCACTACCTCGACCATGGCGGGAGACTTACTGGTGGCTCAATCAATACTTACGTCGGACGGGTAGACCACTCCACAGGAGGGAAACATCATTAATCAGACGTCGGCAGGATGGTACATCGAAAGTTGAAAGGATCTCCCAGCCGAAACGACGAACGAGACAAAGGTTGGAGACAAGCGACGAGGGCAGGAGGAGGATAAGTCGGACGTCGGCAGACATTAGAATCGGAAGCTCATAGGATCTCCCAGCCGCAACGACGGACGAGACAAAGGTTGGAGACAAGTGACGAGGGCAGGAGGAGGATAAGTCGGACGTCGGCAGACATTAGAATTAGAATCTCAGAGGATCTCCCAGCCGCAACGGCGGATGAGTCAGGGCTACGGGCAAGTGACTTAAGGTTAAATACGAATCAGACGTCGGCGAGATCTAGAGAATCGGACGCTAGAATGATCTGAGGGCTGCAACGGTGGCGGAACAGAAGACTAACGGCTTCTGATTTGAAATTAAAAAGAGGCCCGATCGCAAGAAACAATCAAATATTCAAACAGTTTTAAGGATCAGGCACAACTGGGTTCGTTCTTTCTTTGAAAAGGCAACTCTGAAAAACAAAAAATTTCCTTTTCTTCGACCAGAAAACCAGACATTCACGACTCAATCAGAAACTAAACAAGGCATAAATAAATCAGCTGACATCCACTTTCAAAGTAAAACTAAAAGAAAAAACGCCTGAGAGGCTCAAGAGTTTCACGACCAAACCAAGCAAAAACGATGAGGAGGGGCCCATAATTTAAATAAAGTAAATTTATGGAGAACAGTTGCGGCAACAACAACTGGCGATTTCCTGGTGAACCTAGATCTCTGGGTGACTTTTCTTTGAGTGGCAGGCTGTTTCACAACCAAACGCATCAAATAAATTCTTCCAGCTATCCGGATTTCTCAAATGACCGAAGTGTGTACCTTAATCATTGATACTAGTCCAATTTGGGGAAGTGGAAACCGAGATCTTCAAGTCCAGATAACTCTGTCGGGGCCCGAGTATGAGTTTCATTATTAATTCTGTCTTTAGGTAGCTAACAGCGTGGACACCACAGGGTTGCAGCAGATAGTAAACAACAGTATTCGTTTGTTCCTCGTTCCCATGCCATTTTAACACTTTTTGTGCTTTTGGACTTTTGTTCCTTTCATTTGAGTCTTTCTGTGCGCCTTTCTTACTGAATTTTAATTCAGGATCCTCTATCCCATAGTGTCCTTTTGTGTGAGTGGTGTGTTTCAAGCTTTCGCTCACAGACGGAGAGGATCTTTTGGCAATTTAGTACTTGTGATTCAGCACCACTTTGATTTATGATGCTTTTATAGAAGTTTGGACTCTTCATTTTCCTTTTGGCATTTGCTTCTTGGCATGGGATCATTTATATTTAATACATTGTTCACCTTGCTTCTTTCCATGGGTGCTTTACTGTCGCTCCTTTGAACATTTTACATGTGACGTGGATGGAGCCCTGACATAGTACTCCAGACTCCTCGAATCCGGTTTATCTTGCAGGGGTTAAGAAGGACTTCAATGCACACAGAGACTTCGAGAAAAACTACTAGACTGGAAGAACTCAAACAGCAACACACAGTCTGACTACTCAAACATGTCCACCATTCCCAGAAATTTTGGTGTCTCTCAAATAAGCACGAGTTAACTCCCTTTATTGAAACCAATAGACTTAAAACCAAACAAAATGAAAACATGACTCAAAAACAACCAACATCTTATTTATATACAAAACAAGAAACTCAAAGAAAACTTCAAGAAAAATAAGGTTTGAGAACCAAACCATTGACTGGTAGGTTCTCTTCCCATCCCTGTAAATCCTGCAGCTTATAAGTAGCAGGGCCAAGTTTTGCTTTGATATGAAATGGGCCTACCCATAATTGTTGGAACTTAGTATGCTTTCCCTTCTCATCATGGGGATGATCCCACTTGAGAACAAGGTCTCCCACTTCCAAGTCCCTTTTCCCAGCTTTATGTTTGTCAAACCATCTTTTTACTATCTCCTGTTGCTGTTTAAAATGTTCTCTAGCCTTGGATCTGGCCTCCTCTGCTTTCAGAAGATTATATATCCTTATTTGGAGAACCTCATCATCAGACCCCCTAGACTCTTGGGCTAGTATGGAAGCTGGTAGCATGATATTGAGGGGCAGGATGGCCTCCTTACCGTACACAAGGGTATAGGGTGATATTCCTATTGCAGACTTGGGGGTGACTCTGTCAGCCCACAGGGCGTTGGGTAAGGTTGAGTGCCAACTTATCTGGTTTTCTACTACAGTCTTCTTCAAAATTCTAATGAGGTTTTTATTAGAGGACTCGGCCAGGCCATTCCCTTGCGGATAGTAGTTAGCAGAGTAATGTAATTTTATCCCTTTATCATGAGAAAATGCAGTCAATTTAATTGATGAAAAATATTTAGCATTGTCAAAAACTAACGAAATTGGAACTCCAAACCTGGTCATGATATGATCTTGTAGGAAGCTGATGACTTCGTCTTCGTTTATTTTGCGCAGTGGGATAGCTTCGACCCAGTGAGTGAAATAATCAGTAGCAGTAAGAATGTACTTGTGCAGCAGGGAAGAATTTGGTTTTATTTCTCCAATAATGTCCAGCCCCCATTTTTCAAATGGTTCCATGACCATCACAGGCTTTAGAGGTGCTGCTGCTTTAGGCAGTCTTCCACCGCATCTTTGACAAATATCGCATTTCCTGACATGTGCATGTGCATCCTTAAGAGCGTAGGCCAATAGTAACCAGCTCTAAGGATTTTGTGGGCTGTAGTGTCGCTTGAAAAATGTCCCCCAGCCGAACCATCGTGTAATTCAGACATTACTTTCTTAGCATCCTCTTTCTCCAAGCATCTCAGGAGGACTCCATCGTAGTTTTTTCTGAATAATACGCCTTCTACGATTTGGTAGGAAGCTGATTTCAAACGCAGAGCTCTCCTTTGTTTTGAACTCCAATGTTCTGGCAATAGCCCTGACTGTAAGTAATGCACAAGGTCTCTATACTAGGACTCAGGAGCCGTGAACAAAGGACATACATCCATTACATGCAATTCGGATTCATCTTCCCATGCTTGTTCTTCGTTGTTTCGACTTCCAGTCATCAATTTGCATAGCCCTTGACCTTTCACTATAGTGGCTGGCTTGAATTCAAGGTCGTATTCTTGAAGGACTGTTACCTAGTTGCCCCTTCTTTCTCCCAACTCTTTCTGAATGAGAAGGGACCTTATAGCTGGGTAAGGAACTATTACCTTGGTCCGATTTTTTAATATATAAGGCCTGAATTGCTTCACTGCCTTAAATACTGCGTATTCTTGCTTATCAATGGCTGGGTAGTTTAATTCAGCCCCTTGAATCCCAGTGCTCAAAAGAGATTGGGAATTCATCACCCCCGTCCTCCTTTTGGGTAAGCACGGCTGCCAATGAATCATCGGATGCAAAGGTGTACATAATAAAGTCTTTACCAAAGTCTGGTATTTTCAAGGAGGGAGCATGTGCAACATCAGTCTTGATTTTGCTGAAAGCATTCTTTTCGGTTTCAGTTCACTTAAACTGTGCATTTTGCTTGACCATCTACTGCAGTGGCTTAACAGTCTGGGCAAAATCAGGCACAAACCTTCGTACGAAATTTATTGTTCCCATGAAAGATTGCATTCCCTTTTTATTATGGGGCATAGGGATTTGTTCAATGGCCTTAATTCTTTCTGGGTCTATAGATATGCCTCTCTTTGAAACTATATGCCCCAGTAACTTTCCCTCTGTGACCGCAAAAATGCACTTCTTAGGATTGAGGGAAATGCCATATTTCCGGCAGCGTTCGAAAATCTGCTTCAGGTGGAATGCGTGCTCCCCTCTTTTCTTTGAAAATATTGTGATGTCATCAAGGTATACCACAATGATTCGTCTAATCAGCTCGTGGAAAGCTATGTCCATAGCCCTCTGAAATCTTGCTCCAGCGTTAATCATCCCAAAGGGCATCCTTCTATAGGCAAAAGTTCCCCATTTAGTTCTGAACGTTGTCTTTAATCTATCTTCCTCAGCTACTAACACTTGGTTGTAACTAGAGAAACCATCCAACAATGAAAACAATTCAGAACCAGACACCATCTGTAGCAATTGCTCCATGGGAGGCACCGGATAGTTGTCTTTGTCTGAGGCACGGTTTAAGTTTCTGAAGTCCACACATAGTCTGATTTCTCCCGACTTTTTTCTAACCGGTACCAAATTGGACACCCATTCGGAGTGCCTGAATTTAAAAATAATTCTAGCATCTAACAATTTCTTTACTTCGCTCTGGATTAATGGCTCCAACTTCGGGTGCACTTACTTAACGGCTGCTGATATGGCTTGACGCCCGCTTTAATAGGGACGATATGCTTGATGATGCTAGTGTCGTAGGTTTTCAAATATTGGTACGTCCAGGCAAAGACATCTTTGTACTGTTTAAACAAACTGATGAACCTATCCCTCTCGACTGGTCAACAACATTTACCGAGGTTCACAAACTTAGGATCTGTTTCAGTCCCTAAGTTTACCAGTTCAAACTGTAGAGTTGAGCTGTGCGCCTTCACGTTAGCGGGTCTTCTGAACTTTTCATTCAAGTCAAACATATTCTCTAACGTTCTGACCCCTTTAGGGATGAAATTATCATATTTCATCTTAGCTTGATGTTCGTCATCGTCTATAATGGATCCTTTAAAGATCTCATCATTTGTCAAACACTCGATTATTTGCTGGTCATTGTCAAATACTCACAAGTTGGTGATCATGTCAGGTACTGAAGGCCTGAAAAGTAATTCAACAGAACATCTGTTATTAGTGGGTACCAGCCTGGCGGCTGATGTGGCCAAAAGATCAGCGGTCGCATTTTTCATTCTTGGGATTGAAATAATATTGAATGCATGAAAACATTTAAGCAAATCCCATACCTCGTTTTGGTAAGCTTTCAAGTGGGGGGAAACACAATTTATTTTGATTCCTTATTTGCTTTACAACTATTTCTGAGTCCCAAAAACTTTTAAATTACTTACCTTCAATTCAATCGCTTTCTTGAGTCCCTGCACCAGTGCTTCATATTCAGCTGTATTGTTAGTACATTCAAACTCTAATCTACATGACAGGAAATGTTTATTCTTTTGTGGATCCATAAGGACACATCCAACCCCCGACCCTTCTGATGTCTTTGAGCCATCAAAAAATAAAGTCCAAAAATCATTAACTACTGAAAATGAATCTACTCCTAATGCTAAGTCTACTATGGTACAGTCAATCTCATCAGCCTGAGAAAAACGAAGGAGATCAGGCTGGGTGTTAGATGTGTCATTGGCCTCCTCCGCTTGATAGTTCCCTGGTTCCAGTTCGAGGAAATAGTTTCCCAACACAAGTTCGACCGGTATATTCTTCTCATCCAGTTGAGTAACATTATACTTCATGTGAGGTTCCCTCAAAACCTTAATCTGATTAGGACTTCCTTTGTACGGAAACCACAGGTGTGACCAATCTGAGGCGAAATATCCATTCAATTTAGCTGACCAATCTCTGCTCAGGACCAGTCCGTAAGCGTCTAGTATATCAGCCACCATGATGTTAATAACTTGGCATACTTTGTCATTTGATGCCAGACAGATTAGAACGTCCTCCATCTCAATAATTACCTTAATGTCTATCCTATCCAATTGCACCACCCTCCACGTAATTGGCTTAAACTGCCCATTGATTTTCTTACATACTGATACGGGCATGACATTAATTGACGCCCCTGAGTCTGCTAGACAATTGTGAACGTTATGGTTAAAAATTTCAAACGTCAGGAGGAAGTGTGGCTGTTTGGTTTTAGACTTACCTCTAGTGCTAGCTTCTCCAATTTCTTCTTCATCCAGAGGTTGATTGTCAGCAGGCCGCTCCTCTTCTGATGTTTCCAGTGCTTTCAACAATATTTCTTTTTATTGAGGTACTTTGCACATTTCAAACAGAGGGACGTTTGCCTTTATCTTTTTAAAATCTTCAACAACGTCATATTATATTTGTTGTTTAATGGACTGAGATTTATCAACATTCACCTTTTCTTTGTTTAGTTCAGGTAGCGTTCTGTTCTGCTTAGGATCTTGGTTGGTAATAGTGAATTCCGGAGTCTTATCAGCCACGGATTTATCTTGAAATTTCTTCCTGATATTTATTTGCAGCCTTCTGATCTTTGGGAGTAAAAGACTGTCAATGCTAACTGTCCCTTTACTTCTAGTTGTCACGTTAGCCTCCCTGATATCTTTGTGTTTTTTAGTTATATCTTCTTCTGCATCGAGTAAGGAGACAGAACTCCATAATGCCATAGTCTCTTCTTCCTGTTCCTTTGTAGAAGTAGAAGCAGCATTTTCTTTCTTTTCATCATCATCTTCTTCCGTTAGTCTCGAATCCAACATCTGATTCATAACTAACGTCATTGAATTTATCCATTGTGGACAGTTCCTTTCGGAGTGAGGCTGCTGGTGAAAGGTGCAGAAATTTTCCATCCCTATCTCTGTCAGATTCATAGACGCAGTATTGTGAGGAGGAGGTTGGGACTGATTGTTTTCCTCCCTTTTCTTATAATAAGGCCTGTAGAACTTCTGTGTTTCCTTCTCTTTTTCCAAGTCTATGATCTTATTAGACAGCTTTTGCATCATTTTGGCCATACTTTCATAATCTGGTGCTTTCTCCTCTTTAGGCTTAGTGAACAATAAAGTTTTCCTTCTCTCTCCTGATTGTTCAGGGTAGTCTTCAATACTCTCTCTCTAAGCCTCCACCACTTCTGCTTCTTCATAGGTTTCTGTCAAAGTAGGCTTGGCCCTACCTTTCGCAAACATGGCCAGATCAGGACCCAAAGCTGAAGTATAGTACTCAATTAGTACTTTGTCTGAAGGCTTGTCTGTTTCAGAAAAGTTCTTAAGATATGCTGCGAACCTTTGTGTGAAACTGTGCACTTTTTCCTTTTTCTCTTTCTTCAGTGCACATAGTCCTTTCATAAGGGCTGCATGAGTCTTTTGAACTGCATACTTACTTCTGAAAATTCTCTCGAAAGTATCCTAGTCCGGGATAGAATTAGCAGGCAACCCAAAGTACCAAGATGTAGCAGCTCCTTTGAGGGTATGCGGGAAAAGTCTGCACACTACATATTCATGTTCCCCAGCCCTCAGACCTTCTATTGCCAAGTAGAAACTTTGTAGGTGATCGTCCACTAGGATCTTCTCATTGGGGTCAAATTTAGGCAGTAACTTCTCAAAGGCTTGAGGTAGGTCATGCAAAGGGGGAGTTAGGTTTAGGGGTGACCTGGCTTTCCATGCAGGTGGTGGATTAGGTGGATTAGGAGGAGGTTGATTGGCGTTAACACTGGCCATGAGTTGAGGTGGAGAGTGAGGAGGTGAACCAACAGGGGTGTGAATAGGAGAAATGTAAGGGGTTTCTGGGATTTCTTGATTCAAAGGTAGCTCAACTTCTTGCAAAGTAGTCTCTACAAGTTCTTCCCAGTCTCCAACCAACAATGAATCTTCTGCTATAGGACGATTTTTCTTCTTGTACTCTCTTCTAGGTAAGTCAGGGATAATTGGAAACCCTCCAAGCTTCTTTACGTATGCCCGGGTGTGTCTTCTTAGGTCGTTAACTACTTTGTTACCAACAGCATATAGATGTTCTCTTTTTTCTTCTTCCGGAATTCAATTGCGCGATCCACTACTTTCAGAACTGTAACCAGCGGAATAATCTCGGGAAAACGGGTTTCCTCGGCCAGCCATGCACTGGCGGCCCTCCTTCTAGCGCCAAAATTTTTGAGTCCTGGAAATTCACAGGAGGCAACAGTAAGGGATTCTCCCCAATCAACGTTCCCAACTAGCCCATTGACTGTTTGGTATAGGGAATCCGTCCGGTTTTGCGGTCCGGCTACCGTAGGTCAAGAAACAAAACGACGGCTTTACTGGTTGCGGCCCAGCCCACCGAGTTTTGTTTTTTTTGACTTTAAGAAATGAAATGCAAGTGCCTAACTAAATGCAGGGCGATCAGGATGCATGGAGCGGTCACAATGTGATGCGCAGGTTCTTACCTCTCGTCTTATGCTCGTAAGCAACCAAATCAGATACAATAAGAAACAAACAAACTATCTAATCTATCCCTAGGGAGCAGAATTATCATATTGGGTGAATAATACAATCAGTACATGCATTGTGAAATGTTTCAGATAGCTGAGACTTCCTTCCAAAACACATGAACACTCTAAAATATATTTCAACAACCAGATAGCTGATTATTTATGAACAATCCACTATTACTCACCATGGAAACAACATCACAGAATAAACTTAAGAATATTCCAGCAAGAACATAGGTTCAGAAATTAGAACATTCTTAAACTTAAAGAGTCATAGCTGAAAACGAAATAGTTCCTCTTCACATTGCCCCTTTAAATACATGTGACGCATTCCGTATTGCACCTCTTCCAGCAAGCAAAATTTGCAGTCTCTCATGTAAAACGAAGTAGTTCCTCTTACAATAGATGATTTACAAAATTTTCAGGGGAAAAAAAGCCCCTTCTCATTCCTTCTTCCAGCTATTTAAACTACCATTTGTGACCCTTCGGGATTCCCCTAAACGTGTGTCTTTCTAGTTGCCAAAACATTCCTGATTACCCATATTTCAACGCACATTCATGATTGGTTGGGTAACTGCTGGGCCTTTCAAAACTCCGCGTTTGCTGTTAAACGGTCCGTATTTCTCCACGCCGTGGCAGTTTGATCGTTCCTCCGCGCTCACCTGCAATCGGTCGACAAGCATCATCCACTGGGGTTACGTTATAAAAAAAAATAGTCAGATCTACTCATGAAACAACCAGCCCGCAGGGAAATCACCAGGCGTCGATACCACTACTTTGACCATGGCGGGATACTTACTGGTGGCTTAATCAATACTTACGTCGGACGGGTAGACCACTCCACAGGCGGGAAACATCATTAATCGGACGTCGGCAGGATGGTACATCGAAAGTTGAAAGGATCTCCCAGCCGAAACGGTGGATGAGACAAAGGTTGGAGACAAGCGACGAGGGCAGGAGGAGGATAAGTCGGACGTCGGCAGACATTAGAATCAGAAGCTCAGAGGATCTCCCAGCCGCAACGGCGGACGAGACAAATGTTGGAGACAAGCGACGAGGGCAGGAGGAGGATAAGTCGGACATCAGCAGACATTAGAATTGGAAGCTCAGAGGATCTCCCAGTCGCAACGGCGGATGAGTCAGGGCTACGGGAAAGCGACTTAAGGTTAAATACGAATCGGACGTCGACGAGATCTAGAGAGTCGGACGCTAGAATGATCTGAGGGCCACAACAACGGCGAAACAGAAGACTAACGGCTTCCGATCTGAAATTAAAAAGAGGCCCGATCGTAAGAAACAATCAAATATTCAAATAGTTTTAAGGATCAGGAACAGCTGGGTTCGTTCTTTCTTTGAAAAGGAAACTCTGAAAAACAAAAATTTTCCTTTTCTTCGACCAGAAAACTAGACATTCACGACTCAATCCGAAACTGAACAAGGCATAAATAAATCAGCTGACATCCACTTTCAAAGTAAAACTAAAAGAAAAAACGCCTGAGAGGCTCAAGATTTTCACGACCAAACCAAGCAGAAACGATGAGGAGGGGCCCAGAATTTAAATAAAGTAAATTTAGGGAGAACAGTTGCGGCAGCAACAGAAAGAAGCTATGCTACAAATGTCAAATGCTCCATCAGTAATGTAAGAAACAACAGGAAGGAAGGTAAAGTCAATCTGATTCCAAAAGACTTCAAGGATGACTATATAATAGATGTTCCCTCAAGGAGGTCTATCACTAAAACAAGGTACCAAATTAAGTTTTTTTGTCATTGTTTTTACTGCAACAAATATGGTCATAAGGCAATAAACTATAGAACTTAGGAAAGATATGTGTATTTGAAAACGAATATTAGGATAGAAACATACATATGATAAACAATGACCAAAGTAGAGATGTGTATTAAAAATCTCATGTTAGAGATGGATATGTTAGGAACAATCCTCGAATCTATAAAATATTTAGTGACAGGATTTACAACTCCTTTGATCCTCTGGTTGATTAAAAAATTGTATGCTACAAGTGTAATAATACATGCCACATATCTAGGTTATGTAAAATCATCTCAATGGTTGTTCTTCATCAATATTGGAAAGAAGAGGATTGTGAAAATCATAAGGAAGAACCATTAAAGGTTTGGAAAAGAAGGGAAACAAAAGAGGAAATAAAGGAAGAATATTCCTCATAATAGTTTCTCATGAGAATAGTAGCCTTATGTAACAATTTGGAAGAATGTTCAAGTGAAATATTAAGTAGAAATGATGATACTGTAAGTAAAAAATAATACATCAATATTATTGCATAAATTCAAGTCAAAGTTGATGAGGTTTGTAAATATAGGGACACTACCCCTAATATTGTACTTAAAGTAGTAATACACGTTGATGACGAAGAGGTTAAAGAAAAGGATAGAACCATAGATGCTATAGTTAAACATGTATATAGAAAAGAGGACATTCCCCTTATTAATGACAATAGTAACGAGGATGAGCATTTGAAAACAACTATTTTTGAAGAAGAGATGCAACAAATAGTTGAAGGAAAGGTCAAATAACATAATACATCATCTTAAATTAAGATGAAAGTCACTTAAACACATTTGAATATGGAAAATGGATTCATCATATAGTTAAGGAAGAAGATGGCCTTAATGTTGAAGCAATTGAGATTCCTAAGCATTTTCAAAGAGTACAGAGGGAGGAAGAAAGGAAAGAACTACTGAAGTGTGTCACTTGTATAAGGTCCCCTTTCTTGAGAATTCACGGCCTTTAGGCCTCCATTAGCAGCTTGATTTCTAGTTCCTTACCTCTAGATCTACCTCTATGAACTTGAAAAACTTTTAAAAACTTTAAATCTATCTACTAAAGCTTGAATTCAAAACTATAATTAACACATAGATTCAAACTCAAAATTGGGGGGAAACTAGAATTGCATCATATCAAAAGTAAGAAGAAATTGATTACAATCCAATTATGGAGGTGAATCCATTCTCCTTTTCTTTAAACCATCCTTCTCCATCCATGCCATTTATCACCAAGAGCTTGATGTGGAAAATACTTATTTCTAGCCTTTAAATCCTTCAAGATGCCTTTTTTTGTTGTGTTTTTTACTTCACCTCATATGACTTTCTTTTATAGCATTGGGATTTGTGCACCTAGTTACTAAACATGAATGTGGGACTAATTTTTTTCATAATTTTTTATTATTTTTATAAAAACCCACTTTTCATAGTTTTTTCAATTATTTAACTTGATTTTTCAGAATTTTCATGACAATCAACACACATGTTATGTATTATTTCTACTGTAGGAGTTATGAAAACTAAGTTTTGTTCCTTAAGTGGTCATGGAATTGGCATCTATAGAGAAACATTTTTCTTCAAACATTTATTCCTTTGTGGAAGCAATGGTTAGATGAGATATTAAAGCTCTCAATTGTTCCAAAATTTCGATCTTTATGTTGCGGGAGAAATAAAAATATGTTTTCATACCATCACTCTCAAGGGTGCTAATTTTATTGTTAACATATTTCCCCTAATGTGTGAGGTATGAAGCTATGCTGAGGGAGGCCATACATTGTTTTTTATTATGATACTCTTTAGTGTTAAGGGAGGGATGGTAAAGGAGTAGGACCTTGAGTTCAGGAGTTTGAAAAGCACATGCAAGTAAAACAAGGAAATAACCCAAATATACAATATCTTCTTGAGGTGGGTATACCCATGCTCAGTAGTAAAAAAGCATGACCATGAACAATACAAAGTGGATATGCAATGTCCCCCATACCCCATAATGTAGAATTATTAAAATTTTTGCTTCAATAACTCTTGTTCCCCTTTCGAAATTGTTAATGCAAAAAATTGATCAACTAGCTCTACATGGCCTAAAACAAATACATACATATTTTACCTACCTATTTTCTCTCATTTTTTACCTCCACAACTATGGTTTAACCTTATTCTCTCTCAAAAAGCTCGAAAATATAAAAAAGGGCCTAAAAACCCCACAAAAAGGGCTAAAATGCTTTCCAAAGAGCTAAAAAGCTCACAAAGGGGATACAAACTCCAAAAAGAGATAAAAACATAAAAATGGATTAAACCCCTAAATAGGGCTTAAAACCCTAAATAGGGTCCAAAACCCTAAAAGAGAGAAAAAGAGAAGAAAAAACTATAAAATAGTGTGGAGGTCTCCATCACAAGATTCACTTATTCCTTCTGCGATTATTGTATTTTCGTGAGTACATTGAGAAGTCATCATTCTCAAAATACTCCCATAATTTTTCCAACCATTCCATTGCCCCACAATATCCTCATCCTGTACATTGAGGCACCCTCTGCACTAACAAGCCTGTGGAGAGGCGGTACCATTCCAAGTTAGTGCACGGTGGCCCATTTTCAAGAAAAACAGAAGGTATACTTGTCCCATTTTGTTTATTTAGTTTAGTCATTTTTTATTATTGTTTATTGTGCTACTAATATTTTACTTGTAGCTAGCTCTTTTCCATTGAACTCTACCCTTCTGTCTCACATATGGAAGGGAGGTGCTTTTGCACGTAGCTAGCGTGAAAACCTTGCTACAGTTTTGGTGACCATATCTGGGCGATCCTTTTCGATCCTCTTGTTTTACAGGTGTTTATGTTATTTTTAGTCACAGTTGTCACTGATCGGACCCTAAGGAGGTCAATCCGAGTCTGTATGGCACCAGTGCCTACCCCTGTCGGCCTTTATCGACTAGTTTTTTTAATTTTTTCCAATTCCGGCCGGCATTGGGTTTTTCAAGTCGAAACCCATGACCCAGTCATGCATTTCAAATTGAAACCCGTGACCCAGGTTGCGAATTTACCCCCTTAAAGCATGAATTCCCCCCCAGGGAAAAGTTGGACCTTTTTTTGCACTGGGAAGCGACCCAGTCACCTCTGTTTGGATTGTTTGAGCGACCCAATCGTGGCTGTCGAGCAGTTAAAATTGACCTGTCTTTTTTCTGAGCCCATTTGTCTCTGTTTTTCTTGTCTAAATGGCCCAGTATCCACTGTTTGACTGTTTCATGCAATCTATCTGTTTTTGTGTTAATTTCTGCAATTTAGATTATGTTTTTCGTTATTAAAAGTTGGAAATTAACATTCTTATTCAGCCCCTCCTCTTGTAATCATTCATCACCCTCTGGGGTCTTTTGATATACACCACGGGATTAAGTAATTTTAGTAATATGCACCCACCTTATTATTGTTCACTTCAATTAAAAACTAGTGACCTTGGAAGCTACAGGGATTGGAGATCATTGGGGGTCTCACGACATTTGTGCCCTCCTTGTTGAGCACCAGACACTTGGTGTTTGACCTGTGGATCTACTGGTAGACTTGTTTCCACTTTGTTGAGAGTCCAACACTCCCTCTTTCATGTGAAGGATATGAAGTTGGGGTACTGGCACTACTGGTTTGCTAGCATCATATTCAATCACCTTCTTTCAGACCCTTGTCCGTCTTGCATGTTGTCTTGATTTGATTTTATCTTTCACTTCATTATTATGTGTCCATTTCACATTTGAAAGTAAAAGTAACAATTTCATACACAAGTGCACACAATCAAACCAAATAATCAACCAAACTCGGTTCATGACCCCGAGTGAAACCGTAAAAGCAACCAACTTACTTAATAATATTTCAATTTGGGACATAAGTCTCATTCGCAACAACTATGGGAAGTGCTTGGGATTTGCCCTAAAAATCATTATGAGGAGTACCATAGGAACCCAAAATTAGCTGGCCAATGAGAGGAATTGCTAACTGAAATGAGAAACGACCCCCACCGATTGACTAGATACACCCTTGTGAGGAAAAAGCCAAAGTGTTTTCTTCTGGTAGTCTTGGTGTCTGAGTGATTACTTGTGAACCAAGAGGAAGCTGATTTAAAACAGGGTCCAAAATTCATTACCAGTTACTACAATAAGCCACCATTGCTTCACCATGATTTTCCTCTTGAATTAGGGGGCACTCCCTTTAGTTTGGTTCTTTAGACCGCCACTGTCGAGGCCCCCTTCGACAACCTTTCTCACCTTCAGAAGGACATACTTCCTCTGATTTAGATTCAGATTCCTACCAATCCGAACCCAATTTGTTTACTGCCTTGTCTAACCCCATGGTTGGCATCCATCTTGATCCCTTCCAAGGAGGGATAGTTGGAAGAGGACCCATGTACCTTCCACCCATAATAAAAATATCTCTTCTAGTAGATTCACCACCACTATGCATGATTTTATAGGTACGCTACCCATTAGTAGTGACCCTGCATCGACTCCCATGATCCCTACCATTCCACCATTCATAACTGGGGGTAGTGGCCCTTCCGCTTCCATGACCATTCCACCAATCCCTACAGTGGGTGGTCAACCTTTCATCCCCCCAGTCACTCATGGACACCATCGTCCTGTAAACGCCGACACCATCAACGGTCCATCCCAAACCAACCTTGGATCAATCCTACCATTCATGGCTCATCTTACTTTACTAGACTTGAGCAGATTAACGAATGACCCCATCAGTCATCAAATTCATTGGCCTCCGATGCCGACTAAAATTCCTTCAGAAATCCCAAAGTTTGAAGGAAAGGCGGGGGAAGACCCCCAAAAACACATTATTTCATTCCATTTGTGGTGTTCCTCAAATAGTATTATGGATGACTCCATCTGATTGAGGTTATTCCAACGCACACTCACAGGTGCTGCAGAAAAATGATATATCAAAATTCCCCAAGCATCTTACCTTGATTTCACTTCATTAGTCTTCATGTTCCTCTAGTACTTCCAAATCCCAGTCAAATATGATGATGGCATGGAAATCCTACTAGCATGTTGTCAGAATACCACTACTCACATCACATACCACATCCATAAGTGGTGGTGGTGATGCAACCTATGCAACATCCAACTGGATGATAGGATCATCCTATATTGGTTTCTGAAAACCTTGCTCCCACCTATAGCCAAGGAGGTCAACTCTGAGTTTCCTCAAACAGAGGAGGATGCCATCTTAAAGTCCCAACAATCTGATTTAATATATGCCCACTCTGAGCATCTGTACACCATTATACCAGATGCTCCCCGTGCCGGCACCTCCTGCCGCGATATGTTGGGGTCATCTCATGTTGTGGATGGAATCATCAGATCTGTCTCACAACACCCTCAGTACTATGTGGCACCCGCTATGATGCCACCACACCCAAGAAATATCCATAATGTTGCAAAACCAAAACAACTCCCCGATTACTCAAGGATGATGGCTCAGTCCGGAGCCACATCCTCCTATGCCCACCCTACACTAAATCAGCCCGCCCATGGGATGACTTAGCTAGCACATGCATATTTGGGCCAAACGACCAGATTCATAGCTCCCCCATCTCCTCTGATCTATTATGCACCACCAGTGAAACAAGCGTAGGCTCTAACCCCATCCCCTTTGGTTTCCACAGGACAGGTTTTCGCTCAGCAGAACCTTCCCAACTAATCCACCCCTAATAACCAATAAAGGCAGGGTAATAAAAACCAAGGGAGAAAATAAGGTAAAAACCATCCACAATGAGGTGAACAACAACCTAACCCCCCCAACAACAACAGTGCCAATGCACCAGAAAAAAAACCCTCAACAGCTTGACCGACAGGGAAAGAACCCACAATTACGACCTAACAATCTGTGTACTCTATGTAACACCTTCAACCACTATACACATCTATTCCCTCACATGGCTTGTGCCTGCCAGTATCTCCAAAATGAGGCTCAGTAGGGTCCCAATGCTTGATTATTTCTAGCTTGCCCTTGTTGATTGTTGGGGGCAGGCTGGTTGGGATGGTTTTGTTATGCAAATACTTGCCCCAACGGAGCGGGTTGAGCAGGGGCGGGGGATTGAACCACTTGCACTGGTGTTGCATAATAAATTTGGGTGGGTGGCGGTGCCACAAATGTGGGAATTTTCCCCATTTATTGCTGTGTCTGCCATGCCAAGGCCTGAGCCTGCTGTAGTGGTGCAAGTTGTGCGTAGGAATTTGTTTCTCCACACCAGGACATCATTCTGGCATAGTCCAGAGCTTGGTTTTGGTAGGAAACACTAGTAGTGTTTCTTGGTTGTGGTGGAACTACAGGTGGTGTCGGACGGTGCTATGGCTATTGGGAGATTGAGCCTATGATGCCATCTGCAACATGGGAAGCCCCCGATGCATCCCAGTAGGAGGTACTCGGATGGGGAGCATCTGGAATGATAGTGTAGAGGTATCCAACTGTGCATAGATCAGGTCAAACTGTTGGGATTTTAGTATGGCCTCTTCTTTGGATTGGGGACATTCGGATGCGACGTCCTTTTCTATGGGTGGGAGCAAGGTTTTGAGAAACCAATCCAAGAATATCCTGTTGTCAAGTTGGATCTTGCATAAACTACGGCATCGCTGCCACTCATGGATGTGGTCGGTTATATGGGTCATGGTGCTCTGGCGGCAGGATAACAATATTTCTACCCCTTCGTCATATCTGACGGGGAGTTGGAGGTACTATAGGAACATGAAAGATAGGGAGTTGAAATTTGGGTACTTGGCTTGCAGTAGCTCAATGTACCATTTAGTTTCCGCACCTGTGAGGGTGCGTTGGAACAGTCTTAACCTGATCGAGTCATCTACGATGCTATTTGAGGAGCACCATAGATGAAATGTCATGATGTGGTTTTGGGGACACTCCCCTGCCTTTCCTTGAAAATTGGGAATGTCTAAGGGAAGTTTGGTTGGCATGGGAAGCCAGAAGGCTTGATGGCGATGGGGTCATTTGTCAATCGAGCCAAATCAGGCAAGTTAAGGTGAGACATGAAAGGTAGATTTGACACTAGGTTGATGTGAGATGGGGCAGGTATGGTGGTGGGGTTTACAGGTGCATAATGTACCTGCACAGATGGGGGTAATGGTGGTGCCATTGTAGATGGGCTAGTACCCCCAAGTGTGGTGGGAGGGACAGTGTGGATGGAAGGGCCACTACCCCCATGTGTAACCAGAGGGGCAGTGTAGATGGAAGGGCCACTACCCCCATGTGTGACAGGAGGGGCAGTGTAAACAGAAGGGCCACTGTCCCCGTGTGTGACAGGAGGGGCAGTGTATGTGGAAGGTCCACTACCCCCAAGTGTTGTAGGTGGGATGGCCTGAGTGGTCACTATGGGTGGTGGCACCTGATTGATGAGAGTTTGCATGACCATGTTGGGGCCACCTGCAGGGTTGTTGGTGATACTTTGTGGTGTGTACATGGGTCCACTAGCGATTACTATGCTGGAAAATGGACTCGGGTTTGCACCAGCCATGGGGCTTGATGGTGCTGTGTGTAGGTCTGGTCTAGACTGATATGGGTCTGAATCTGAATCAGAGGTTGTGTGGCCTTCTGATGGTGTGAGAGGTCATCGAGAACAGTCTCGACGGTGTTGGTTCAATGACCCGAATTGTGGTGGTTCGCCTCTTAGGCGTGAGGAAGAGCATGAGGGATCAATTGTGTTAGATTTGTGTAGCAAACTGGTGGGAATGATTTTTTGGACCCTGGTTTCAATTGCTTCCTATTGGCTATAGGTGGTCACTCGACCACCAAGACTGCCAGAAGACAATGCTTGGCTTTTTCCTCATAGGCATTCTACTCAATCGGTGGGGGTCGTTTCCTGTTTCACTTGGAAATTCCTCTCAACGTCCAGCTACTTTGGGGTTCTCGTGGTACTCCTCACAATGAGTTTTTGGGCAAAACCCAAGTACTTCCCACGATTAAGGAAATCAAGGACTTATGTCCTCAAAGACTGCATATTTTTGAACTTAGTGTAAATTAATCGATTTTAGTGGCTCTCTTAGCGTCATGAACTGAGTGGGGTTGATTTACATGGTATGGTGTGTATGTATTTCTATGTTTATGTTATTTGGTGGCTGCAAATGGTTTACGAATTCATCATATTGTGGTTGAAATTAGTAAACAAACAGAAACTTTGTATACATATACTATTTTTTACCTTGATTTGTGATAGCCTAACTAGGTGACTACCTTACACCTATATTCTTCTTCAACCAAGAGAAGGTGCGGGGCTCTCAACACAATGGGACTAAGCCCATCCGTAGATCCACAGGTCACCTTTAGGATGCAAGGTTGGTCAACAGGGAGGACATTTAGCATTGTGAGAAGCCCTCCTTCTCTACCCCCTCTACCTTCCAAGTCATCCATTTTTAATGGTTTCAAATAATATTGGGTGAAGGGCCTATTACTATACAAGCTGTGCCCTTCGTCTTATCCCAGAATACCCCAAAGGTTGATGACTGGGTAGAGGATGAAGGGTAAGCAATATTATTAATTTTTATGTCAGTTTTAGTTAGGCTATGTTGATTAACCATGTTGGAATATAATCCGTCGGGATTATATTTTGTAAATAAATAAAGTTGTAGGAAGTTGAAAAGGCTGGGCGAAAGATGAAACTGAACCAGCATTTGTAAATGTATAAATAAATGGTTTGGCTACAGAATAAATGAATTGGGAGTTATACCTATCAATGGTATCAGAGCACCACCTGCCATAACTCCTGGCTGCATTGCATGCCTGCCATTCTGCCTGCGTTATCAGACCTTGGCCGTTTCTCCTACCATCCTGCATACATTCACTGTATGCATTACAGTTCCAGAACTGCATTGAGGAATGGCTGCCTGCCCATCGCTAGTCTACCATATGCGTTCTCATCTCGGTTGAGGAAAGTTTGAGAGTTCTGTTGAGTGTGTTCTTTACCATGTTGTACATTGAGGTATAGAACAATATTATTAACCCTAATTCTTTCACGCTGAAGTTTTGTGCTGCGACCTTCATTTGTGTTTATCATCTGATAGAGTCTTATCTATTAAAGAATACATGCCTCTTTACCTATGGAGAAATGATAGAGCCACTCCATTTATACACCTGAGAGCTGCATTTTCCAGAATGTTTTGTGGACTATGCATCGAGTTGGAGGAATGGTGAGCCAATCCATTTTCTAAATCTGTGAAGATTGAAGAGATCGCGACTGCAATTTATGGAATAGATGCCTGGTATGTGTTCTGGCTGCATGATATGTGACCTCTGTGTTGAAGATGGAAGCGTGATATGTTGGTGAGAGATTGTTGGCAAAAGATTCACACCCTCAGTCAACTGCGTGAAGAGTAAACCTGCTCTGAAGATAATCAGAAGTGCGTAGAGCTACCTGCATGGAGCTTCCTGCGTGGAGCTACCTACTGTATGGTGCACCCACACTTTCACTACATTGAAGTATTCTTTGAGAGCTTCAACTTTTCATCTTTGCTGATATTCGATTGAGGAGTGAAGCTGTGCACTGAGATTTTGTCAACAGGGTGGAGGTAGAATGATTTCTTGCCATATTAGATGTAACCGTTGGGGATTGCATAATACCTAACCCTAATTGGATTGCATAATACCTAACCCTATTTCTGCATAGCCGCTTCATTTTTTCCGTTTTAAAATGATCTCATTCTGATATATGTAAAGAGTCTGCGAGTTCCATATTTGATACCACAATAATATTGTGTGCATTGTGGGTTGCACATTCTGAGTGTGAGCGACATTCTATGGGTGAAATCCTCGTGATATTATGTGTTGAAGACTGTTGTTTGTTATGCGGTGAGAACCGTGGATTGTTGTGTTCAGCTGTGATTGTGGTATATGCTACGTATCCATATGCGTTCAATATATATATTTTTACATGCGCTGTGTATTGAAGAGGCCTGTATTGGAGCTACGTTGAAGACTGTGTTGGAGAAATAATGTATGCTGTGAAGACTCAGTGCATAGAGCACCACTGCTGTGAGCTACAACTGTTGCGTTGAAGCACCATTGCTGCGAGCTACCTTGTCCCGTCATTTCATCTTGGGTGCTGCTACAACTCTCCGACTAGTGTTGGAACTGTCCCAATTATGTGCTATCATGCTATCTTTGATGACTATTGTATGAAGAATCCAAATGCTTTGTGTTGAAGCTCGTTGGTTAAGCTTGTCAGTAAATGTCATTGGAATACTGTTGGAGCCGCGACCTCTCATCTCACTATGAGTTAAATCTGTGAATCTCTGTGACTTGGAAGACTCCATTCAAGAGCGTGGAGGTATATGCATCTTGTATGAGTTCATGCTTTGTCATTGTTGAGGTCTCACTGCTGCGATCTCAAGAGCTCCAGACTATTGTTGCGACCGTGTAAAAGTGTTGAGAACTCATTTGTGTGAGTGCTACTACAAGTCTGTTACAAGAGACTTTGTTGTTGTATTATTGTGAAGATTTTAAGTGTAATATTTATATAATAACACTCTAGAACAAATGATATAGAGCAGTTGAGGTAGATCATCAATGATATAGAGCTATTGAATTATTTTTAAGCTACAAAATTATTTGTATAGGTTGCAGAATCATATTGTAATTTATAAAGGAGCAGGAATCTAAACCTGCATCCCATATATTTTTCAAGTATTCTGTAAGTTACATATTCCATAGTGAAGATGCACTCTTTGGCATCTGTAGTTGGTGCCACTCTCTCTGGCAAAGAGAGAGGCAGAGAAAGAATAAACTTTAGAGGTAGAGGAGGAAGAAACAACTCCAACAAAAGATCAGATTTGCAGTGCAAGCGTTGTGGAAATAATGGACACACATCAGATCAGTGTTGGGCTTCCTGGGACTCCATCAAAGACAAACATAACTAGAAGAAAGATGACAATAAAAACCAAGATGCCAGTAAATCTTCTGATTCTGCTCATTGTATTGTTGCACATTGTAATCTTGGAATTAATGAAATGACTTCACTTTCATCTTACAAAGATTGTTGGCTGCTTGATACTGGTGCAACATCACACATGACTTTTAGAAAAGACTGTTTTGAAGAACTTAATGAAACAATAAATGGCATAGTGTACTTTGCAGATAAGTCAAGTCTTAAAACAAAGGGAATGGGCACCATTCGACTGAAGATGCCTGGATTCCCTGATTTCTTGTTGAAGAATGTTCTTTATCTTCCAGAGTTGCAGAGAAGCCTGCTGTCCTTGGTGGAGATTCGAAAACGAGGCCATTCCATCCACATGTTTGTTGGAATCATAGAAATAAGAAAGTCCTCTGACAACCAAGTCATCATGACTGGATACGAAGATGGGAAGCTGCTGAAGCTAAAGGGTTCATCTGCAAGAGTTCAGAACTATGCCTACCTCTCTCAGCATGGAGAAGGTAATTTGTCATCTAGTTCATTGTGGCATGCAATATTGGGTCATCTAAATTATAACAGTCTTCGTTTGTTGAGAAATAATGGTGTATTTGGTTTGCCCACCATTCCCAAAGAGAAGAACAAATGTGATGCATGTATATTAGGGAAACATAGTAAGCTGCCATTCCATGAATCTAATTTCAGAGCAAGTAGGAAATTAGAATTAGTGCATTCTGATTTATGTGGCCCAATGCCAACTCTATCTGCAAATGGGAATAAGTATTTTATGACATTTTTTGATGACTACTCAAGAATGTGCTGGATTTACTGTTTAAAGACAAAATCAGAAGCATTTCAAACATTCAAAGACTTTCATGCATTGATAGAAAAACAAGCACAATAAAAAAATGGTACACTTCGTACTGATAATGGGAAAGAATACACTTCAAATGCTTTTGAATATTATCTCGCCAACATGAAATTGCACATCAGACTACAGTTCCCTACAATCCTCAACAAAACGGTGTAGCAGAAAGAATGAATAGAACCATAATGAATATGGTTCACTCAATGATGTTTTTCAAGAATGTAAAACTAATGTTTTGGGGTGATGCAGTGAAATGTGAAGCCTATTTGAGAAACATAAGTCCCTCAAATGCTCTTGATAACAAGACTCCACATGAAATGTGGTTTGGACATCTCCCTTCAATCATGCATCTTAGAGTTTTTGGTTCCACCTGTTATGCCTTGATTCCAAAGGAGTAAATAAACAAGCTTGGTGCTCGAAGCAGAAAATGCATTTTCTTGGGGTACGAAGAATACTCCAAGGCATACCGTCTTTATG
>LPNX010257382.1:287118-348287 GCA_001517045.1 Pseudotsuga menziesii | reverse complement strand
CAGATATTTCTTATGTTGTTGGCATACTTTCAAGGTTCATGCATAAACCTTGTGAAGGACACTGGTCAGCTGCAAAAAGAGTTCTAAGATACTTGAAGGCAACTCAAGACGTTGGACTCAAGTACTCTAAAGTGGATGAATTCAAACTTATTGGGTACTCAGACTTAGATTTTGATGGCGATAAGGAGACATGAGTATCAACTTCTGGATACACTATGAGTCTTGGATTAGCAGCTGTCTCATGGAGATCACGCAAATAGTCAGTTCCAGCAGATTCAACAACAGAAGCAGAATATGTGGCTACAGCTGAAGCAACAAAAGAAATAGTATGGCTCAGGAAGATACTTGAAGATTTGCAAGAAAAACAAGAGAACTCCACTCCATTATTGATCGACAATACTTCTGCAATCAAGCTGGCTAAGAACCCTAGATTCCATGATCGAACCAAACACATCAACACAAAGTATCATTTGATTCAACATCATGTAGAGGCCATGACAGTCCATCTTCAACATTGTTCCACAAATGATCAAGTTGCAGACATCTTCACCAAAGTGCTTGGACGAGAAAAGTTTGAAAGATTCAGAAACATGCTCGGACTTATTAACACCCCTTCGGATTAAGGGGGGGATTGTTGGAATATAATCCGTCGGGATTATATTTTGTAAATAAATAAAGTTGTAGGAAGCTGAAAAGGCTGAGCGGAAGATGAAACTGAACCAGCATTTGTAAATGTATAAATAAATGGTTTGGCTACAGAATAAATGAATCGGGAGTTATACCTATCAAACCAATTAATTTTTTTTGAATTTACACTTTGTTTGTACATGAGATTGCAGTAAACTGAAACATAAAAAAAAATGGGACTATTGTGCTGGACAGAGGCGGCTGAGTTGCACTGATAGTCCTTATCAAATTTAAAATTAACTTCTGAGTGACAGACCACACGTTTCAGGTCAAATGTGGCGAGGGGGTCACCAAATTTTTCCAGAAATAGGCAAGGGGGTCGCACAAATTTCATAGATAGAAGCGGTTTTCTGTTTAGAAGGAAGTCACACCTTTAGAGGGAAAAATGGCGACCTGGTAACACTTGTGAGGCCTAAATGAGCGACCTAGTCCCCTGTTTAGGCCCGATAAGTGCGACCTATTTCGGATTGGGGTTTTTTTTTATCTTGAGTCAGATCCGACTGACAGTAACCTGTACTGTGGCCAAATGGACTCGGATTTTCCTTGTGGAGGTTCGGTAGAAACAATAAACTGTAAATAAATAGGATTTAAACTATATTTGACAAGAAATTTTAAACCTAGGGCACAAACTGAAATAAAACTTGAAATTTAAAAAACTGAACCAGGGATCCTGTGGGATTGACTTGGTATGGTCGCCAGTTCTGTAGTAGGGATTTCTCCCTTGCTACAGGGTAGGAATGGCTACCTTCCATCTATAGGATGGAAGGATAGGTTCCTATGTGGAGATGCAAGAAAAATAAACAGAACAGAAAGGAAAGCAAATGGACAAGAAACGACCATGAGCCCCTCTGTAAACAAGGTTAGGGATTCGCTCCGAGAACCTACAAATAACTATTAGACATAATAAACCTCCAAAAACATGTTAGAGATCAAATCTGCAAACAAATAATGGTTAGAAAACAACTAAACTAACAAAGCAAACACATAAACAAAACTAGATTATACCTCTCCTTCGGTGAAATGGGCCACCATGCCCTAGATGGAAGAAGCACCTCCCTATCTCACTCAGCAATGGAGGAGCTATGGCTGAATGGGGAATATGAGTGGAAGAGAGGGGGATGTGGGTGTATTGAGAGGCAAAGAGTCTCAAGGCATCCACGAGCAGCATAATAGTATGCAAGAGAGGTGTTGTTTGAGAGTGACCCCCACCCCTCCTTTTATAGCTTTTTTGGGGACTTTTAGGGTTTTAAGCCCTTGGTCAAGGCTTTAGCCCCTTTTTTGGGATTTTATCCCCTTCCACCCTAACTTTAGCTCCTTTTAGGGTTTTAGGCTCCTTTGAGGGGTTTTAGCCCCTTTTTGGAGGCTTTAGCCCCTAGAAGAGTTGTTTAGGCTCCTTTTTGGGGTTTTTAAGCCCTTTTACTCATTTTTAAGCCTTTTTGAGGGTGTGGGGGTCTAATGGGGTGATACGAATCTCGTACATGGGTGTCCTTGGGTGGTGTATGCCATGTAGAGCCGAGTGAGGGATTTTTTGGGTTAACACCCTGATCGATGGATTCTTCCAAGTGTTCGAACTAAATACATCTATTCGCACTTGCTATATTGCACTCTAGTACCTTGATTCCCATTTTCATTATCAGTGGGTGATATAGTGTCTGTTAAAAGTATACATCAATGAACGATAATCAGACGATGGACTACTATGTTCGACCTTGACACCTCTATTCACATAGTAGGACATGTAATCGTAATGGTTTGTGTAGAATAATTTCCATCTTGGTGGCATTCCACATATGCCACCTCCTTGATCGTGCCAATGTTCATGAGATTTCAGCTCTTGTGATTTGATTCCATTGTATGTCAGAAATCTTCAGGCATTATGGATATCTTGATCCCTTGTATATCTTCAGCTTCTATGGATATCTTGATCCATTGTATATCTTCATTATGGAGATTTTGATCTATCATATATTGTACGTGGCGATGACCACACATGTCACATTTTGTATATCATGCATATTCCTGGCCATTGTACTCTTATGTATCTGGGACTGCTATATGTATTTGTAGTCATATGTAGAGATTGATTATTGTACTATACTGATGGATGGTTAGTTCTTCCACCTGGTTCTTCATCACTCCACTTCTGGGATGGATTTTATAATGTATTTCGGCCATCATGTTACCCCTATGACCTCACACATTAGGAGGCATCTGTTATAGCTGAGTTTACCACGCATGGTTGATCACATATTTATGTCCTTCCCTATCCCTTTGTAGACTCTTTGGACCCCATGGACTGATATTATAATTTTATGTTTCCAAGTTCATCCCTAAAAACACCTGTTTATTGTTGTATGCAAATTTTAATCCCATACTCGCGTGTATACGCGACTTTTGACCTCAAACACGCGTACATCGGGATGTGTGAATAAATCCAAATATTTTTGGAGTTTTCCTTCATGTGTGTCCAAACCACTTGAATCTTGGCCTTCCATATGCCTAGATATCGCTTGGATTTGACCCTCCATTACCCCTTTTGAGTGCTATATAAGGAAACCCTTGGATACATTGAAGGGGAGGAATTGAAGAGAAATGAAATTATAGTCCATTGTTGTCATAGCTTGCATATACTTGAGTCTGAATCCCTTTGTCCCTTTGGAGCACTTTGTGTTCTTCCCAAGCTTTCCTTTGCTTGTGATCTTGCTATCGAGAGATGGAGGATTGAGGTGGTGGAGGCCCAGGTGGACGATTCAGTTTCTACGGTTCACAGACATGCCGACAGAGGTTGTCACTTGTGTAATCTCTGATTTGATTAATAGAAATATCTTTTCCTAACCAATAATGTGCATTTGAATGAATATTGAATCCATGGATATGTTTAATTCCTTATACATTTTTGATTATATATGCTAGAGTAAATCTAACACCATATTATATAGCATGCTTGTCTTGTTTGCTGTTGTTGAGAGCAAATTTCTAGCGCAAGCGAGATTGGAAAAAGCTCAACAGGGATCTACTTCAACCGTCTGGAATAAGGTATGATTTGAGATCCTTTAGTGTTAGATGTTTGGTTTCTCTTGCATATGGGGAAGGGATTGATTTCTCATGTCTAGCTGTCTGTTGTGGTACACCCCAAGCCATAGGAAGTTTCTCTCTGTAACAAAATTGACGACTCCACCGGGGAGTCGCCAATTCCTTTATGGAGAGAAACTTCCTATGGCTTGGGGTGTACCCCAATAGACAACTAGACATGAGAAATCAATCCCTTCCCCATATGCAAGAGAAACCAAATATCTAACACTAAAGGATATCCAATCATACCTTATTCCGGATGGTTGAAATAGATCCCCGTTGAGCTTTTTCCAATCCCGCTTGCTCTAGCAATTTGCTCTCAATAACAACAAAGAAGACAAGGATGCTATATAATATGGTGTTAGATATACTCTAGAATATATAATCAACAATGTATAAGCAAATAAACATATCCATGGATTCAATATTCATTCAAATGCACATTATTGGACAGGAAAATATATTTCTATTAATCAAATCAGAGATTACACAAGTGACAACCTCTGTGGGCATGTCTGTGAACCGGAGAAATTGAGTCCTCCACCCCCTCAATCCTCCATCTCTCGATAGAAATATCACAAGAAAAGGAAATCTTGGGAAGAACATAAAGTGATCCAAAGGGACAAAGGGATGCAGACTCAAGTATATGCAAGCTATGGCAACAATGGACTATAATTTCATTGCTCTTCAATTCCTCTCCTTTAATGTATCCAACGGTTTCCATATATAGCACTCCAAAGGGGTAATGGGGGGTTAAATCTGAGTGATATCGAGGCACATGGAAGGCTAAGAGTCAATTGGTTTAGACACATATGAAGGAAAACTCCAAAAATATTTGGATTTATGCACACATCCCGATGTACGTGGGTTTACGGTCAAAAGTAGCGTATACACGCGAGTATGGGATTAAAAGTCGCGCATAACAATAAATAGGTGTTATTAGGGATGGAATTGGAAACATCAAAGTATAATATTAGTCAATGGGGTCCAAAGAGTCTGCAAATTGACAACGAAGGCCATACATATGTGATCAACCATGCATGGTAAAATCAGCTATAACAGATTCCCCCTAATGTGTGAGGTCAGAGGGGTAACATGATGGCCAAAATACATTATAAAATCCATCCTAGAAGTGGAGTGATGAAGAACCAGGTGGAAGAATTAGCCATCTATCAGTATAGTACAATAATCAATCTCTGCATATGACTGCAAATACATATAGCAGTCCCAAATACATAAGAGTACAATGGCCATGAATAGGCATGATATACAAAATGTGACATGTGTGTTCATCGCCATGTACAATATATAATATATTAGAATATCCATGATAAAGATATACAATGGATCAATATCTCCACAATGGATGAAGATATCTGACATACAGTGGAATCAAATCACGAGAGCTGAAATCTCATGAACACTGGCATGATCAAGGAGGTAGCATATGTGGAATGCCACCAAACTTGAAAGTGGTCTACACAAACCGCTACAAGTACATGTCCTACTACGTGAATAGAGGTGTCGAGGTCGAACATAGTATTCCATCGTATGATTACCAGTCATTGATGTATACCGTTAACAGATGCGAGATCACCCATTGATAATGAAAATGGGAATCAAGGTACTAGAGTGCAATCTAACAAGTGTAAATAGATGTGTTGAGGTTGAACACTTGGAAGAATCCATCGATTAGGGGAAATTTATGTATTCCCAAAACTGTCAATGGTGAGAGAACCTACCACTGATGACTGTAAGTCTCAAGGAACTCAAATGAATATAGACTCCTATCCCAGAATAAATGATTTGAAGTTGATGGGATGGAATCCGCTAGAAGGAGGGCATTAGGGAATCCCCCATCAACTGACACGAGGTACTTATAAATGTTGTATAATGTGGAAGAACTCGAATAAGATGTGCATGAACTAGTAACAGTACTGGGAATGGCCGACATGCAAAGTCAAGGAAACTAAGGAATGGCTGAGTCAGGCTTCAACTTCCTTCGAACAAGAGCATAAAGGAAAATGGTGACTGAAGATAAGAAGCATGGACTTGATATGCAAACTGGGACATCTCTGTTACATTGTAGGCATCAACAGAGGATCCATAGGGACTAGAAGCTTAACCAGTCATTGGAGATAAAATCTGAGTAACGAGTACATATCCTAAAGTCAAACAAATAAACCAACCAATGGATGTGATATACAATGCTCTATTAGAAGGCGACATGACTCGACTGCTGCCAAAGATAACATCTTTTCCTGTCTAAATTTTTGGTTTTTTTATTTTTTTGGACTTTTTCAAATATTTTGAAAAGCAGTCAACAAGTCACTTAATTCCATTCTCCAGTGAACCATCGCACATAGCAAGAATAATTGGCATATCATGTTATATCCTTCTTTGTGGGCCTATAGAATCGCGGTCAATACTGCCACCAATTTTTCTCCCTATAATCTTGTGCATGGGGTGGAGTCAGTATTACCGGTTGAATGAAAAATCCCTTGTTTGAAGCTAGTTGTGGATATTTTACTAGATACTTCCGCATTGGAAGAGCGTTTGGTCCACTTAGAGCAGCTTGATGAGTAGCTCTGAGATGCCTTAGTGGCTTTAGAGGTTAACAAGCGTCGCGTTAAGGTCCAATATGATAAGTATGTCCATCCTAGGAGTTTTAGTGAATGTGAATTGGTCCTTTTGTGGGATCAAGCTAAGGAACCCTTGGGGGAAGGAAACTTTAATCCCATGTGGCATGGGCCTTACAGGGTTAAACGTGTTTTAGAGAAAGGAGCCTATGAGCTGGTTGATTATGAAGGTATGACCATGGAGGAGCCTAGAAATGGGTTCTATCTCAAAAAATACTATGCATGGTCTTCAACCAGGGATGATTTTTGTATATTATTGTACAATTTTGCATTGCATAGTTAGGGTTTATTATGGTGATCGGTTTTGTTGATTATATTTCATTTTTTATGTCAGATGTCGATGGAGTCTTTTGTTTACATAGCATTCGCTGATGATGCTAGCCACCACACTCAAAACTTAGCTTCAGCTGCTTGGGTGATCTATACTCTTACGGGTCAAGTATTGTCTTCAGGAGGCATATGTTTACGACCTTCATCAAACAATGTTGCTGAATATAGTGTTGTTATTGAGTTATTGCATGATGCCATTTCATATGGGGTCCATTCTCTTGAGGTACATCTTGATTCACAGTTAGTGGTTTCACAACTTAATGGCTTATATCATATTAGGGATCCGACATTATTACAAAGATTCTTACGTGTTAGATTGCAAGAATCAAAATTTGGGAGTATAACATACATTCATGTTGCAAGAAATTTTAATCAAGTTGTTGATTCATATGATAACTATGTGTTATATTGGCATTTGTTTCACATACCATAAGCATTTCACAAACACATTTTACACATGTAAATAGAATAATGATCGCTCATCATAAATATTTTTCATTAAGTTCAAAAAGTGACGTCATAATACATAAGTGTCATATACAAAATTGGAGCTTCCGAGCCACCAAAATATACTACACAGTCATACAAAAAATATACACCCAGGTCTCTAAGCCTAATGTGGAGGAGGGTGCTGACCATGGTAGCACACTACAGCTCTATATAGCCAACAAAACAATCGAACCCATGCTCGTGGTACTCCAACCACCTGGCACTTCATGGCCTCAAGCAAGTCGTCGACTTGCGCCATGGGTACTCTTTGTGTCAATCGAACAAAGTTCATGTGAATGCTCTGAAGCGTCCGCTCCACATTTGCACCCATGATCTCATCACCTATTCCCCTCCATCCATGATGAGGAAATCCATCTGGCTATCGTGGTCCTACATCTGCATATACATGATAGAGTGTCACTATGTGTCGTCACACCAAAATCATGTGTTTTGATTTCATATATCAAAAAACAAAAAAATTAAATAATTAAAAAATTAAAAGTGGGTTTGGGATTCGTTACCTATGTCTCCATAAGCCGCTCCTGGTGGTAGGGGCATGTTTGGATCACTACAGAAGTCAATCCCTATGCATTGTGGAAGTCAATCCCTGCATAGGGATAGTCATCTATGGCGATGAGTTGTCTCCACCACCATGGAAAGAACTTTGTTGGGTAGGGGTTAGCCACCCTTACACCTCCTAGTTTGTGCATGACGTTAGCCCAGCATCACTGAGCTGGATCCTGGACTCCATGTGGAGCGATTTCTACTCTAGGGCTTAGCCCTGGCACCTGCTCAAAGAAGAATGTGCTCAGGATGCTGCCAAACCTGAAGTTCCGCACCCTACCCATCTTACAGTCACCGAGCTGTTGTTTCATGTTGCACAACAGTGTAGTACTCCAGTCATATATTGTAGGGCGCATACACTCTACCACATAGAACATAATTGGTCATGAGGCCTGGTGGAGTGACTATAAACCTGCAATCCTGCCTATGGCTAAGAGTATGGCTTCAGCCCCAGAATCTGAATCGAGTGTGTCGGGGATTTGAATCTCAACCTTCTTTGTATCAGGAAGACAGTACATAGCTATATACTCATCTATGGTCAACCCTCCTTCTATCCCATGAGATTGGAGGTTCACCACCTCCCCTCGTCGAGACAAACCTGCGATGAAATATATGTCCTCAACCTTAATGCTGAGCGAAATCCCATCTATCTGAAAAGTTTCATACTTTGGATCCTAGTAATCTACTAGCAGTTGGAGTAGTCTTGGATTTTCCCTCAAGCTTCCAAGACACCAAAACTTGTATGAGCCACATGCCAGTAATGCTTGTTGAGCCATGAGGTCAACTTGAACATATTCCTCAACATCACCATGTTCCCTCTCTCCCCACTCTAGTACCATCCTGCACAAAAAACACAATTTTTTTATCATTATTTGCCCATAAAAACCTTGTTCGCGGCCCTATACGCGACTGTATGCAAAATAGACGTGTATGTACGTGGTTTTTAGGGAATTTTCCATGTATGGCCAACCCTATACACAGAAAAATGCCCGATTTCTACAAGGGCCGAAATGCTCAAGTTGGGATAGCCCAAAGAATTAAATTGACCATGAAAATTTAAAATTTTTATATCAAAATGAAAGAGAGGGGAAAGGGGATTTACCTGGATCAAACATGGAGGGATTTCGCTAGACAATGCTCCTGGAATTCGCTTCTGAAGTTCTAGACTTAAATTGGGTAAGAATTCAAAATGGTATGAAATTTTTTAGTTTTTCACTATTTTATAGAAAATTTTTGAAATTTTTACTCACTTTCTATATTTTTTGACCGTTTGTGACCATTTTGAACCATTTGAACTAATTTGATGTTGTAGGAGCCCGTTTTGAGTGCATTTTGACCGTGTCTTTGACCTGTTCATGCCTATTTCAGGTATTAAGTCTAAACTGGCATACAGGTTAGGTTTTCACATCCACTTGCATTTTGCATAACCTTATGACTGTTTCATCTTAACCCTAGGTACAAACCCATTTTATCTTGTCATGGAACCTTCTTGCTGCTTTTAGGAGTGACATGTTGTGAATGGTAGACATTTCCCATACATGGGTACTCTAGTGAGATCCTATATTGCATTTGGTGCCGATGCCAACATTTCTCCTTTAGGGTGTGGGAGTCCTTTGTATAGTACCACCATGACTTTGAGCAAGAGCTTCATAATCCTCTTGAAATTTATGCTGGCCTTTCCCTTGGGACTCCCTTGTATATGTCAAGTTGTAATTGCATTATCATGAGTTTTTCTTTCCTTATTGAGCCTTATGTCGGCTTCCCTGACTTTGATTATCAGCCATATAGCCCAAGATTGTGTCATGTCTAGCCAAGTAGAGCATTTTTACATATCTTTTGTAGCTTAATCCCCCATTTTTTACCGGGAGGGGACCTTCCCCCGAGTGTCGTTATCCTACACATACATCCTTGCATTGAGCATAGGTATGTTCTGCTTCTTGGAACTAGTTTCCTTGTCCCCTGATAGTATTCTCCTCCTAGATTTGTAACTATAAATCACTTTTATTCTTTTTCAAGATTTTAAAAATATCTGAAAATTTCCAAAAAAACTAAAAAACCAAAAAGCCAGATAGGAAAAGATGTTATCTTTGGCAGCAGTCGAGTCATGTCTCCTTCAGACAGAGTACTATATATCACATCCGTTGGTTGGGTTATTAGTTTGACTTTAGGAGCTGTACTCGTTGCTCTGAGTTTATCTCCACTGATTGGTTAACCTTCCAGTCCCTATGGAGCCTCTATTGATGCCTCCTATGTCACAAAGATGTCCCAGTTTGCTTATCGAGTCCATGCTGCCTATCTTCAATCACCATTTTCCTTTATACTCATGTTTGAAGGAAGTTGAAGCCTGAGTCGGCCATTCATCAATTGTCTTGACTTTGCATGTTGGCCATTCCTAGTATTGTTACTATTTTGTGCACATCTTGTTTGAGTTCTTCCACATTATACAACATTGTTGAGTACCTCGTGTTGGTTTATGAGGGATTCCCTAATTTCCTCCTTCCAATGGATTCCATCCCATCGACTTTAGATCATTTATTCTGGGATAGGAGTATAGAGTCATTTGAGTGCCTTAATACTTACAGTCATCAGTCATAGGTTCTCTCACCATCGATGGTTTTGGGAATACATCAATGTCCCCTGATTGATGGATTCTTCCAAGTGTTTAACCTCAACACATCCATTCACACTTGTTAGATTGCACTCGAGTACCTTGATTCCTATTTTCATTATTGGTGGGTGATCTCGTGTCTGTTAACAGTATACATCAATGACCAGTAATCAAAGGATAGACTAATATGTTTGACCTCGAAACCTCTATTCACATAGTAGGACATGTACTCGTAGCGGTTTGTGTAGAAGACTTTCCAATTTGGTGGCATTCCACATATGCTAACTCCTTGATCGTGCCAGTGTTCATGAGATTTCAGCTCTCGTGATTTGATTCCAGTGTATGTCAGATATCTTCAGCCATTATGGAGATATTGATCCATTGTATATCTTTAGCTTCTATGGAGATATTGATCCATTATATATCTTCATCATGGAGATTCTGATCTATTATATATTGTACGTGGCGATGACCACACATGTCACATTTTGTATATCATGCCTATTCATGGCCATTTTACTCTTATGTATCCAGGACTACTATATGCATTTGCAATCATATGCAGAGATTGATTATTATACTGTAATAATGGAGGGTTGGTTCTTCCACCTGGTTCTTGATCACTGCACTTATGGGATGGATTTTATAATGTATTTCGGCCATCATGTTACCCATCTAACCTCACACATTAGGGGGCATCTGTTATAGTTGATTTTACCACACATGGTTGATCACATGTTTATGGCCTTACTTGTCCCTCTGTAGACTCTTTAGACCCCATGGACTGATATTATACTTTGATGTTTCCAAGTTCATCCCTAAAAACACATTTTTATTGATGTACGCGACTTTTAATCCCATACTCGCGTGTATACATGACTTTTGACCTTAAGCCAGCATACATTGGGATGTGTACATAAATCCAAATATTTTTGGAGTTTTCCTTGATATGTGTTCGAACCACTTGACTCTTGGCCTTCCATATGCCTCGAGATCACTCAGATTTGACCCTCCATTACCCCTTTGGAGTGCTATATAAGGAACCCCGTGGATACATTGAAGGGGAGGAATTAAAGAGAAACGAAACTATAGTCCATTGTTGCCGTAGCTTGAATATACTTGAGTCTGCATCCCCTTGTCCCTTTGGAGCACTTTGTGTTCGTCCCAAGATTTCCTTTGTGTGTGAGCTTGCTATCGAGATATGGAGGATTGAGGTGGTGGAGGCCCAAGTGGAGGACTCAATTTCTCTGGTTTGCAGACGTGCCGACAGAGGTTGTCACTTATGTAATTTCTTATTTGATTAATGGAAATATCTTTTCCTATCCAATAATGTGCATTTGAATGAATATTGAATCCATGGATATGTTTAATTTCTTATACATTGTTTATTATATATGCTAGAGTAGATCTAACACCATATTATATAGCATGCTTTTCTTGTTTGCTGTTGTTGAGAGAAAATTGCTAACGCAAGAGGGATTGGAAAAAGCTCAATGGGGATCTACTTCAACTGTATGGAATAAGGTATGATTCGAGATCCTTTAGTGTTAGATGTTTGGTTTCTCTTACATATTGGAAAGGGATTGATTTCTCGTGTCTAGATGTCTGTTGTGGTACACCCCAAGCCATAGGAAGTTTCTCTCTGTAACAAGCTCTACCTCAAGAGGTTCTATGCCTAAGGTCTCTAGCATGAATCAAATGTAGTATACTATTATTTTTGTTGTTTTACACAATTTTTTGACATGAGTCTTAAACTTTGTTTCCTTGATTGCTGCATATGGATCCCACCTCACATCACTACATTGGATTCACTGATGGAGAAAGTAGATGGTTCTCTAATCTCGCCTCACTTGCGTGGGTTATCTATTCCTCGCCACATGAGTTGATCCACATTGACAGACTGTGTGTTGGAATTGCTACCAGTAACCAGGATGAGTATGAAAGTGTCAGTGGTCTCTTGTCCACTTCCCTCTAGATGGGCATTCATCACCTTGATGTCTTCTTAGACTCCCAGCTGCTTGTCTCCCAATTAAACAACTGCTACTGGGTATGCGATCCTTGGCTCTTTAGAAAGTTCCTCTACACTAAACAGTTGGTTAGAAATTTTGAATCCATTAGATTCACACATGTTCCCAGAAACCTCAATAGTGTAGAATATCAAATGGATAATGACATTCTAGAATGGCATATTCATCATCGCATATAGGAAACATAAAAAATGCATCATGCATCATCATAGAATCATGCATACGTATGCAATATACATCATCTAGGAATTTTCATCATAAAAAGGCTCTAATAAAAACCATAAAAAGTGCATCCACGTGCATCAAATATATATATATATATATATATATATATATATATATATATATATATATATATCATTTCATAAGTGTTTAGTACAAAATGAGAAGCTCCACAAGCATTTTTCAGCTGAATATACATAGCAATAAAAAAAATCCTAGTGCACCACTGCACCAGGGGAAGCTCCAGTAGCTTCTAATCAGAATCCTCATTCTGCTGCTCTAACTCTATCTCCTCCTCTAAGGCCTCCTCCTCACTGTACCTATCCTCTTTCTCCATTGGCGCATCCCCCTGGGCTGCTGCTCGAACGTACTGTACCGTGACTGCGATCCTCCTCATCAAGGGGATCCACTTGGGAGGAGCGCGGTAACAAGCAGCAATCAGATAATCGTCCAAATACCGCCATCCATAATCGGTAACACCATCTAGAAGGCACTCACTATCATGACGGAGCAATCGCAAGGTGCTCTTGGGCCCGGGAGTAGGTGGATCCACCCCCTCCACCCTCCCCCTCCATCGCTCATAACCCGGAGGCGGTCGCTGTCCAACATATACACATACACACGGTACATCATCAGTATCTGCCATAAACATAAAATGTCTACCACTAATCTAGTGGACTATATATGCATGTCAACACATTAAAAATCATGTATACGTACCATCTGGTCTCTAGGACTGTCCTAGAGGTCGAGGCATCTCTGGATCTTCCCTGTAGTCCATGCCTACATACGAGTAGTCCTCAATGATGATTGGAAGCTACCTCCAATGCGCAAGAAACTCCTGAGTAAAGAAATGAACCACTAAGTCGCTTCCCTCATGGACCAACATCTCATTCCATATCCGCATCCGCAGCTCTTGAGGGTCGCTCTCTCACACTGCCAAGTGTGGTCGAAGGGTCAACAACCTCTTGAAGAAGAAGGAGAAAAAAAATGAGGGGAAACAAAAATCCGCTCCCATAGTCCTATCATGGGTCAGCGCATGCCAAACCATAGTTAAATACATCTAGTCCAATTCATAGTAGGTGCTCGCCTTCACTCACTCCACAATATGGAGCTTCCCCCCATAGATCTTATGAGTCCCAAATGACCCCAAGATTCATAGCACCATCGCTACAACTGCCCGAGTCGAGAGACTCTCAATGTTCCATATCAAAATATATGACCTATGCACATAAGCAGAGGCATAGCAGTGAATCTTGCAGATATTATCCAAATTCTCCCCATGTGAGAGCTTTGGCATCGTATTGCCAATCCTTTCGAGCATCGAGAACCCAGTAAACAATTACACGTCCTACAGCATAATCTCAATATGCTGCCCCTGGATAATGAAGCATTGTGCCCCAATATCCCAAAAACCCACAAAGTCTCTAGTTGCAGGTGTAAGGTATGCATCAGGGGAACCTAAAGTACTTGAGAAATCCACTCTGGGATAGCGTATCCTACACACCCATGCTCCTCATGGCCTGCCTCCACAAGTCCCCAACATCTCGCTCCCTCCACACAGGTCGATCCATCCTGCACAACAACCAATTCCTTGTCAGGCATAATTTCACAAGAAAAACTCATCCAGGGATGAAGCCGCGCCTATTTATCCAAACCGAACAACCCAAGTTGTGGTGTTTGGCTGAACAGGTGCGACCCAGTCGCATATTTTGTCCGAACAGGTATGACCCAGTTTGCACCTTTCTCTTCGACAGGTGCGATTGGGTCATGACTATTTGGAAATTAGGTGCAACCCAGGTCACATATTTTCCCTCGAAAAGCATGACCCAACCCTAATGAACCCTTTCAGTTCGACATGGGCACCTAGGTGAGCTAAACACCAAAATGAACCAGTGAAAAGGACGATTTTGATGAGTACTCTTACCTACAAGCGATGAATCTGAAAACCACAGGTCAGAATGAAAGAAATTAGCAAAAGAGCTCTAGGTTCCTCCACTCCAACTCAGTAATGAACAGTAGCAATGACACATGTCATGTGGTCCCCCCCTGTTTATAGGCCTCATTAGGTCTATTTTTCCTTCGTGCACGATAGGGTCATCTAGAGTCCATTTGAGACACTGTTTGCACCGCCGAGTTCAATTTGTCTGCCCTCTAACTATTGATGGAACCCTTGTCTCGTGTTTTAATGAGGAGTTTCTGGGACATTCCCTAGAGCCACCTCATTTGCATGCCTTCACGTGCATCTCCCCTTACACACATTCACAAGCCACTTGCTACATTCATATGCGTTGTTACCCCTTTTTTATCACCATCCATCATCTTGCAAGGGGGCCCCATTTGTGTTCTGCATTTTATGCCTATCAATCATGTTCATCACATAACCGCTTTCCATGTTTTGAACACTTACCCCTTGCTTGATTCCCCATTATGGAGTTTCTATTAAGCTCTTTTCTGACTCTTAAAAGAATGAAAATATCGTCGAGCATGCTTCCTTCCTTTCACGCTCGTTAAAGTATTTAAAAGCGCATCTATGTAGCCTCATTTACCTCATTTTTCAGACTATGTAGACTACCATAAGAAAAGGACCACCTTGGCGCACTCAGGCCATGAACGTTTCCCTTTGCATCCTTTTATGCTTTCTCGAGCATTGGGACCGAAATTTACGAAAAAGATCATCATGGGTTGTATTTAAGCTCTTTTACATCCTTCTCACCAAGAAAAGATTGTCAAGCAAACTTGGTTTCATTCATGCTCGTAAAAGTATTTGAATGACTGTTCTATCAATGTAAGTTTAACCTTTTTCGGCCTGATTGGACTATAAACAGTAAAGAAGTCTTCCTTCCCCAAAGGTTGGGAGAGCTCTCCTGTGCATAATTTTATCCTCTTTTGGACTCAGGAGACTACATACAAAAAAGAGACCACATTGGAGTCTTCTTGTTTTCAGACTCTCTACAAAGGAAAACACCATCGAGCATTTACTTTCTCGGGCTTGCTCAAAATCCACGAGACTGTGTCATAACAATGTCTTTCGATGCCACCCCATATTACAGTTCATCAGCTTCCCCCCATTGGGTCACCTTTGTTCAGATTATTCTACACTGAGTCTTCCTTGTGTCCCATGGATATCATTAGTCCAGTTACCTCCCTCAGTATTTCCCATCTGCAGTTACATTCCTAGTATCATAGCTATGATCCCTCTCCCATGAGTCAGTTTCATTTGCTGCCAAGTCAGCCCTACCATCATTACTCTGAACAAAGAAAGTTTGATTTTCCCATGCTCCCCTGCCCATGTTCCCCCATTTAGTGTGTCAGTCCCAGATTGTTCCACATATTTCGTTATCCCCCCCGCACTTGTGGTCAAGGAAACATTATTGCCTTGATTAGTTGTAGGTCTCCCTCTGCCAACATCAACACATCTATTCCAGAGGGTAGACCCAGACGTTCCTGTATCCTAGTTTCATTCACCTCATTGATGAGTTCCTTGGACCAATTGAGAGGATCCATGAGTGCCTCTCGGGATGATTGTGTCTCACGTGCTTTACTTCAGCTACATCATTGCACCATTGATATTCATACAAGGTATTGATCGGTGTAGTATCTGGTTGAAGACCCTTGTTGTCACCTACCTCTAGCATATTGCTGAGTCTATTAAAGGACCTAGACAGGTTCATGTCCCTTGTGATTTCTATGTTGTGTTGGAAACAGTGTTCAGAAGCCCCCAGAGCAGTGATTATGTATAGCTTCATGGTTAATGCGACATATTGTACCACTAAGACTCCGACTCTCTATCAGTGAGTCCCTACAGACATGTAAACTTCCAGATCCAGCAGAGCATCAATTGTGCAGATATTGCATTCCATGAGAATTCCATGGTTTCTATGTATCTATTCTTCATATCAATATTGTATTTAGCCTCTCATTGAGGCCACCATTATGTAACATCAGTTGTATATGTATTGATTGGCTCCCATATTTTTTAGCCTTGATCCCATTATTTATTCTTTTGACATTGTTACGATCATGTGTATGCTTGCCTCATCCATATACGTGCCACATATTCTTTGTATCTCACCTATTGTTGGGAACCAATATTAATAAAAAAAACAAAAGCCACCGTGTCTCGAACGAGGAAGCGCCGCTTCTTCCCAGGTCTCTCCACTATCCCAATGATCCTATGACGTCTGTTGGCCATACAATGAGCTGCTTCCCTTCCACATCAAGGGGAAATATGTTAACACAAAAAAATGCTCAACTATCTCTACATGTCCTAAACCACATACATACATCTTTTCCCTACCTTTTCCCCCTCATTTTTGACCTCCACAACTATGGTTTAACCTTATTCTCTCTCAAAAAGCTCAAAAATATCAAAAAGGGCCTAAAAACCCCACAAAAAGGGCTAAAAAGCTCACAAAAGAGCTAAAAGAATCACAAGGGGGATAAAAACCATAAATAGGGATTTAAAACCCTAAATAGGGCTTAAAACCCTAAATAGGGTCCAAAACCCTAAAAGAGAGAAAAGGACAAGAAAAAACTATAAAATTGTGTGGAGGTCTCCATCACAAGATTCACTTATTCCTTCTGCCATTATTCTATTTTTGCGAGTACATTGAGAATCCATCATTCTCAAAATACTCCCATAATTTTGCCAACTATTTCATTGCCCCACCATCTCCCCATCCTGTATGTTGAGGCACCCTCTATACTAACAAGCTTGCGGAGAGGCGGTACCATTCCAAGTTAGGGCACGATGGCCCATTTTCAAGAAAAATAGAAGGTATGCTTGTCCTGTTTTTTTATTATTTAGTTTAGTTATTTTTTTCTTATTATTTATTGTGTTACTAATATTTTATTTGTGGCTAGCTCTTCTCCATTGAACTCTAGCATTCTGTCTCACAGACGGAAGGGAGGTGCTTTTGCACGTAGCTAGGGTGAAAAACCAGCTATAGAAACATAGGGCATGGGAATTAACACACTCTTCCACCTTCATTCTCAGGATTAGAAAGCATTGTAACAACCTTCCCTCCCTTAACATATCCCTTTTGCGATCAGAAACACCATTTACGTACTGGATCTGTGCTTTCCGTTGTTCACCCTTCGCCTTTCGCACTTTCTCCTTTCGGCCTTTCGACCCTAGAAATTGGAATTCGGACACTCAAGGGCTCAAAAAATTGAATTGTCAATATTTATCCTTCCTCACTTCTTCCTTCCTCTTTCCGCCCTCGGAAATCGGAAATCAGAACATAAAAAATCAACGTAAACACTTAATGGTTCTTCCACCTTCCGCATTTCTGCTTTCTGCCTTTCGCTCAGAACTTAGAAATTAGAACTGTTACATTCGATGAATCGTGTATCCAATCTTCCACCTTCCACCTTCAGAACTCGAATGTCGGAAAACTATCATTGATTGAACCTTTTTCCATGGTTCTGCCTTCTGCATTCCTCCCTTCAATGCGAAACTCTAGAATCAGAAAACTTAGCTTTATAGCTTAGACTTTTCTAAACTTCTGAATTCCCCTTTCGGACCTGGGATTTTGGAAATTGGAAGTTAACTTTTTCCTTAGAAATTTTCTGCACTTTCTTGCTTCCACCCTCTGCCTCCCGCAGATGGGTCTCGGGGTATAGAAACACAAAATTTCTATCCCATTCAACTGCTCCTTTCTAGTTTCCTCCTTCCGCCTTCCTTAGGCAGATTCCAAGGGGTGGAGACACCAAATCAGAGGTATTATAACCCTTTGATCAGGATTCCATCCTTCATGGAATTAGGAAAAAATGCATTGAATCTACAAGGAAAATATAGATTCAGATGCAGGAAATATTCACAAGTAACTCCTACTTAAATCATCCGTAAGAATTCAACATAAACATAACAATTCGTAAGAAAATACATTGCAGAAATAACATAACATAGAATACTTATCTTGGATGATCAAGTTGTCCAGCAACTAGCTATGTTGTTGCAACATTCCACCCAACCATAGGCCGGTGTGTTCATTAATCTCTCAACACCACTGCCACCCCTAAGCTAGGCATGATTTCCACAAGGAACCAGGGAACTACAGACTCACACACAGCCAAATCAAAACACATAGTTAAGCCAACATATGGGTTCATAGGCTACGTAGACAATCCATCTCACAGTTTGGTTTATCAGACTGTCTCACCATTCCAACACCAGGTTGGGTTTATTAGGATGCAGAATTACAAGCCAAACACTGCTGGGTTTATCAGGCTTACTCAGCCAAGCTAGCATACAGTTGGGTTTATCAAACTATACATAGTCAATCCAACATCTATATCAAGGACCAACCAAGCCAACAAATGGTTTTCTCAGGAAATCATCCAAGCCATCATTTAGACTTGGGTTTCACATGATGTCCAGCCAAGGATTACACACATGTCCTAAAGAAAAAAAAGACACAACCAAGCCAACGGATGTGTTTCACAGGATACTCTGCCAATCCATCTCACTAATGGGTTTCACAGGCTATTCAGTCAAGCCAACTAGTTGGGTTTATCAGGATTCTAAGGCAGTGGACAGGAAGAACTGCTAAGCTAGTGAGCTCATCCACAGAGCTAAGGATAGCTCCACAAGATCTATCTGGCATGGAATCCATGTTGCCTACACACCCAACACAAGGAAGTGTCCCCTTCTCTGGTCCACAGTCCCTTGGGCTACACCTTCCCTTCTAGTGCTCTTCAGGATGTGCAGAGCAGATTCACTAGCCACTCTTATCTTATTGTGATGTTCGACACTAGGTTTATCAAGCACATTCTACGCCTCTTCCAATACTAAGTATTGCATATAGTTCAGACCCAAACCAGAGTGCACAACAAAACAAATCACAGGGAAAAACATAGCCACATAGGATTCACTCTATAACATAGAGACAATGGGGTTTACTTGCACACCACAATGGCACTTAGATAGGCACTATGGAACCCCACTTCCGTGACTTAGGGTAGTTGAACCACCAACACTACGCATCTATAGGTAAATCGGTAAACTACAGAGGATCACACTTTCATAAAATCAATATATCTCCACTGTCAATTCACTCAACAAAACACAATGAAATCGTTCTCCTGCGACTCGGGATAGTGAACCAACAATAACACGCATGAAAATTGATCATATAGATCGAATGGTATGGCCCCCTAGAATGGTAGAATGGTCGAGAATAATGAAAAACTGTGATGCTTTGGAACCCCCAAAACCTCTCCCCTCCCAAATGAGGAAATATGGACTGACACATATCACATTCTTCCTTGCATCAGAATAAAGATCACAGCTTCCCACACTACAGACTTGTAGGCTTTCTCAGACAAGCAATCAGACTTCCATGCCTTGATCTTCAGAAGGCATTAACTGCCTCATCCAACTTCTAGAATAAATTAATGATTGAGGACAGAGGACAAAATGGTAGCTGAGGTTTTGTGGGTTTCCCCATTGACATATGGTCACATCCTATTGGCTTAGGGGGTTTGACTAACGCCCCACCCTATCCCTTGTGGAATCATGCCCCCATATTTTTCACATTAAAGCACCATAGCTAGATGTGGTATTTAATTAAATCGTGCATTTACATTATATTCAAAATGCTTTGTTTTTTACTTAGCACCAAAACAATAGGTATCAAACTTGATCACCTATCTGCAAAACATCAATCAATGGCAGGGCCTTGGCCTTGATCTCCTTGCCATTATTCAATTACAATACATAAATCATGTACAATCAAAATACCATGGGTTTAAAACCAGGGTATTACAATCCCCTCCCTCTACAACAACACTATCCTCAATACTCATCAAAACTAAACAAAATGCTACACTGGCACTACCTAAGTGCTCTGCAAAATTGAACAAAATTGGATGTTCCAATCGCATGTCATCCTTCGGCTCCCAATTATCCTCCTTAGGTACGTAGTTCTCTCATTGCACCTTTACTTGTCCTATCACTCAATTCCGGAGCATGGTGACCTTCCTATCGAGGATGCACAATGGCTCGGTTTGAAACTCTCCCTTAGGTTCCACCTAAATCACATCCCAATTTATTACATGGTTAGGATCATGTACATATTTATTAAGCAAGGAAACATGAAAAACATTATGAGCTCTATTTCTAACAATCAATGAAAGTCTATATGAAACTGGCCCTATTCTTTCAAGGAATTAAAATGACCCACAGTATCTAGGGGACAACTTGGCACAACTCCCAAGATTCAAGGAACTCTTCCTTTCCCTTACTATGAGCTAAACATGATCCCAAACACTGAACTCTCTGTGCACTCTATTCTTGTCTACATAGCTTTTCTATATGCCTTGGGATTCTTTCATATTCTGCTTGATCTTTGCAACATTTCCTTGAGAAATTATGGACCAAGCACAATCCTATTCACTGGGCTATCCCATGTCAATGGTGTCCTACACCTTCTTCTATACAAAGCTTCATAAGGACTCATCCCCAAGGATGCTTGCTATCCATTATTATAAGAAAACTCTATCTAGTGTAGATAATCCTCCCACTTGGATGGTTTTTCCATCACATACATGTGAAGCATGTCCTCAAGCACCTGATTCACTCTCTCCATTTGACCATCAGTTTGAGGATGGTAGGCAGTGTTGATGGTCAGCTTTGTACCCAAATTTTCAAACAAACCCTTCCAAAAATTGGAAGTGAACTTAGGATCCATGTCAGAGACTATTTCCTTAGGCAATCCATGCAATCTAAAAATATCCTTCATGAAGACTGTTGTAATCTCATCAGTCTTATGAGTGGACTTGACTAGTATAAATTGTGTTTCCTTTGTCAACTTGTCCACCAAAACCATGATTGAATCATGTTTTCTGCAATTCATTGGCAATCCTGTAATAAAATCCATGGAAACAACTTCCCATTTCCATTCCAGAACTGGTGAGGGCTGTAACAAACTTGTTGGATGTTGATGCTAAACGTTCACCTGCTGACATTTCATGCACCTTGAAATATACTCAACAATGTCCTTCTTCATTCCTGGCCAAAAACACTACTTTCTGGATGTAGTAATTGTCTTCTAATATCTTGGGTGACTAGAATATGGATCTTGATGGATCTCATCCATAACAATTCTCCTCAAATCTGCTACATTTGGAATATAAATTCTATTTTTATAAGTAAGAAGTCCATCTTCTTCCAATTTATATCCCTCATACCTCTTCTCAAGACTTTTCTACTGCAATTTGTCCTTTATCTACTCATACATTTCATCTTTAGCAGCATGATCAACAATCTTCTGTGTCAAATCTGATTGGAAAATACTAAGAGATTCCAAGTGCATTTCATGTGCCTTCCTGCTGAGTGCATCAACCACTTTGTTTTCCTTTCCTTTTATATGTTTGATTTCAAAATCAAACTCACAGAAAAACTCTAGCCATCTATCTTTCCTAACATTTAAAGTTGGTTGATCAAACAAATATTTCATACCACAGTGGTCTGTCCTTAACTCAAACTTTATTCCCATTAAGTAATGCCTCCACATCTTGAGAGCATGTAATATGTCTACAAGATCTAAATCATGAGTGGCATAGCTCTTCTCATGATCCTTCAACTTCCTTGACTCATAACATACCACGTGGTTGTCTTGCATAAGAACTCCTCCAAGTCCTTGACCACATGCATCACTACACACCACAAAGTCTTTTTCTGGGTTTTCAATTTTCAAAATGGGTGCACATGTAAGAAGAATCTTTAGCTGTTGGAAACTTTCTTCATAGCTTGGTGTCCATTCAAACTTTATCCCCTTCTTTTGCAAAGAAGTGATTGAATGTGAAACCTTGGAGAATCCCTCAATGAAACTCCTATAATATCCTGTAAGTCCCATTCAAGACCTTACATCTGTCACATTTCTTGGGGTAGGCCAATCCATAATGGCCTCAATATTTTTTGGGTCCATAGGTATACCCTCATCTAAGATAATGTGACCCAAATAATGAATTCTATATTTATAGAAGTCACACTTGCTCAACTTTTCATACAAACTATGCTCCCTTAGCAATTGCAAAATCAATCTCAAATGTTCTTCATGCTCTTCCTCATTCTTAGAGTAAATGAGAATGTCATCAAGGAAAACAAGAACAAAGTTGTCTAGATACCTGCTAAAGACACTATTCATAAGGCAGATAAATGTAGCTGGTGAATTTGTGAGACCAAATGGTACCACCACAAACTCATAATGTCCATACCTTGTTTTGAAGGTTGTATTATGAATGTATTCATCCTTGATTCTTACCTAATGGTAACCAGACCTCAAGTCAATCTTGGAAAATACCTTTCCTCCTCTCATTTGATTACAGAGGTCATCAATTCTAGGAAAAGGGTATTTATTCTTCACAGTGAGCTTGTTCAACTATCTGTAATCAATAAATAGCCAGAGTGTACCATCTTTATTTTTCATAAAAAGAACTGGTGCTCCCTAAGGAGACACACTCGGCATGATATACTTCTTTTCCAACTACTCTTGCATCTGCATCTTCAGCTCTAGCATTTCTGGTGTAGTCATCTTGTAGGGTGTCTTGGACACTGGTGTTGCTCTTGGCACAAGTTCAATCATGAATTCAATGTCCCTCTTTGGAGGAAGCCCTGGTATTTCATCAGGAAAAACATCCTTGAATTCCCGCAATACGTGAAAGTCCTCCAACCTAGGAGTTTCATTCTTTGTTTCCTCCAACACATGGGATGCATACAACTGGAAACCTTTCCTACATAAATTATTTAGCTGCATTGCTGAAATCATCCTAACAAATATCACCTTTGGAATGCCTCTTACAACCCTTAAGTTTCCTTCTTCATCTATGCATTCAAAGTCTTATTATAACAATCAAGCTTTACCCTCTATGCTTCCAACCAATCCATTCCAATGAGGACATCATATGAACCCAGTGGTAAATAATTCAGATCCACACAAGTGGCCAATCCATCCATAACCAATGGACATTTTTCTACCACTTCACTAACCTTTCTCTTAGTCCCAGTGGCTAGCTGAACTAACCATGATTTGCTATGCTTTAACTTCTTAAAAGCACCAATCTCAACTACTTGAGGAGTGATGTAACTGTGAGTAGATCCACGGTCAATTAAAATAGAAACAAATTGCTAACAATCTTACCTGCAAATTCAGTCACCATTGACTGATGATTTGTCTGGAGGTCCTCTAGTGCTGCATAAATCCTAGCGACAATCCTTGCTATCTGACCCACTGTTTCTACTTCCTGAATGTTGTGATCTTGCCTTACAAACCCATCCTCAAGTGGGCAATTCCTGTGCATGTGGGGTCCTCCACATTTCCAACATTGGAGTGGCTCTTTGTTCTGTTGTGGATCTCTTGGATTTTCCCCAATCATTTTGGCTGGGTTATTCATAGCTTTTAATGGCTTCCTATGCTAATTTCTGAAGTGAGAAGGTTTGAAACCTTTCTTCCTCATATCAAACTTTTCATTCTTTTTTTCCTTCCAAACCTTATGGATATTAGGTTTTATTCATTTTCTCATAGCAATACTTAGCTTTCCTTATTGCTTCTTCCAGAGTTCTAGGTTCATAAAACTCAATTCTATCTTTGTAGGCTTGAGGTAGCCCACTCATAAAGCGCTGGATTTTCACTTTGTCATCCCTAATATACCTGACATACCTTAATAGTTTAAAGAACTTATTTGTATATTATTCCATGTTCTAGTGTCCCAATTTCATCTCATGGAATTATTTGATCTTGTCATCATAGTACCTATCAGAGAGGTACTTATGCTTGAAATACTTCTTAAAATGTTTCCACACAATTTTTATGTCATTGATATTCTTTAGCTACCTAAGGTGCTCCCACCAAATGGATGCTCTTCCATTCAGGTTGAAGATGGATACACTAGCCTTCATATTTCCTAAATAGTCTTGGACTTAGAAATATTTCTTCATCCCAAGAACCCAAGATTCAGCTTCTTGTCCAATCTTTACCTCACTGTTAAAGGTAAGAGGCCTTTCCTTTTTGAACTCGTCGCGTGAGTTGTTTCTGTAGCGCCTCTTTCTCTTTTCTCTATGAGATGAAGAGATCGAACCTCTAGTGGATCCCTCAGAGTTAGATGACCCACTAGATATATTTCTCCTTTTGGAACTGCTCTTACTACCTTCTGGTATTTTTGTACGACGCCCAGAGATCATCCATCTTTGGATGTATGTCAAACTTTGCAACATGGCAACATTCAACTTGTTGGTCCTCATCTTGTCACCATTTTTGGGTTAAATAATTTACATATCAATACATGTTTTGTTACCTTTTGGCATTTTTTTGTACCATACAGCTCACCATTCAAGCCTCAAGTATGAATGAATTTAAGGTTTTTGTAAATTCTGTTAATTATTATCATTTTACGATTTTAATGATTAAAATTGACATGATATGAAGTGTATTCGATATACTAATTCATATGTATAATTATTTACAGGTTATATGGTTTTTTAGACAAGATAACAAACAGACACACGTTCATCTAGATATATGGAGAGCATATCCAGCTTGCCGTCCAAGATTTCTAAACATATCGAGCATTACTAGTAGTGGATTTCTATGTGTTAAAGGCATGTAACGGCCATGAATTGTTGTGACCATGCGCCAGTATCTTAGCATCAGCCTTCTTCTGGAAGGGAGCTCATATAATGTCTTTATGTGACACCTTGATGCTGAATCCGATTAAGACTGAGATCATATACCACATCACGCAACAGAGAGGAACCAGATCTACAAAGAAGAAGGAACTGTCATCTGTTAATTATCATTGTAATTACTTGTTATAAAGACTGCCTTATCATAAGAGTAGTCAACCACTGAAAGATTCGACTTGCTCTCCTTCTGTAAACACTATATATATAGGTTATCTCATACAAGGAAATAAGTTTAATCGTTGAATGTTAATAGTTCCTAGCTAATATAATCGATGGAGTTAGTAAGGATAGTGATATAGTTAGTTGTTTTATCAGTTTTCCACAAGCCTCTGTAATGCCACCTTTGGTTTAATGAAAGTTCCATTACGTTGTGCATGATCATGTTCTATTAAAAGAGAATTACTTTGTTTGTTGGGAGGGCCCCCCGACAACAGAGTTTTACATCTTTGTGTATGTTTTGTTATTTCCTTTCTTTGTAACTAGTTAATTTTGCTTATAAGTTGTCTATGCAGTTTTAGTCTTGTAATCATTTATGTTAATTATTTTATGTAGTATAGATTCCATTGTTATTATGCTGATTATGTAGGTTTCTTTTACCATTTAGCAACCGGTTGCTCTTAGAATAGCTTCTAAATTCATTTTCAAAGTTTTTACAGTTCATTGCTTAATTCTTAGACTAGATTAGATTCCTTTGGTTAAGTCACAGTAAATCTAGTTTTATTTAAGTTCTATTTTTGCTTAAGTTTATTTCAGTCTGTTTAGTAATGTAATTTCCTTTTTGAATTATGAGTTAGTTTAGATTATGTTGCTATAATATTTAATCAGTAAATAGATTTACTCTTTTACATTTCATTAGCATATGCATGAGTCAACTGCTCTAAAATAAATAATTTAAATTCACTATTTTCTGAAATTTTAATATTTTCTTCAGACAGACTGCCATTCAGACAGTCTGTTCCTCCTTCCATACGGACCTTCATTTCAACCTACTATTCAGTCTTTCATTTAACCTTGTATATCTTTAAGTATTACCACGATACTCTCTACCTTCGCATATATTTTGTAACAACTCTAAGCCTACCAACCCTGGTCGATAATTAAATATTAGGTAAATTATTCGAGACAATATTTTGCCCAACATTTTGGCGTCGTTGCTGGGGAGTTGTTCTGTAAGGTAGAATAGATGTAGGTTGGTGATAGGGGAGCGGTAAGATGAGGGGTAAGAACCTGCGCATCTGTTGTAACAGGCACCCCCAAATCCAGTAGTAGTAGTAGTATTATAGGGATAGATTCGTTAAGATAGTTTTTACAGGAAACATAAGACCCTAATCAGCAACTCAGTAAAAGTCATAAAAAAAACATCTATAGGAAGTAGTTATGCTAGAAATATAAAGAGATTCTTATGGGGGAAATCATAAAAAGAGAAGAGAACTTGGCAGGAGGTCCTAAGGGCCTTATTCTTGACAAAATTTAAAAAGAAGTAACTGGTAGACCTCTTAATATTCCACTAGGTCATAAAGTTAGATAATATAACTCTTTAAGTGGGGGAGCTGAACTTCACTAATTTTGTCAATCTTTCCTAGGTGGAAGCTCTCTTTGGGAATAGTAACCCCACAAATTGACACATCCATAGTAGCATTTCCTATTCCTATAGGAACCAAAAAAATAATGGTTAATCAGAGGAAAAATTATCCTAGAAAAGAATGTTGGGTCTCCCCATTCCCACCTCGAAAGAAATCTTCTAGGTACACTCACTTTAGAAACCAAACCTACATAAAGAACCAGGAAGAAGAACAAGCATCAAAGAGCAATTTCTGTCCAAAATGTAAAACTAAACATCCTCGACAGGAATGTCCATTAAACAAAACCCCTCCATGTTATATATACATGGGGCATCATGTTTTGTCCCAGGGTATCAAAATGGATCCTATCAAGATGGAGGTAATCATTGTACTTCCCTCTCCAAAGACTCTTCCTCCTCTTAATTCTTAAAAATATTGTAGGTTATCATCATTTGTAAATATATTAGTATGTGTATATCCATTTGAATAAATAAGATTCATGTCTAATCATAGGGGACTCTTTTTCTATGTTTTCAAGAATAAAACAAATCATCCAATAAATGGTTTTGAAATTTACTTACAAATGGGTCTTTCTATTTCTTTGAACTGCTCATGGGATATTACCTGAAAAGGAAAATACTCTAAAAACACTAACATCATATATTAACTGTGAAGTTTTGATTTTCAAACCATTTATTTTATGATTTTGTTATGCTTTATATATGGTGGTTTGATTCAGATATGTATATTCCTGATTACTTGAACAAGTGCTCAAAAGATTCACTTCAATCATCATGTTTTTCAAAATTTCTACACCTAGAGATTACTAGTTCATCTACACTTGTTATCAAAACTTGACTCTTGAATATTTTTGAGAACACTCCAGGATAAGTGGAATTTCTCCTTGTGGGGAACATTATATTTTATAAAGAAAATAGATTGAAAGGACCATGAACACCTTTAAGTTAGTCTCTTTTGACATGATCTATAGTTACGGCCATTTTATGAAATTTTTTTTTATAACTCATGTGTTTAGCAGGGCTTAGCACACTCTAGTACTAATCGACTTCCATATACTAGAATATTTATACAAGGCAAACCCGTCGGGGTATTGAATAGTCCTGCTAGTAGCGGATCAATGCTAAGTAACAACCTCAAAAATAAGGAAGTTCGATAAATGCAAGTAAACCCGTCGGGGTACTGAATAGGCTCGCTGGTAGCGGGGCTATGCTTTCATGGTACCAAGATAAACCCGCTGAGGTACTGAACAGGCCTGCTGGAAGGGGGACAATATCAGGAAAAAGAGATCTGGTTAATGCACCACTAGGCACATGGTTTAACAGCAAAATATGTTTAGGCCTAGTGTTGATGATGTCATTAAAGAATAACTGTAAGATGGCCTTGGATCTGACAATCTGAATTCAATCAATATATAGGATATGTTTATCCTAGAAATGAGACCCATAGCTGTAAACTGCTACCAATTCGAAGGTGAGCTCAAGAATTTTTGAGATGACAAGATATCCTTACAACAAGGCAAGGGTGACTAGTTTTCCTATGGTCCTTTCACTTATATCTTCATCATATGGTAAATGATAAATTTATACATTCATATATTTGAGCATCGTTATTTTTGGATAAATTTATGTATATGAATCCTTTCCATTTATTAGTTTTTCTCTCTTTTACAAACTTACAAAAACATGATTGAAATTTCCTTAATTTCTTTTGGTAGTTACTTAGTTTTCTTGTATGGCTTGGGGACATGCCATATCTTTGGTTTGGGGGAGGATTAGCCCGAATATCTGTCTTTATCTTTACTTATAAGAGATTCATTGCCAAATGATAAAGTGTCTACAGGATAATGAAAATAGCGAAATTGGTTTTAAAATATTGGATGAATAAGGAAGAACGCCAAGAATTATTTCATATGACTTCTTTGTGACCTGGAAGCGTAGGAAAAGACACAATTAGCAGAAGTTTGGTCCAACAAGCTCATTTTTTATAGAAAGTTGTATGAAGGATCATATGAAGGGTTGAATGTTGGTATGAATAAGAAGTCAAATGATAAGTTGAATAAAATTTTTATGACATTTTCGTATTTATGGTTAAGTATTGGCTTAATTATGTTTGGGTAAAAAGCTTAGTCATACCATTAGGGTCATATCCACACGATATTATGACTAATGTTGATTCATGATAGTACGAATTATATCTAATATGATTTTATTTCACCCCTATATGGATATGATACGACCTTAGGGTACCTTCTAGTTATCATGACTCTACCATCATCATTATCCTCTTTCACCGTTCGCACGCATAAGCTATCAAATAAGTCGATCTTCTTGTTGAACTAAGGTTATGGTTACAAATTTGGTTATACACTCACATTAAGTTACATGTTCAACCTGTCCAAAGCTTTCTTTGGACATGGTTGAACCAACTAAACTTTAGAAACTCATTCAATTATGCGCTTTAGACGACACACGTTCCAAAAATTGCCATAATGGCACGATCGTTTAGGCATGTCGAGCTGCTTGCATGATCATTTGGTAGGTTGAATGCAACATGTTTTAAATTAGCAATGTGTGAACCTTCTCCCATTCCATCGCTTTCACTAACCATTATCACTGTAGAGAATTCTAGCCACCTTTCTCTGCAAACATTGTATTCTCCCCTCTGCTTAAACCATGCCCAATCGATTTGAGCCAGGAACTTACCAAGATTTGTTCCAAATAACAAAATTCAGAGAATGTTAGGAAGTGTTTTTCTACGCAGGCTGGAACATGTTCCTCCATCTACTACAAGGATACGGTGAGTAAATCTCATTGCTTTTTGCAATGGGGTTCGATGAGAGAATGGCACGGGTAGGACATCTTTCCTTCCAGGTTACAAAGGAATCGATTACGCATTCCACTAAGCTTCCCCGAGAAAGAGAACGATGGCATAAACATTGGTTTGTTCCAAGGGCATCACATAAATTTTCCCTCTAGCCCAAATTTCGGCATGTGACAGGTGCAAAAGGTTATCACCATAGATGGATAAAGCCTGAATATATCAATCTACTGATGGTCATTATTCATCTGATTACCTGTGAAGTTAACTTTAGTGTTTTCAAATCCGGTCATGTCCGTTTATTGGCCCATTTCGTCGATAATAGAAGTCTTAATTTTCCTTTCTTTTTCCTTCAGAATCTAGAGAAAACGTCGAATCTGGTTCACAAGAATACACTTCACCCCAAGAGTAGCTTATACCACCACAGCTTGATCAAAATTTTAATCTTGGACTAGCTCAAGGAGCAAAACCAACCTCGGGAGACCTTTTTGTTCAAGTTGCTTAATCCCCACCTTAATATCCACAAACGATATCACCATTTTCACCGTGGAACTAGTCAAACCTCGCCTGTAGAAGGGGAAAACCCCAACATTGTCCACCTTGACAAAGATATCTCAGAACCTAACTCACCTGCGCAAAATACCCCTGCTAGTCCTCTGTTTGCCGAATTTGTACCTTTTTCACGACCTCATACCAGAAGACAAAAGGTGAAAAGTGTTCAGCGTATGCTCTGAGCCAGTACCCAGAATAAAATTTAGTCTAATGTGCAGACCGATCATTCAAATGATGAGGCCGAGGTAGAGAAAATTGACCCAAATTCATCCATGTTAACATTAGCCAGTCTTTCTGCAAAATTACTAAAGGATGCCAACCAAATGGGCATTCATGCATCTGATCAAGATATCAGCCCTGAAGAACCCCTTCCTACTGTCGATTTGGATCCTCCTTCAACGGAAATGAGTACTCCATTAGATTCCAACCAGTCCCCATATCCATCTACGCCACTGCAGCCAACATTAGATTAGTTAACTTCTGAGTTAACTCAATCAAAGAATCATAATGAAGGGTATGTTAAGTTAATTTTAGAGCTTCGGGAGGAGAATAAAGAGTTGCAGTTACAGATTAAAAATATGGAGGACCTCACCAAGACCGTTTGTTTATCACAGAGGGATCGACAAGCAAGGTGTGCCCTTTTGAAAGCGTGGGCTAAGAGATTGAAGTTCAAAGAGTATGCTTAATCAAAGTTGGAGGAAACTGGTGACGTAGCTCTACCTTCTTCCTAATGCTATATTTTATTTGCTGACCAGTGGGACCTGGCATTCTTCCGGTTTGGGGGAATGTTGGTCCTCATTTTTTCACCATTTTTGGGTTAAATACTTTAAATATTAATACATGTTTTGTTACCTTTTGGCGTCTTTTGTACCATATAGCTCACCATTCAAGCCTAAGGTATGAATGAATTTAAGATTTATGTAAATTCTATTTATTATTATCATTTTACAATTTTAATGATTAAAATTGACATGATATGAAGCGTATTCGATATATTAACTCAGATGTATAATTGTTTTGTTAGGATATTTAGACACTTAGGAGTTAGTTAAGATCAACTTGTGTAATATATCCATTAGGTAAAAGTGTGTTTCTTTAGTATGCATTAGTATGCATTTGTAAATGTTCTAATCCGACGGTCACGATATGTTCTAGACATAGAGTGATCCGACGGTTCAACTTTTCTTAGATCATACCTACCATTTATCCGTGGCTTAACACCCGATTCGTCTATGATCTCTATTTAAAGAGAATAAAGGGTCCTTGGCTAGTTGATTGATTATGAGAAGCTCATGTAAATTTCTTTCTTTTGCATAATAAATTGCTCTAAGTAGCTATTTGGCTGGGGCCGTGGACTGTTTCCCTCTCGAGGGTTTTAACCACGTGACAAACATCAGTGTGTTGATCTGTGATCTATTTGTGTGAAGTGGTTGCTGAAGGTGTTCGGTCTTGCAGGAGCACCCTGTGTACCTGAACATGTTTGCAGGTTATATGGTCTTTTAGAAAAGCTAAAAAATAGACACGCGTTCAGCTAGATATATGGAGAGCATATCCAACTTGCCATCCAAGATCGCTAAACAAACCATGCATTGCTGGTAGTGGATTTCTATGCGTTAAAGGCATGAAATGGCCATGAACTGTTGGGACCACGTGCCAATATCTTAGCATCATCCTTATTCTAGAAGGGTGCTCATCTAATGTCTTTGTGTGACAACTTGACATAGACTTCAATAAAGACTGAGATCATATACCACATCGCATGCCAGAGAGAAACCGGATCTGCGAAGAAGAAGGAATTGTCATCTGTTAATTATCAATGTAATTACTTGTTATAAAGACTGCCTTATCGTAAGAGCAATCGACCACTGAAAGGGTCGAATTGCTTGCCTTCTGTAAACACTATATATATATAGGTGATCTCATGCAAGGAAAGAAGATTAATTACTAAATGTTAATAGTTCGTAGCTGATAGAATCGATGGAGTTAGTAAGTATAGTGAGATAGATAACTGTTTTATCAGTTTTGCACAAGACTCTGTAACGCCACGTTTGGTTTAATGAAATTTCCATTACATTGTGCATGATCGTGTTCTATTAAAATAGCATTACTACGTTTGCTGGGAGGGCCCCTCGACAACAAAGTTTTACATCTTTATGTATGTTTTGTTATTTCCTTTCTTTGTAACTAGTATAATTTTGCTTATAAGTTGTCTATGCAGTTTTAGTCTTGAAATCATTTATGTTAATTATTTTATGTAGTATAGATTCCATTTTTATTATGCTGATTATGTAGGTTTCTTTTACCAGTTAGAAACCGGTTGCGCTTAGAGTAGCTTCTAAAATCCTTTTCAAAGTTTTTATAGTTCATTGATTAATTCTTAGAGTAGATTAGGTTCCTTTGGTTAAGACACAATAAATATAGTTTTATTTTACTTATGTTTTTGCTTAAGTATATTTCAGTCTGTTTAGTGATGTAATTTCCTTTTTGAATTATGAGTTAGTTTAGATTATGTTTCTATAAGATTTAATTAGTAAATAGATATACTCTTTTACATTTCATTATCATATGCATGAGTCAGCTGCTCTAAAATAAATTATTTAAATTCAGTGTTTTCCGAAATTTTAATATTTTCTTCAAACAGATTGTTTTGCCTTCCATACGGACCTTTGTTTCAACCTACTGTCCAGTCTTTCATTTAACCATGTATGTCTTTAATTTGTTTTGAGCTTATCTCCTTAGTTTTATGATTATGTTTTAATGGTAGTGGTTAGATAGTGATTGTATTTTCTCTTAAGACCATTAGATAAGATTGTTAAACTATTTGTTAGACCTCATTCTTCTTTTCTCCTTTCTTCTCACCTTATGCCTAAATAATTATGTTATGTATTTTGATCTTTTGTATTGACTTGTAATTAAATTTGAATTGTCCTTTCACATGTAAAGTTTTAGATGTATTAATAGATTTAGTATCATTGCTCATAGTAATACAATTTATCTTCTTAATCATATGGTTGTTAAAAGAATCCATAGAATATAATTTAGATCATATTTATAAGTCTTTTGCTTGCTCATAGATTATGTTTATCTCCTTGTAATATTATTTTACCTTTTGCAAGTAAGGTTCAAAGGTTTATTTGTTTATAGATCATTATGTTTACTATAGCTTGTAGTTGGACGGTTCTTATTCTACATATTTTTGTAGAAATTAAGTTAGATCTAATTCCCTTTAGCTTCTTCACCTCATTTGAAATCCATTTTGATACTTCTCCTGATCCTGTCCCGATTACAGTAAACCCTTATCCTCAAAATAATCAAGGAGAATGGAATTAGTGGCCATCTATTAGTTGCATGTATAAGTTTTTAGGAAACATAATTAGTTGTTGTAAATTATTCCTTGTAAATTGTTTCTCAATAAAATAGGCCTTCTTCTAAAGAGTAGTTCATTGTCATCACACTGTCTATATCTTTATCTTTTAATAATTGTTTTAAGTAGAGTAGTATAATTTGATACCACTCCGCCTAGTCCTCTGTTTTCATTAACTCAACTAAGTTGGATCCTTAGGAGTTCAATTCAAGACCTTTCAATTCTTTGTTTACCAAAGTATTACCACGATACTCTCTACCTTGGCATATTTTTTGTAACAATTCTAATCCTACCAACCCCGATCGATAATTAAATATTAGGTAAATTATTCAAGACAATATTTTTCCCAACACAGCTGATGCTGCTTTTCATGAGATTTATTCAGGTTTCTCATGGTAGCTGCAATGTTTGGAGGCGTCTCTTGAAATATCCTTCCATTAGACTCTCTATCAGAATTTCCAACTCAGACGTTTTCCCCCATAACATCTTCCTTGTGCTCATAGGGATTCTATGCATCATACATGTCGTAGGTTCTCATGGATTAGCCAAAAACCCACTTTTTCAATTTGCACTATGACTCTGCAAAATGTGTTAACAACATCATTTTAGTAGCTACATAGTAACTTCAAAATTAAAAACCATTTACTTACTATCACTTGGCCCAATATTGCAACCATTACCTTTGATACCAATCTGTAATGTCACCATACCCCATAATGCAGAATTATTAAAATTTTTGCTTCAAGAACACTTGTTCTCCTTTCAAAACATAGGGTATGGAATTTAACATGCTCTTTCACCTTCATTCTCAGGCTTAGAAAGCACTATAGCAGCCTTTCTTCCCTTCACAGATCTCTTTTGCGAACAGAAACACCATTTCTACTCTGAACCTGTGCTTTCCGTTGTTCTCCCTATGCCTTACGCAATTCCACATTACGGCCTTTCAACCCTGAAACTTGGAAGTCGGACACTCAAGGGCTCGATAAAGTGAATTCTCAACCTTCTTCCTTCTGCCTTCCTCACTTCTTCCTTTCATTTTTCTCCTTTGGAAATCAGAAATCAAAACATAACAAATCGGCATAAACACTTAACAATTCTTCCGCCTTCTGCATTTCCACTTTCAGCCAACCGCTCAGAACTCGAAATCAGAACTTTAACATTTGACGGATCGTGCAACCAATCTTTCACCTTCTGCCCTTTTGCATTCCTCATTCAGAACTCAGAATTCAGAAAACTATCAATTGACGGATCCTTTATCCATGGTTCCTCCTTCTGCATTCTTCCTTTATGCCCTTCAATGCGGAGCTCGATAATCATAAAACTTAGCTTTCGACCTTGTCCTTTTCTTCACTTCCGACTTATTCTTTCTGATCTCAAACTTCAGAAATTGAAATTTAACTTTTTCCTTAGAAATTTTCTGCACTTTCCCGCTTCCTCCCTCCACCTTCTGCAGGCAGGTCCTAGGGTGTGGAAACACAACATTTATGCCTCATTCAACTGCTCCTTTCTGGTTTCTACCCTCCTTAGGAAGATTCCAAGGGGTGGAGACACCAAATCAGAGGTATTCTAAACCTTTGATCAGGATTCCAGCCTTCATGGACTTAGGAAAATATGCATTGAACCTACATGGAAAATATAGATGCAAATGCAGTAAATATTCACAAGTAACTCCTACTTAAATCATCCATAAGAATTAAACATAAACATAGCAATTCATAAGAAAATAAATTGCAAAAATAACAAAACAGAGAATACTTATCTTGGATGATCAAGCTGTCCCGCAACTAACTATGTCGTTGCAACATTCCAACCAACCATAGGCCAGTGTATTCATTAATCCTTCAACACCACTGACACCCCCGAGATGGGCATGATTTCCTCAAGGAACTAGGGAACTAAAGACTCACACATAGCCAGATCAAAACACACAGTCAAGCCAAAATATGGGTTCATAGGCTACACAGCCAACCCATCTTACAGTTGGGTTTATCGGATTGTTCAGCCAAGTCAACACCAGGTTGGGTCTATCAGGATGTAGGCTTACAACCCAAACACTTTTTGGTTTATCAAGCTTACTCATCCAAGAAAACATGCAGTTTTGTTTATCAGAATGTACATAGTGAAGCCAACATCTATATCAAGGACCGACCAAGCCAACATATGGGTTTATCAGGCACTCATCCAAGCCATCATTCACAGTTGGGTTTCATAGGCTGTCCAACCAAGGATTACACACATGGACCAAATAAAAAAAAGACACATCCAAGCCATCTCACTGTTGGGTTTCACGGGCTACTCATCCAAGCCATCTCACTACTGAGTTTCATAGGCTACTCATCCAAGCCATCTCACTGCTGGGTTTCACAGGCTATTCATCCAAGCCGACTAGTTGGGTTTAACAGGTTTCTAAGGAAATGGATAGGAAGAACTGCTAAGGTAGTGATCTCATCCACAAAGCTAAGGACACCTCCAAAATATCTATATGTCTTGGAATCCACGTTTCCTACAAACCCAACACAAGGAACTGTCCCCTTCTCTACTCCATAGTCCCTCGAGACACACCTTCCCTTCTAGTGCTCTTCAGGATGTGCAAAGCATTTTCACCAGCCACTCTTATCTTATTGTGAGGTTCCACACTAGGTTTATCAAGCACATTCTATGTCTCTTCCATTCCTAAGTCTTGCCTAAGGTTTAGAACTGAACCAGGGTGCACAACACAACAAACCACAGGGAAAAACATAGCTACACAGGCTTCACTCTATAACACAGAGACAACAGGGTTTACTTTTATACCATAATGTCACTCAAATAGGAACCGTGGAACCACACTTCCGCGACTCAGGGTAGTCGAACCACCAACATTGTGCATCTTCAGGGAAATCGGGAAACTGTGGAGGACCACACTCTCATAAAATCGAGAGATATCCACTTTCCATTCACTCATCAAAAAACAATGGAATTTTTTTTCCTCGACTCAGGGTAGTGAACCAACAAAAACGCACATGAAAACTGATCATATTGATCGAATGGTATTGCCCCCTAGAATGGTAGAATGGTTGGGAATAATGAAAATCTGTGACACTATGAAACCACCAAAACCTCTCCCCCCCCACCCGCCCCCCCCAACTAAGGAAATATGGTTTGGAACGAATCATGTGCTTCCTTGCATCAAAATAAATATCGTGGCTTCCTAGCTTGCATACTTGCAAGCTTGCTTAGACAAGCAATCAGACTCCTTTAACTGCCTCATCCAACTTCTAGAAGAAAGTAATGATTAAGGACAGAGGAAAAAAAGGCAATTGAGGTTTCATGGGTTTCCCCATTGACATCTAGTCACATCCTATTGGATCAGGGGGTTTGAATAACTCCCCACCCCATCCCTTGTGGAATCATGCCCCCATATCTTTCATGTTGCAGTCCCATAGCTAGTTGTGGTATTTTATTACTTCATTTATTTACATGATATTCAAAATGATTTGTGCTTGACTTAGCACAAAAACCATAGGTATCAAACTTGATCACCTATCCACAAAACATTAATCAATGGTAGGGCCTTGTACTTGAGCTCCTTTCCATGATTCAAATACAATACATACATCATGTACAATCAAAATACCATGGGGTCAAAACTAGGGTATTATAGGATCCATGTCAAAAGAAAATATTACAAAAATGTATACATGCACTTTTGATGAGTGAAAAATATCTAGGTATTCATGGTACTTTGACATGGTAGTTTAATCTTGCACAACTGAGGTAGTGCATCAATGAGTGATGCAATTTTCTTTCCCAAGGTATTCGATACAAACTAATGATGTACAATTTTATATCATGCGAATAAATGGGATGACTTCGAGAATAATAAAACACCATCTGATTACCGGTCATTAATGTATATCATTAATAAATGCGAGGAGGCCCATTGATAATGATGATGGTATCCAAGGTACTTGAGTACAAACTTACAAGTTTGAATAGATTTTCTAAAGTCAAACACTTGTAGAATCAAACAATCAGGGGTCATTGATGTATACCCACTGTTATTTGCGAGGAAGATTTCCATTGATGATTGCAACATACAAGGTACTCTTTGGTTTCTTAGATACACTTCCTAGATGATGATTTGGCTTCGATAGAAATAGATTTATCAGAAGGAGGGAATTAATGCATCCCACATCAATTGAAATGAAATTGAGATCAATAGGGTGATATAATTTGGTGGAGTAGTGAGATACAACACTATATATTGACACAAGGAAGGCCGACATGATTGGTTAGGAGTATTTGAGGAATGGCCAACATTTGCTTAACTTCCCTTAAACACATAACACGACGCAACATGGAATCTTGGAAACATAAGACTTGAGTAACTAACCATCATGAAATCCATCAATTCCAAATGCAATAACACAAGGCTCCATAGAAGACGAGAAGGATAACCCATCAGTGGAGATATGCTCAAATTAATGGTACAATTTCTTTCTACAAATGTAATTGGTGTATTGACACTGGATACAAAATTATGTGTCATGTTCAAGGGTGACTAGGACTGTCTGTTTCCTCTATTTCAAATATTGAATATGGCATGATTCAAGTCTCCCCCTTTTTTTGTATTTTTGTGTTTTTTAATTTTTAGTAATTTTTTCATTTATAAGCACGAAAAAAGAATAAAGAATGCTATAGTACATGGGAGAGAATTAGATTTGCATGGGTGTACACTATTTTTTAGGAGCACGGGTCAGTCTAAGGAAATGATACATATTACAAACAAGGTATGGTCTAGTTTTTCACACTCTTTATGATATTCCCTCAATGGGTTGTCTATCTGAAGTAGGATTATGTGTCAACAGACAACAAAATAGAATCAAGTAACTACGGTTATCCAATTTGGTGTGATGGTCAAGTATGAAAGGGACAATGTGATTTAATTCATGCCGATTCTTGTTACAACATAAAAATCATAAATCACCATGAATTGTAGTCTATCAACTACCTGAATCAAGTAGTTCTCAAATGTATATGTCAACTAAAAATAAGCAATTTTTTATAGGCATCTTCAGAAAAATGTGACTGCAAAGGAAGATATGCAACATCATCAAGAAGAATTGAAGCAGTAAGAACAAATGTCCATGTCAATATTTTAACACATACTTATGTAAACTGACATGAAATAGGGATCCCATTAAGAAATGGTTAGAACTATATGGAAGAGAACTTTGTGGTCTCAAATTCTAGTTCATGATGGGACTAATTGGGATCCCAATCCTATAATAATAACTTAACACGGGCACCAAAAATGGCAATGGGGTGCTAACTAGGGTGTCCCATGTTCGAAAGGATATTTCATCAGAATGGTGGAAAATGCAGGTTCGACCCACCAATTTCCAACAGGTTCAATCCTATGGAAAGTTTGGGTTGCAAAAGTTTCAAATGCATCTCCATAGAGGGATAACCTAAACCTATATGCATGCTTCCAAATATACTTGATAATATCGAGGAACATACAAAGGATGCTCCTATACTTGGGTGGATTTAAACCAAGTAAACTCCCATTGGCCCCACAAAAGATGTCCTTAGATGAGTGCAACCAATTTTTTATGACTTCAAGGATATTTTAATCTAATGATAAAATTCCGTCCAAGAAATAAAGTTAGTTGGGAAAGATCACAACCAAAATGGGCCAAGTAACCAGATCATAATCCTCCATCAAGGGAAGTTTTTGATCCAAATATGCTGAAGACATTTGAATAGCTTGGTATGAAACTTCTACAACATATAAGGGTTATGGAATCATAAAGTTTCCCATGAGGGAATCATTTTTGAACAATCCTACCCTAATGTATTGAACCTCCTTTAGAGCATCCCTAATGAAAGGAACATTTGACTAAGTAACGATTTCAAGCATACAGTAATATAATTGGTTGAACATGACAATATTCCCCCAATGAGGGAACTGAATCACTTGGGACACTAAAGATACTATAGTCATCATCGCATGTTTCCAACTACTTCCTTATTAGAATTAATGTGCAATTTATCTTTAGGAAATGAGTTCCATTAGATTTAATTATTATGCAGTGTAAAGGAATGAATAATACCCACTAAAAAAAACAAATCTCACAGGAAACAGACAAGTATTGTTTAGTATAATTATAGTATAAAATACATTAATCCCAACAGTATACAACAATGTTACATAAAGGAGAATTTGAATCATGTGGATAGGATTCGAATCCACCAACTAAATTTGACTGCATGGCTAAATATCAGTATCAAAGCTAACTAGATAACTCTAGTTGTCTAATTCAGTCTCTCAATAAGTTATAATCAATTAAACTAGTCTAACTGATGTGGTAGGTGAGAAATAGGTGAGAATAGGCACCTACCCACATACAGCCATGCAATACTAGTGCTAACTGAACTAGAGGACATATAACTGAATGTAACTGAAGAATAAATAAGCTTGACTAGTCACCAAATTCCAACAACTGAAGGAGGTTGGTGCATGTTGCTGGCAACAACAGATCCCATTTTAATACCTCTAAAATGGGAGCCCATTAATCTTTAATTTGGGTTTTGAAGCCATGAATTCTTATGGAAATCCTTAAACTGTAAGTATAATCTTTTGGACTTAACAAAATTTCCTTGTAAGCTTTGTTTTCTTGGTTTTGTGGATTTCGGAAGCACTTTTTCTCTTATAAGTATTGTTTTTTGCATTCTACAACCTGCATTCTGCATTCTGCAAAGGAGGATTGTGGAAATACTTTTTTTGGAGGTTTACTAGAAATCATTTTTCTAACTTCTGATTTCCACTAAGGCGGGTTGCAGAAGGTGGAAATCCCTTGTTCACGATAAAACCTTTACTTTACATTTTTGACTTCTAATTTCCGCTAAGGCGGGTTGCGGAAGGCGGGAAATTCATTTTTCACATTTTTTGTTTTCTCATTTTGTTTTGCTTTCCGCCAATGCGGAATGTGGAACTTTAATAATTTTTTTCAATCAATAATTTTCTTTCTGACTTTCGCTTTCTGAAGGTGGATTGCGGAAGGAAAAAACCACAAAATCCAAAGCTTTCATATTTTTTCACTCCTGCGTTTCACTTTCTCGTCTTCATATCAGTTGTTCACTTATGCTAGATCTACAATCTAGATCTATTTTTCCATTGAGTTTCAGGCTATTTAATCTATTCGAATTTACGAAGTTTTTTACCATTTTTCACTTGTGTTTTTACTACGCTTGAATATTTTTACCGTGGATTTTTCTCGCTCGAGCTCACAAATTTTTGGGTTCTCAAAGCTTTCTACTGAAATTGCATCCACCACACCTAGAAACACCAGGTCAAAAACTGCTCTATAGGAGCAATTGAGTGAAATTTTTCTACAACTAAGGAGTAGATCCAGGGGATAAACCAGCTGACCATGCAGGAGATCACGAGATGAATCGAGATACCTCATGTTGCAATGGTCAAAATACAGGTGTACCTTGGAGAATGGAAGAAAGTAAAAAAGAGGGAGATTGCATCCCAAATCTGCAGAACAGAGCTACACCTAAAGCATGCAAAATATCAAGACATTGACGATCTAATGGAACTAGATGCCAAGTGGCGTTCCGCCCTTGGAAAACCTTGAAACTATATTATTTTGTAATCTCACATCTTGGTAATTTTCCTTTTTTGTAAAATATGTAATATTATTTAAATGGAAGGAATTTCCCATGTAGAGAGAGGAACTTTGGAGATTAAGCCTAGGAGTTATACTGAAGAATAGACTACCAAGCACATAACAGGGAAGATTGTGATTTTTGTAGTTTGTAATTTTTTGCAAGTTAATAAAATTATAGTTATTTTATGCTATGTTTCATGGTTGTTCATTAATTGTCTTTAATGAATTCTAGTCCTTCTTCCATCTATCTGGCATGCTAATTATTGGTTGTTATCTATTAATGTGTTGGTTCACGTATTGATTTTTCCTTACAAAATTGACATATTGAACGTGTGTTAAACAAATGTTTTTGTTTGATATACATGGTTTACTTTACAGCTGATGATTAGTCATTAATATCTGATACTGATTTGTCAATTACTATTACCTTTTGGACATGTTGTACATCTGTAATATTTGGATAAACCTTTTTTTGCAATTTTTATTGTGTAAGATTTATTTAAAATTGGTAAAAGAGATTGATCTTAATTTTCATTTCTGTACGTTGAGTAATTAGTTTCTTTTTCCTATTATATTTTGCAATTGTCCTATCTTGAGTCCACTTTTTACCCTGTTTAAGTTTTCTTAAACTGTTAGTCTAGGAATCGGTTCTTTTGAATCTTTTCTCACCTGTCAAAAGAACAAATATTTCAGATATGAAAAACCTTTGTGCCAGTGGAGGCCTTGTATCCATAGTAATTAGTCATCCAAAACAACTCGAGTATAGGATCGCCTCTATGTGGGATTGATTCGAAGCCTTTTTGGTTGGACATTTTCCTTCTGTTGATTTCCTTGTAGTTTTATCTAGCAACTTACAACCCGAGCCATAAAAAAATGGCGCTAGAAGGAAGGAAATTGTGAAATATGTCACGGTGAAATACTAATAAACCTCCTCATCCCAGATCACCCATCATTACTAGGAGCCACGTCCAAGCTTCTACTTTTGCAGCTCATTCTGCAGAGAGCCAGTCACCCATCCCTACCACCCATATTTCAGAAGGATCCTCTACAAGACCTGAAAATATTTTTACACCACCCAGTAGTGGAATCCTTACTTTCGAATAGTGGAGAAAGAACACTAATAAAATTGCTGCAAGGGTGGAACCAAGAATTGAGATAGTACGGAGTCTCGAAAATTTATTGTTCACTTCTCTTTTGACTCTTACTTTGTATGCTCAAAATATTACTCCATATGGAGAGACTCTTGAAGCTCAAGCAAGTCCACTTCTGAAAACTACAGAACAATCCCCAAAATATCCACATCTTGAAGATCAACTTAGTTGAGTACCATCACCTACACCGCCTCTTTCATCTCCATCTTCATCAGAGGAATCCTTAGAGAGTGAAACTTCCTTAGAATCTTTAGAATATCCACCAGAGAGACCAATGGATGATGATCTCAACAGAAGTTGGCTTGAGTTGGACGCAGTCCTTATCCTTGAACAATTACATAAATTTCCTAAGAACCCTGAGAAGTGGCTTTCAAGGTTCAATCCAGATGATAGGATCCCTACGAAATATCATGTCAAGAATTATATGCAAGCTATCAGACTGAGGAGTGTCATACATGGGGATGTGGTGTATAGATTGTTTCCTTACTCTTTTGAGGGACAAGCATCAACTTGGTACTTTTCTTTAGAAGAGGCTTCTATTAATTCTTGGCAACAATTTGAGGCACTATTCCTCCATAAGTTTGGAGATGATAGTACCCCAGAATACCTTGTCATAGAATTGTCTTCTCTCAGGATAAAACCCAAAGAGGGAGTCAAATATTTCAATCAAATGTTCTCCTATCTGAAGAACAAGGTTCTTGTCATGGTTCTTCCTGCTAAAGAAATTTTGATAGCTTATTATATTAAGGGTTCACCTACGACTATTTCCATGTGGGTCAAGTGCTCGTAAGACTACTCTGCAAGCAACCTTTGCAAAGGTTGTTATAGTAGAAAAAGATGTGTTTGGTCTTAAATTTAATCCTGACCAAAAACTGGACCAACCTTCTATATCCAAAAGAGGACAAGAGAATGTTTTTGAACCGACGACGCTAAAGAAAGACCCTTACGAAATGGATAACATGAAGAAACTGCTACAAAATATTTATAATGACATGGTATATATTAAAAGAGCTAGTATTGATAATTAGGTGAACAATAGAGGTAAGGAAAGGCCACCACTTAGAAGAAATTACCAGCCTCCACTAAATCAACCTCCTCCAAATAATTGGGAGACACTAACCTCTAATTAGATATATTCTATATTTAAAGACTTGACTTCCATGCCTTAAACCATGCATGATGACACTAGACAAGAAACTACAGAAACAATACATCTTACTGAAGAACATGATACATATCTAAACACAGTCAATTTTTTTTTAGAGTTTCCAACGATAGAGGAAGAGTGATATAAATAAGCTGTATTTGATATGCAACATTCATACAACACTAGAAGTAAAGGATTAAAATCAAAAGACACTCCACCAACGACATCTGCTCATAGCACAGGTAAAACAGTACCACCAAAAGAAAAGGTAATCCTCGAAGTCGAATATAATTAGGTAGATGATTTAAAGAGGGCCAAAGTGAATATCTCTATGTTTGAACTTCTAAAGATACCATCCATTAGAGAGATTTTACTTAAGAATACGGTATTAAACAAATCTAAAGAAGCTCACAATCATAACCTAGAAATTTGCACAAGGCTCGAGTCCCAAAAGTCTGGTACAAAAAGGATCCCACCTTTCTTATTGACTTTTGAGATTTTTAATAGAAACGTCCACAAATGTATGATTGATTCAGGGGCATCCTCAAATGTTATTCATGTGTTCGTGTGCAAAATGTTAAATGCAACATGGGAGTCTTTTCCTACACAAATAGTGCAGTTAGACAAATATAGGGTAAAATTCTTTGGGGAGATAATAAAAAAAACATCATTTTAACATTGTATGTTGACCCTAGAATACATCAGAAAGTGGATATTGTAATAGCCGATGTTCCCAAAAAATATGGTATGTGGCTAAGTAGAGACTGGTCTGAGAAACTGGAAGGATATTTTTCTACATATTGGTCCCATTTGTGGCTTCCATACAATGGGAGGCCTAATCAGATCAAGATCAATAGAAAGCCTCTCATGAAGTAGGCAGTCACGGATCTGAATGATCCCAGTGAACCAACATTCTTTGTGAACACAACCATTGAACACTACACCCTTGAATCCTACTTTGGTGATTTGTCTGCTGATACTTCCCCAAATCAGAATATTGGTAGAGTGTCAGAAATCAACAATTGTAAAGTTATCCCATTTTCTAGTGAAATTGTACATAATGTATATCATGTTAGTACCAATTTTAGATTAGATTTGTCGTCATGGACATTTTTCTTTGATGGATCTAAGTGCAAAGATGGTGACAGTGCAGTTTGTGTACTTATCGATCCCAAGGGTGCCAAATGGATGATCGCTTGCAGACTAGAATTTGAGTGTACCAATAACATTGATGAATACGAAACCTTGGTACAAGGGATCAAGAAACCAATAGAATTGGGAGATGAAATTATTCAATGTTATGGGGATTCCAAAATTATAGTCAAACATGTGAGAAATCAGATCCATTTTTTATCCCCCCATCTTTTGAATTATCATAAATTAGTAAGGGACGTGAAAACATCATTTAAATCCTTTAACATTAAATATGTCCCAAGGTCACAAAATTTCTATGTAGACCTTTTTGCAAACACTACATCTAGACTCATTCCTCCCGAAGGCCTCGCTCCAAATACATTTTCTATCAAACTTATGTACAGGCCTTCCATACCCGATAATATATCTACTTGGAAAATATTTGATGATGATGTCTAGATGTTAGACTTCCTCATAGCTTAGAACACTTTCAAAGACTTTGCTATAGATGAAATTGAACATGAAAAGTATCTATCTGATAATAATTTTCCTTCCAACTTGATTCCTAAATTAGTCCTCAATCTAGATAATTTCTATGATTTACAAGATAAGTTCAAAGGAAATCCAAATTTCAAAACACATAGTTCTACTCTAAATCATAAGACTATTAATTTGGGTATTGAGCAAAACCATCAGCTCATTAATATAGGCCTTGCTTGTTCTCCTGAAGAGGAGATATATTTAGTGAAATTATGCAAAGAATACAAGGATGTTTTTGCAAGGACTTATGACGGTCTTAAACCTTTGATTCTTCCATTATGCAACATAACATACCCCTAAATCCCAATGCAAGACCTTATCAACAAAAGCTGAGAAAGATGCATCCAAGTCTCGAACCATCCATAAAGAAAGAACTTGAGAAGCTCTTGAAAGCCATAATTATATTCCCTGTCAAACACATATTAATGGATTTCCAACTTGGTTTTTGTCCGTAAGAAGAGAGGGAAGATCAGACTATGTGTGGACTTTCTAAATCTCAATAGATTATCCGAAAAGGATAAGTATCATGTTCCATCAATGTAGAAAATATTGCAAACTGTTTCGGGTGCAGAAATGTTTTCTCTGCTTGATGGATTTTCAGGATACAATTAGGTTTTAGTTATGAACTCTGACCATCTTAAGACTTCCTTTAGAACACCCCAGGGCATATTTTCCTACAGGAGAATTCCTTTTGAGCTAATCAATGCTGGTGCAACTTTTCAAATAGTTATGGACATAACTTTCAGAGGTTTGTTACATAACTCTCTAGTTGTTTATTTAGATAATATTACTATTTTTTCAAAAAAATGACATGATCATTTATTAGCATTAAGACAAGTTTTTGATAGATGTAGAAAGTATGGCATTTATTTGAATCCTAATAAATTGGTCTCTGCAGTCACAAAAGGAAAACTTCTGGTATTTACTGTTTCAAAGGATGGAATAATAATTGACCCAGAGAGAATTGAAGAAATTGCAAAAATTGGTCTCCCTAGCTCAAAGAAGGCTATGCAATCTTTCCTTGGGAAGATTAATTTTTTTAGGAGATTTGTTCCCAATTTTGCACAAATTCAATAGACCACTTCAAGGAATGGTTAAGAAAGATGTTGTATGCAAGTGGTATGACATCGAAAAGGATGCATTCAAGAATATTAAGAAGGCTATAATGGAGGCTCCTGCATTGATGCCTCATGATTTTTCAAAATATTTCATTTTATATACTTTTTCTACTGATGTTTCTTATGCTTCCAAGCTTACTCAGAAAAATGAAGAGGACATAGAGATCCTGGTGTAGGCTTTCATTAGTTCTACATTCAAAGCAGCCAAATTAAATTATACACAGGTGGAAAAGCAAGCTTATACAATTTACAAATCTATGAAGCATTTTAGGCCCTATTTGTTGAAGTCAAAGACAAAGGTGATCGTTCCATACGCAAATATAAGAAATGTGTTGATCCAAAAGGAGTTGGTAGAGAAAATAGCTCACTAGGTGACTGCACTCCAGGAGTACAATTTGGAGATAAATCTTGCCAAGATAGTTAAAGGGCATGGCTTATGTTTATTGGCAACCCAATAAAATGTTCCAAAGTAGGAACGGACATGCATTCACAAGGAAGATATGTCTGCTAACACTATTGATGTTATTTCTTCTCTATCATCATAACGGTATGATGATATTAAATTTTATCTTACTCATGGGTATGCCCCTCTGAACCTAGACTTCAAAAAGCGTAGGACATTGAGAATAAAATAAGCACCTTATCAATTTATTAATAATGTGTTGTTCCACAAAAATTATGATGGTGTCTTTCTCAGGTCCCTTGAAAAACTAGAAGTTGATAAACTTTTGGTTGACATGCATGCCGGGCCTCTAGGTGGACACTTCTAGGGAGAAACTACAACCCACAAGGTGTTAAGAGAAGGGTATTATTGGCCCACATTATTTAAATATGCCTATAACTTTGTCATAAAATGTGAACCTTGCCAAATATGTGTTGGCAAATTGAAGAAGCCAGCCTTTCCCCTTCAACCTGTCACTGTCCAGTATCCATTCCAACAATGCGGACTAGATTTTGTTGGTACAATTACTCCTCCTTCCGCGTTGCAGCATAAGTATATTTTGAATGCAATAGATTATTTCACTCGGTGGGAGAAGCAATTCCCCTAAAGGTTTCTAATCCCAAATAAGTTATATCCTTTTTGGAGAGTAACATTCTTACCAGGTTCTGAGTGCCTGAATATTTGTTTTTTGACAATACCTCCTACTTTAATTCAATTGATCTTATTCAGTATGCCATTGAAAATGGGATTAAAGTGAAGTATTCTACTAATTATTACCCATAGAGTAATGGTTTGGAAGAATCCTCAAATAAGAATTTGATCAATATCTTGAAGAAAACTATTGCTGAAACCACAGAGATTGGCATACAAAGATTTTTAATGCCTTTTGGGAAGACTGAATCACTCCTAAGGTTGCAATTGGAAATTATCCCTATTGCCTGGTTTATGGAAAAGATTTTGTCTTACCATCAAATCTTATTCTCCCATCACTACATATTGCACAATCTTGTTCATAAGATGATTAGTCCTCCTCTCTGTAGGATCAAATCGACACTCTTCTTAAGCTAGAAGAGGAGAGGGAGAAATCTAGGAACAAGTTATATCAGCATCAACAATTGGTGAAAAGATGGTTTGATGATAAGTCTTCAACCAATCGAGAGTTTCAGATTGAGGATCTGGTACTTAAGTGGGACAAACCCCACAAATACAAATGCGAATATACCAAGTTTTAGATTATGTGGTTAGGGACATTCATTGTTACAGAAAAGCTTGGCCCTCGTACTGTCCGCTTACAAACGTTGGAGGGTCTTTCTGAGGCTTATCCAAAAAATATCCATCTCCTCAAGAAATCTTTTTCTTGAGGTAAGTTTCACTTACCTGTATATAAGGTGTGGTTTTGATTTTTTTTTTTCTTTTAGTTTTTTCATTTGGTTTGATTGCTTTCTTATTTATTTTCTTTTCAAAATATTGTATACTCACAATAGCTAGTTGCATTTAGTAAAGTGGTTTATCCCTAGAACATTTTAACTAAGGAATTTTAATTTGGACATGTTAGAAATTTCCACTTGGTTTATACCCATATCAATATCTTTAAGAGAATGAAATCCAAGATCTATGCTATCTTTACAATTTGAATATTCAGTTCTAATGATCACTATCTTTATCTATCCTCATAATAATGATTGATTTTTTAGGAATACTTTCGTATTCTTTCTAGATGTTTTAGTGATGGTTGGTAGGACATCTTTAAAAACTTCTTTAACCTATGTTCTCTTCTGATCTCACCTTGATCACCTTGTAACTAATAAAATCACCCTAATAAGTGTAAGCTGCAAGATAGGGGGTCTTATCACAAGCCCACCAGCTATCATGTTCATAGACATGTTCAGTGAATGAAATTACCATCAACTGGTTCCCAAGATAGGGTAATGGCCTGTAGTTTGCATTTGTAAATTATTTTCTGATGATTTAACATACAACTTGTTGTACTCAAGGATGGGGGGTCTTATCACAAGCCAGTTTGACCATGTTCATGGATCTTACTTGGACTGAAATTACTAATAGGTAGTTTCCAGACCATGGTAATTGATTTTGGTGTGAAAGCCAAAAGACAAGGAGTCTCTTAACAGAGCTAGCTTGTTCAGTTTCCAGGAAAGACCTGTGTGTGGTATTGTTCCTTACTAGGGCAGTGGTCTTGTTGCAACTCAGTTTCCATTTAAAGCTAAAGAGAGAGAGAGAGAGAAAAGAAAATAAGTATATATTCCTAATAAAAAACCTATATTCAAGGTGATAAATGGTTTCGAGAACATGAGATAGATCCAAGGTTTTCACCAGGAGCTTATCTAAGACTGCCTACATCACTGACATCTTGCTTGCATGGATACCTCAATGCTTTTAAGGCCTCTTCATTTGTTGAGCATCACTATCAGCGGTGATGGGATTGTAAGATGTCAATTATGTATTTTTCTCTACTAGATATGGTTGTATTCTTATGAGTTTACTGTTTGATTATGTATTAAAAATATTTTCACACTGACATATCTTCTTTGCAATTTTTATATGGGACCATACAAAGATAACTACTTCTCCCAACGAGTCGCCATTTGTTGTTGGAAGAAACAGATCCCATTTTAATACCTCTAAAATGGGAGCCCCTTAATCTTTAATTTGGGTTTATAAGCCATGAACTTCTTATGACAATCCTTAAACTTTAAGTATAGTGTTTTGGACTTAATAAAATTTCCTCATAAGCCTTGTTTTTTTTTTGTTTTGTGGATTTCATAAGCGATTTTTTCTTTTATAAGTATTGTTTTTTGCATTTCGAAACCCGCATTCTGCATTCCGCAAAGGCAGATTACGGAAATCCTTTTTTGGAGGTTTACTGGAAATCATTTTTCCGACTTTCACTTTCCGCTAAGGCAGATTGCGGAATTCTCATTTTTCTGACTTCCGCTTTCCGCTAAGGCAGGTTGTGGAAGGTGGAAATCCCTTATTCATAATAAAACCTTTACTTTCCATTTCTGACTTCCGCTTTCCTCTAAGGTGGGTTGCGGAAGGCAAAAAATTCATTTTTCACAATTTTTGTTTTCTCATTTTTTCCGCTTTTCGCTTTCCACCAATGCGGAACGGAGAATGTGGAACTTTAATAATTTTTTTCGATCAATAATTTTCTTTTCGACTTCTGCTTTCCAAAGGAGGATTGCGGAAGGAGGAAACCACAAAATCCAAAGCTTTCTGACTTTTTCACTCCTTCATTTCACTTTCCCTCCTTGATCTCAATCGTTCGTTTATGCTAGATCTACGGCTAGATCTATTTTGTCATTGAGTTTCGGGCTATTTAATCTGTTCGAATTTATGAAGTTTCTTACCATTTTTCACTTGTGTTTTTACTATGCTTGAATATTTTTACTGTGAATTTTTCTTGCTCGAGCTCACGAATTTTTTGGTTCTCAAAGCTTCCTACTGAAATGGCATCCACCACATCTAGAAACACCAGGTCAAAAACTTCTCTACAAGGGAAATTGAGCAAAATTTTGCTACAACTAAGGAGCAGATCACGAGGATAAACCATCTCACCATGTAGGAGATCACAAGATGGATCAAGATACCTCATGCTGCGATGGTCAAAATATAGGTGTACCTTTGAGAGTGGAAGAAAGTAAAAAAGAGGGAGATTGCATCCCAAATTTGTAGAACAGAACTACACCTAGAGCATGCAAAATATTAGGACATTGACAATCTGATGGACCTAGATGCCAAGTGGCATTCCGACCTTGGAAAACCTTGAAACTACGTTATTTTGTAATCCCACATCTTGGGAATTTTCCTTTTTTGTAAAATATGTAATATTATTTAAAGGGAACGAATTTCCCAAGTAGAGAGAGGAACTTTGGTGACTAAGCCTAGCATTTATACTGAAGAGCAGTCTGCCAAGTGCATAACAGGGAAGCTTGTGATTTTTGTACTTTGTAATTTTTTGCAAGTTAATAAAATTAAAATCATTTTATAAAAAGTTTCATGGTTGTTCATTAAATGTCTTTAATGAGTTCTCGTCCTTCTTCCATTTATCTGGCATGCTAATTATTGGTTGTTATCAATTAATGTGTTGGTTCACGTATTGATTTTTCCTTACGAAATTGACATATTAAACGTGTGTTAAACAAAATTTTTTGTTTGATCTACATGGTTTACTTTATAGCTGAAGATTAGTCATTAATATATGATACTTATTGAGTCAATTATTATTTCCTCTTGGACTTGTTGTACATCTGTAATATTTGGGTAAACCTTTTTTTGCAATTTTTACTATGTAAGATTTATTTAAAATTTGACAAAGAGATTGATCTTAATTTGCATTTCTGTACATTGAGTAATTAGTTTATTTTTCCTATTATATTTTGCAACTGTCCTATCTTGAATCCACTTTTTACGATGTTTAACTTTTCTTAAACAATTAGTCTAGGAATCAGTTATTTTGAATATTTTCTCTTGTCCTAAGAACAGATCTTTCAGATATGACAAACCTTTGTGCGAGTGGATGCCTTATATCCATAGGAATTAGTCATCCCAAACAACTTGGAGATAGGATTGTCACTGCGTGGGATTGATTTGAAGCCTTTCTGGTTGGAATTTTTCCTTATGTTGATTGCCTTGTATTTTTATCCAGCAACCTACAACCCCGGGCCATCAACAGTGTCGACACTCCCATTGGCTCCTAAATTATAGTGATTTGTCTAGGAGGCGCATAAACTGATGCATGAAGGTGCAGTCAGTTGTAGTTAGCCTCTATTTGTGTTCCCTACAGTCTAGTGACTGGTACATGTGTCCCCATTGGCCCAAGTGGACCTACTGGTACTAGTGGACCCAATAATAACTAAATGACTCCTAAGTTAGGAAAATGTAATCTAATAGACCAATTTGGACAAGGGAGGATTATAAATCCTAACACCCCCCTGGAATCCTAACTTAGATAACTACGGTCCTTGGAAACAAGGCCAAAAGTCACCCATATACAAATATAAAAGAATTAAAAATGTTGCTTAATAAACTGTGGAAATAGGGGAAAACCTAATGGGAACGCCCCCCCCCCCCCCCCACCTCAAAATAAGTTGGAAAAGGAACAACGAATAAACCCTTTACACCTCAAAGAGATCTAAGAAATGCAAATCTCTTTTTAGTGAAGGACTTGGTGAAAATTTTTGCAATTTGATCCTCTGTAGGACAGTAATGTAGTGTGATAGTTTTGCCATGCACTAGTTCCCGAATATAATGCATGTGAACCTCAATGTGCTTTGTTCTTTGCTTATGAACTGTATCACTGGAAATTTTTATGGTGCTATGGTTGTCACAATAAATGTCCATTAAAGGTGAAGTGGGAATCCTAAATTCTGTCAAGATTCAATGTAGCCAAACTTCTTGAATAAATGCATTCACAGCTCCCAGATACTCTACCTCTACTGAAGAGAGTGCAAGTGTTGCTTACTTCTTGCTGGACCAACAAATTGGCCGAGATCCGATCGTAAACACACATTAGAGGAAATTTGGGGTCTAAAATGGGCCTTATAAGAAAACGTGCCAACAATAAATTTTTTGAGTTGGAATTCAGGAACCAATAGAATTTCAATAAAATGAGTCAACCATAATGGTTGAATTGACATATTTGTCATAAAAGAAAACTACTTTTTTATCGTATTTTTGACATATCTCCCCATGTTTTTACTCAAATTCCAAGCGGGAGAGCTTGTTGGATGCATAATTAAATTCCACATCCAATGAGTACCCACACTGGATACTTTTGATGGACCCTTCTATCCCAAAAATAAGAAATACCTGAAAAAAATGTGATGATGATGTCATCATGACGTTTTTCTAGGTATTTCTTAATTTTTGGGGTAGAGGGGTCCATCAAAATTATGCTTTGTGGGTACTCATTGGCTGCAGAATTAAATTATGCATCCAACGAGCTCTCCTGCTCGAAATTTGAGTAAAACCATAGAGAAATATGTCGAAAATACAAACAAAAAAAGTAGTTTTTTTCATTCTTCCTCCAAAATTAATAACTATTATTTTATTATTTTAACGATTATTTTATTATTTTAACTATTATTTTATTATTTTCCTTAGGAGGCCCATTTTAGACCTCAAATTTCCTCTAATGAATCCTGTAGTGGATTTCCTATTATTCCCATCTCCTTCCCATTCTGAATCTGTGAATCCTATGAGATCAAGTTGTGCACCAGTTGCATAATGAATCCCATAATCTCTAGTACACTACACATAGTGCAAGATCCTCCTAGATTCCTTCCAATGCATATCATGTGGCTCTTGCGTGTACCTAGCATCAACACTCACTGCATAGGGTATTTCTGGTCTCAAATGTATGAGATATAGAAGGCTCCCAATGAGTTGTCCATAAAGAGTATTTTCTGCCAAAGGTGTAAAGCCATATTCCTCCATCCTGATTCCAGATAGGAAAGGATAAGGAGTTGCCTTGCAGTCTTCCATGTGGAATCTTCTAAGCATGTCTAATGAGTATCTCGACTATGATATCATGACTCCTAAAGTGTTTTTACTTACTTTGAGACCAATGAATTATCTTAACAGTCCTAGATTGGTCATAGAGAATGATTTTTTCAGAGCTTACTTGATGCTTCTCAATCCAACAACAGAGATGCTAGTAACGAGAAATTCATCCACATAAAGAAATTTCAATAGCAAGAATCCCTCTTTCTTCTGCATGTAAACATTGCAAACTGATCTGCATCTTTCAAATTTCTTTGACATAAGGAAGGCATCAATTTTGGAGTACCATGCTTGTGGAGCTTGTTTGAGTCCATACAATGATTTCCTCGGTCTGCAAACTAAGGAAGGATCCTCAATAAACCCCTCAAGTTGTTTCATGTAAATCTCTTCCTTCAGGTCACCATGGAGGAAGGCACTTTTCACATCCAAGTGATGTACCTCCCATCTCTTGGTAGATGCAGCTGATAAGACAGGTCTGATGTAATCCATTATATCTACTAGAGTGAATGTCTCATTGTAATCCAATCCTTGAACCTGAGAGTATCCTTTGGACACCAACCGAGCCGTGCACTTAGTTTTGGTTCCATCAGAGGCTATCTTGCTCTTGTAGATCCATTTTCACTAAACAAGTTTCATCCCTAGAGGTAAGGACACAAGTTCCCAAGTTTTATTTTCATGTAGTAAATAAAATTCCTCATCCATAGCTTCCTGACATCTAGGATCATGGAAATTTTCCTTGAATGTTTGAGGATCTAACCCCAACATCATGAAGCACCTCTTAGGAAGAAGCGGATATGTGTGGGACAATGCAATATTCTCTTTCTAATACTGGTATCTCATTCTTCTCTTATCATCTGGATCCCCAGCACCATCCCTACTTGCTTCAATGAGCTACTAATATGAAATGGCTAGATCTAGATCTCTTTGAGGTGTAAACTCAATATATAAATCATGCTGGTCTTCCTCTTCTTCTGAATCTGAATTTGAAATGTTAGACAATAAATATGTATCTTCAATATGAAGTAAAGGAGTTTTGATACCTTTACCTACTTCGAATAGAAGTTGTGGTTGTACTGGATCTTAGTATGGCATGGAATGAGATAAATATTATGCCTTGGAGGCATGATCCGCAATTCCTTTCGCTATAGTCTTCCTAGTTGATATTTTGTGATCTCTACTAAGTCAGGGCCAAATACCACTTGCTTTGGTTAGCCAATGTGAGTCATATGATATGAAAACAACAAATTTGTTGCAAGAGAGGGCACATAGAGAACATTTTTGAACTCACCATGATGGATTTTAATGGAACCAATTCCTGTTGCTGGAATTGGGGAGACATCACCCATATGAATAGTAGGCCCTCCTGTGAGGTTGAGAATGATGAAGGAATCCTTGGAGGAAACCATGTGGTTGGATTCCCTATAATCAATCAAGTAGGTTGTCGACCAAGAGAGGTTATCTTTCAAGGCATGTCACCTCTCATGATCATCTATCGATTGTCCATCATCAGAATTATTTTCTCTTTGTGGAAAAGCAATATGTTTCTGCTTGAGGAGAACTAACAGCTGTTCAATCTGCTTCTTCACACAATGGCTTTCAGGATGAAAACCCCTCATACAATAAAAACACTTTGTCTTTTCAAACTTTTTCTTTCTCTTGGAGCCCTAAGCTCCTTCAAAATAATTCTAACTCTCTTTAGGATTCAAATAAGATGCTTTAGGCTTCACCCCCTTATGCTTCCCTTTATCTTGTGCATTGGTAGAGTCATACATCAGAAGATCTTGGTTCTTGGAAGTTTGGAGGACTCCCATTCAGACCAACTTTTCTTGCTCCTATATTAAAGACTCGGCAAAGCCATCAAGTGAAGGCATATTCCAATTGGGGATGAAAGCTCTTCTAGAATGGAAGGTAGAGACAAAGACACAATACTCAGAACCAAGTTTGTCGAGTACTGAGAACACAAGTTTCTCATCCTTCCTCTCTATTCCACATTGCTTACATTGTAGTGCAAGAGACTTGAATTTAGTAAAGAATTGTTGTATGGTCTCGAAACTGCTGGGTTGCAATGATATTAGCTCATTCTCTAGAATGTGTCCCTAAAGCTCATATTGCTTACCAAACAAGTTTGATATTCTCCAAAGATTATTTGAGACTCTTCAATCCCTCAAGATGAAAGAGGAGGTCTCTGGATATGTGAGAAAAAAGGAATCCAAAGGATTCATCCATCCGGTTCAAGAACTTTTTTTTCTCAATAGGATAATGAGGTTCAGTCTCTCGGCCCACTGTCATCCTGTACAACAAAATATTGCACAAGGAGACCTGCATATCTTCCCTCCAATCAACATAGTTGAAGGGTGTTAGGATCCAGGGTAAGAAAGATTGATTCTCCATCAATTCTCCTTCTGATCAGTCAATTTATTCAATCAAGCTATGTAACACCTGTACCAAAAAATAGAAAAAACAAAACCAATTCACACTATGTCAGAATCAATCCTTCCATCTTGACATGTACACTTTCTCAAGGCATGTCATGCCCGCAGAGACTTCTCTAAATGAATCCAGAGTTAGAAATGCAAACTTTGCGAGACTTATGCGGAAACCCAGCTGCTTCTGGTGTACAATGGAGATCAGGCAGACTCAAAGCTTGCTTGAGGAGGATATCTATGATACCATATTAGAATTAATGTGCCATTGATCTTCAGGAAATGAGTGCCATTAGATTTAATTATTATGCAGTGTAAAGGATTTAATAATACCCACTGAACAAAACAAATATCACATGAAATAGAAAAGTATTGCTCAGTATAATTACAGTATAAACTTCATTAATCTGAGTAGTATACAAAAATGTTACATAAAGGAGAATTTGAATCATGATTATAGGATTCGAATCCACCAACTCAATATGACTGCATGGCTAACTAGAAGTGTCCAAATCCCTATCTGACTCTAACTAGCTAACTCCAATTGTATAATTCAATCTCTCAATCAGTTATAATCAGCTAAACTAGTCTAACTGATGTGGTAGGTGAGAAGTAGGTGATAATAGGTTCCTACCCACATGCAAACATGCAAGACTAGTGCTAATTGAAATGGAGGACATTTAACTAAATGTAATTGAAGCATAACTAAGCTTGACTACTCACCAACTTCCAAAAACTGAAGGAGGTTGGTACCGACACTCCCAGTGGCTCCTAAATTGTAGGGATTGGTCTAGGAGGCACCTAAAATAATGCATGAAGATGCAATCAGTTGCAATTAGCCTCTATATGTGTTCCCCGCACTCTAGTAATTGGTACATGTGGCCCCATTGGCCCAAGTGGACCCAATGGTACTAGGGGACCCACTAATAAGTAAATGACTCCTAAGTTAGGCAAATATAATCTAATAGACTAGTTTGGACAAGGGAGGATTATAAATCCTAACAATCCTAATAGAAAATTGTAATCTATAGGCACATCTACTACCTCAACATCCACTATGAATGTTTCGCCACCCCATTCAATAGGGTAGGATACAATGAGTATGTGAGGAGAAAACGAATGTCGATCAAATGTTTTTCGCATAGTATGGTGTTGAACTAAGGTGGGTGATATTAATGCTTTCCAACATTTAAATGACATGACACAGGCTTAGATCCCTTCATAAACTATGGTTTGAAAGACATTCTATCCATTATATGTTACTTTAATCTGAAAAGAAGCGTCATAAGGAATCCTACGGGTTGATTGGTCTAAGTCTAATGTGATCGAAGTCGCATCGGATGGATCAACAACTCTAGTTGAAGACAATAGCTCCTTTCTTTATGCAGGACAATATTGCAAGACTTCCATTGAGGACATGGCACATGGTTCTTGAGCTATTTTCTCAACAACATTTTCATTATGAGTAGCTTACACATTAGTATTATGCATTTTTCTACGTAGAAAACCTTTGAGGGGGTGTGGTACTATGCCTATGGTTGGTTTCTCAATGAGAAGAGAACAACTTGGCTGTGATTCTGATTTATCCATGTACTAGGAGGGACATCATAAGAATGAGATATTGTTTGAATGTTCACCTCATGATTACACATGACTACATTAAAATTAGGATCATTCCCCCCTTGCGAGTATTTTGACTAGTTTCCCCTTATCGGAGGTAATAGTGTTGTAGAAACCATTTAATGATGGTGTTTGTTAGCACTCAGAATGTACCCAGGTTGTGGAAAGGTACACCCCGAGGTAATAGCAAAAACCACTTTAGAATGTATTTCTGACCTAATACAATCAGAGAGGGATCTCTCACTATTTACAAAGGTTTTATACTCAAGATATTCAATTAAAGACACTCAGAAGGTCAGATTTCTGATGGGACAAATAGGACAAGTTTGTTTTAAAGACTTGGTAGGACAGTCATGGAGGAGACCATTGGGCAATGGAGTCAACAATCAGATCTGAAATAGGTTGCAGGAGGTAGGGTTTTGAAGGTTTATGATCAGAGGCAAGGTAGGCACGATTTCCTCAGTCTTAAGGTATTAGCAGGTTGATTAGCAGACAAAGGGAGACATTCCATCAAACAGAGCACCTAACTATGGTGAATTCTGCAAGACTTTAGAAGAAAATATTTTGAAAAAATGCTTGAACAATGGACCTAGAGCATGCAGGATGAATTCTAGACCATACAAACTGATGCTCAAGCATGAAAGAAAATACACAATGGAGTGGGAAACAGGATAAACAATCACATAAATAAATTACTTACTGAAGAAAAGATGGCACAAGAATCTCTGACATGAAAAAGATTTTACATTCCTCCTCTGCAAATTTCATTCATTCACTGAAAACATCAAGCCATTACAATGTAGAGCCTCTCCGATATTGAAAATACTCCCCCTCAAAATCAATTACATTCCCCTTTATATAAGAAAGTCTTGACCTAACTTTAGAATTCAAAACCTAACCCTAATTCTAGAAATAGAAATAATTACAACAAAGTTTCTCCTGCATATCTAACATGGTGACAGCTGTATGGAATCTGGGAGAGGTTTTTATAATTGGACATGTTTCCAACAAAACCCATGTCTTCATTTCTCCAAAATCATTTCAATATCCTCGAAATATTCCTTTGAAGCTGATGACTCATATAATAAAATTGTATATTTCTGGAAAAATGACCTGTAAAGATATTTAAAAATATCCCAACCTGTGATTATTGTGTAAAAAATGAAGGAGTTTTTTGACCATATGCCTGTTAATAATAAAAACCTCTCTCAGTTTTGTCAAATTAAATCCCATTTGTCCAAAACAATTCTCTGAAGTTGATGGCTGAAATAGTCCTTTGGAAAACCTGAAACATGACGTGTACAACTGATTTTGTTTCTGCTAAACCATAGCACCTGTGTAAAAACCGAAATAGGATTTTGTATATAGGTACGTTATGAAGAAAAGCCTCTCCCAGTTTCCCAAAATAAGTCCTCATTTTCTCTAAACAATTATTTTACTTGGATGACTAGAACAGTCATTTCGAAATCTGAATATTTTCCCTCTGAAGATGACTTTGCTGCTCCTAATATGTAGCACCTGAGTAAAAACTGAGAGAGGTTAATGTGGATCAATATGTTATGATTAAAAACCTCTTTCATTTTCTGAAATATATTCTTCGTTTTCTGTAAACAATTCGTTGAATAAAATGACTAAAACAGTCATTTTTTCAGAAAAATATGCTGCGTTGCTTCCAAACTTTGAACTCTTTAACTTCATGAATGCTCTCACTGTAAATATTTCTGCAACTCTTCTAGGCTGATTTGCTTCTGCATTATTGAATGGTGGCTTCCCTTCTCTCATTTTATAAAAATTAATTTGCAACTGACTCTCTTCATCTCCGCCATTTTCCGTGTGATTGAAAACAGGTAACATTTTGAGTTTGGGAGCATGGAGGACTGTCACTCCCTTCAGCGCGCGCAGCAAATGAAATTATTTCTTAAAAGACCAAGTAAAATTTATTTATAAACAATGGTCTATCCCGGAGCCACCTTTTCAAATGATCTTTCACGCACCTTATTGTTCCGGATTCATTTGTGACCCTCGATCTAATTACCTTTCGTTTTCTACCGTAGGATCAAGTGCCGTGTACTCCTTTCCGCCAGACTTCATGCTTTTAACCACCATGCAACTTCATGCTCCGGAATCATCCACAGCCGTAGATGCAATCAGCTTTTACTTGTGAGCCGTTGGATCGTGTGACACCTACCAAATTCCGCTGGGCTCCGTCACTTTAACCGGTGTGCAGCTTTGATCTCCAGAATTATTTCCAGCCATTGATGTGATACCCCTTTAAATTTCCACCGTCAGATCAAGCGCCGCGTACCAGATTCTGCCGGGTAATCTGGAATTATCCTCTGCGCTAGTTCTTCCTCCGGAATTCTTCTCGGCCGTCGATGGGATGCCAGGCGTTCAACAACCGTCCGATCTTGCGCCACGTACCATATTCCGCTGGGTGCTGGGGGTTTATCGGGTGCGCAAGTCTCCATTCCGGAACCATTTTCCGTCATCGATCCACCATCTTGCGATCTCCAACCATCGGATCGAGCAGCACGTATCCATTTCCGCTGGGTGGTCTAAAGGTTATCGCGCGTGCACGTTACCTTTCCGGAAACCAACACGCCCGTCGATCAATGCTGTCTTCAATCCTTGTCCATAGGATCAGGAGGATTATATGCGATTCCACTGGCCCTTCATTTCCTTATCCACCTTGAACTTTCAGCCAGCGAATTTGACATGGGCCGTAGATCAGCTCTGAGCAATGTTAAAACCTTTGATGTGTGCAGGCTGTTAGAGGCCCGAAATTCCCCTATCTTGCTCGTATGTTCTGGACGGCGGAAAGGGTATAAACCATTGATTTGCTTCTCCTTTTGACCATGGTTCAGGATCTTTTCTGACTCGGCTGCTCTTTAGATTATCAAGCCCCCTTTGTACTATACCCTTAGCCCAAAGTATTTAACCAACAAAATCTCACCTCCCATTGGTCTTGCATCTTTTTTGTAAAATACAGGTGTTAACAGTTGGCTCCAACTAGGGATGCTATCCTCCCTGCGAGGTAGCAAAGAACCCCGTAGACCAGGTGCCAAATCCATTGGGTTTCTCTTAACCTTTCTCTGAAATCTTCAACCTATTTTGAACTGAACCATCAACTGAAACCATTCTGGAAACAAATCCCACTCTGTCAACCTGTAACCTGTAACTGAATTGCACTTGAAACTGAAACCGAACTGAAAACTGCTGAAAGAAATGCTCGTCATGTCGAGCTTATTCATGTCTACCTATCCTACTTAACTAAGAACAAATGCCTAATCAAGCAAATTCTGACTTCCAATGAAGCCAATCAAGCAATTTATCCAATATTTTCATTTCTTCCTCATGCTTGATCAGAATTAGAACATAAGAACAAAATAGGTTATGATGAAGAATTTGTCCTTTGCTGCAAACATATAACCAACTACTCCATCTGAAATATTTTTCCATGTATTCTGACACTAGATCATAAAAAACATGACAAATTTCAAAATACTCAATCACTTGTTTGTCATGACAAGGCTGTCCAAAAAGTAACTCCTCTTGCATACTGTCAAACCGATCTTTAGAATAGCTTTGAAAGGAATTCTCATGATCGTTTTTCAATGATATATCAGCAACTTCATTTAATATTTCTACATCTACAACTCCTTTCTTCTCAAGCACTTCAAGAGGAACATCATTTTTTTCTTCAACAAGATTAAGCAAAAAGATGTCTTCTTGACAAAATATTTCTGAATTGGAAAGATTTAAAGAAATA
>LPNX010257382.1:256421-286383 GCA_001517045.1 Pseudotsuga menziesii | reverse complement strand
AACACTGGATTCTTCAAAGATGGAGTCGCCAGGTGAAAGATGCACAACCTTGCTGATATCTGACTATTGTTCACCATCAACAGTCAAATCTGAAAGTATGTCATTTATACCCAGGGAAGATTTGAACCTTCGTTCCCCGGCAACGGCGCCAGTTTGTTAGCACTCAGAATGTACCCAGGTTGTGGAAAGGTACACCCCGAGGTAACAGCAAAAACCACTTTAGAATGTATTTCTGACCTAATACAATCAGAGAGGGATCTCTCACTATTTACAAAGGTTTTATACTCAAGATATTCAATTAAAGACACTCAGAAGGTCAGATTTCTGATGGGACAAATAGGACAAGTTTGTTTTAAATACTTGGTAGGACAGTCATGGAGGAGACCATTGGGCAATGGAGTCAACAATCAGATCTGAAATAGGTTGCAGGAGGTAGGGTTTTGAAGGTTTATGATCAGAGGCAAGGTAGGCACGATTTCCTCAATCTTAAGGTATTAGCAGGTTGATTAGCAGACAAAGGGAGACATTCCATCAAACAGAGCACCTAACTATGGCGAATTCTGCAAGACTTTAGAAGAAAATATTTTGAAAAAATGCTTGAACAATGGACCTAGAGCATGCAGGATGAATTCTAGACCATAAAAACTGATGCTCAAGCATGAAAGAAAATACACAATGGAGTGGGAAACAGGATAAACAATCACATAAAGAAATTACTTACTGAAGACAAGATGGCACAAGAATCTATGACATGAAAAAGATTTTACATTCCTCCTCTGCAAATTTCATTCATTCACTGAAAACATCAAGCCATTACAATGTAGATCCTCTCCTCTCTTGAAAATACTCCCCCTCAAAATCAATTACATTCCCCTTTATATAAGAAAAGTCTTGACCTAACTTTAGAATTCAAAACCTAACCCTAATTCTAGAAATAGAAATAATTACAACAAAGTTTCTCCTGCATATCTAACATGGTGATAGCTGTATGGAATCTAGGAGAGGTTTTTATAATTGGACATGTTTCCAAAAAAACCCACGTCTTCATTTCTCCAAAATCATTTCAATATCCTCGAAATATTCCTTTGAAGCTGATGACTCATATAATAAAATTGTATATTTCTGGAAAAATGACCTGTAAAGATATTTAAACATATCCCAACATGTGATTATTGTGTAAAACCTGAAGGAGTTTTTTGAACATATGCCTGTTAATAATAAAAACCTCTCTCAGTTTTGTCAAATTAAATCCCATTTGTCCAAAAAAATTCTCTGAAGTTGATGGCTGAAATAGTCCTTTGGAAAACCTGAAAAATGACCTGTACAACTGATTTTGTTTCTGCTAAACCATAGCACCTTTGTAAAAACTGAAAGAGGTTTTTTTATATAGTTACGTTATGAAGAAAAGCCTCTCCCAGTTTCCAAAAATACGTCCTCATTTTCTCTAAAAAATTATTTTACTTGGATGACTAGAACAGTCATTTCGAAATCTGAATATTTTCCCTCTGAAGATGACTTTGCTGCTCCTAATCTGTAGCACCTGCGTAAAAACTGAGAGAGGTTATTGTGGATAAAGATGTTATTAGTAAAAATCGCTTTCATTTTTGGAAATATATTCTTCGTTTTCTGTAAACAATTCGTTGAATAAAATGACTAAAAAAGTCATTTTTTCAGAAAAATATGATGCGTTGCTTCCAAACTTTGAACTGTTTAACTTCATGAATGCTCTCACTATAAATATTTCTGCAACTCTTCTGGGCTGATTTGCTTCTGCATTATTGAATGGTGGCTTCCCTTCTCTCATTTTATAAAAATTAATTTGCAACTGACTCTCTTCATCTCCGCCATTTTCCGTGTGATTGAAAACAGGTAACATTTTGAGTTTGGGAGCATGGAGGACTGTCACTCCCTTCAGCGCGTGCAGCAAATGAAATTATTTCTTAAAATACCAAGTAAAATTTATTTATAAACAATGGTCTATCCCGGAGCCACCTTTTCAAATTATCTTTCACGCACCTTATTGTTCCGGATTCATTTGTGACCCTCAATCTAATTACCTTTCGTTTTCAACCGTAGGATCAAGTGCCGTGTACTCCTTTCCGCCAGACTTCATGCTTTTAACCACCATGCAACTTCATGCTCCGGAATCATCCACAGCCGTAGATGCAATCAGCTTTTACTTGTGAGCCGTTGGATCGTGTGACACCTACCAAATTCCGCTGGGCTCCGTCACTTTAACCGGTGTGCAGCTTTGATCTCCGGAATTATTTCCAGCCATTGATGTGATACCCCTTAAAATTTCCACCGTCAGATCAAGCGCCACGTACTAGATTCCGCCGGGTAATCCGGAATTATCCTTTGCGCTAGTTCTTCCTCCGGAATTCTTCTCGGCCGTCGATGGGATGCCAGGCGTTCAACAACCGTCTGATCTTGCGCCACGTACCATATTCCGCCGGGTGCTGGGGGTTTATCGGGTGCGCAATTATCCATTCCGGAACAATTTTCCGTCGTCGATCCACCATCCTGCGATCTCCAACCGTCGGATCGAGCAGCACGTATCCATTTCCGCTGGGTGGTCTAAAGGTTATCGCGCGTGCACGTTACCTTTCCGGAAACCAACACGCCCGTTGATCAATGCTGTCTTCAATCCTTGTCCGTAGGATCAGGAGGATTATATGCGATTCCGCTGGCCCTTCATTTCCTTATCCACCTTGCACTTTCAGCCAGCGAATTTGACATGGGCTGTAGATCAGCTCTGAGCAATGTTAAAACCTTTGATGTGTGCAGGCTGTTAGAGGCCCGAAATTCCCCTATCTTGCTCGTATGTTCTGGACGGCGGAAAGGGTATAAACCATTTATTTGCTTCTCCTTTTGACCATGGTTCAGGATCTTTTATGACTCGGCTGCTCTTTAGATTATAAAGCCCCCTTTGTACTATACCCTTAGCCCAAAGTATTTAACCAACAAAATCTCACCTCCCATTGGTCTTGCATCTTTTTTGTAAAATACAGGTGTTAACAGTGTTGCAGAAAGGGTTTCATCAATACAGTGGGTTGTTGTTGCCCACTATCTTGATCTGGATTCAATGCATCTCCCATCCCAAGATTAGAATTCTGCTTACTCTTGTATTTCTTCTTCTTTCCTCTAAGTTCCATGGATTGAACTATGAAAATTACAATGGTTTGGGAAGGATTAACATTGTGATTACCCTTGCACTTCTTATTCTTTCACCTAAGTTCCATGGATTGAACTATGAGGATTTCAAAATTCAAGGGAGGCTTAGCACGTTTCTTCATATCCTGGGCAACTATACGTTACGAAGTCTAAACAAATGTTTGTCCCATTTTCTAGGAAAAATGCTCAAGTTGGTTGATAGAACCCATCATACCATTGACATGAATTCCTTGCGGTGGCCTATATGGATCAAACATAGGTATTGCATGATGGTTCCAAAAATATTGGTTACTTTCCAAAACCTCACCACTCCATTGTGAAATGGGGTTCATGGGTGGATTCCCCCCTTGTGGGGTTAGAATCCAAGAAGATTGTATTTTTCTTGGAATCTAACCACACCATTGATGAATGGGTGGATTTCCCCCTTGCGGGGTTAGAATCCAATGAGATCAGTTATTTCCTAGAATCAGGTTACTCCAGTGATGTTTTCCTTGGACTTCATTAGCATTCCAAGGTGGGATTCCCCCTTGTGAAGGATTCCCCCAATAAGATTGGGTACTTCTCGAAACATGATCAATGGATGGATTGCCTCCCGATGCAGTTAGGTCCCAAGAATATTGGTTACTTCCTAAAACCAAACCACTGGGTGGATTTCCTCCTAATGGAGTTGGGCCCCAAGAAGATTGGTTACCTTCTAGAACCCGACCATTTGATTTATTCTTCCCTTGGTTTTTAATGGAATTCCAAGTTATTTTTCCTCCTTCTGGAGGTTGGATCCAAAAATATTGATTACTTCCTAGAACCTGGATAATGGGTGGATTCCCCCCTTGTGGAGGTAAGTAAAAAGAGTATTGGTTAATTCTTAGGTACTGACCACACCATGGTAGTTGTCCTTGGGTTTGATTAGCATTACAAGGTGGGATTCCCCCTTGCATAGACTTCCCCAAGAGTATTGGGTACTTCCTAGAACATGACCAATGGGTTGATTCCCCCCTTGTGAAGGTAGGTTCCAACAGGATTGTAGACTTCTTGGATCCTTACCACACCATGGAATTTTTCTGTGGGATTGATAAACATTCCAAGGTAAGTTTCCCCCTTGCAGAGGATGGCTCCAGAAATTTTGATTACTTCCTAAAGCTTGACCACTCCATTTCATAATGGAGTTTATAGGTGGACTAGCCCTAGGAATTATGTTAGGATAAATCACGGGATGACCCTCTAGGGAATTTCCTCCCATCGGTAAAGGATAGCTTCAATTGTAATTTATGTTTAAGGATGCATTATTTTTTCTAGGAATATTAACATTCCATGGTAAAGGGTTGCGACCAGAAGCAAAAGATAGACAACTATTGTATGTGCCAAGAGGATTCTAATAACCTCCCACAACCATTTGAGGATGCATTGATGTGGTCCCTTGAACTCCCGATGAAGCCAAAGGGTCAAGTGTAATGTTTTGCATATTATTCCAAATTTCAAAAAAGATTAACAAGTGACTCACTTTTTGTAAGTATGAATTGGTTTAAAGGTCGATGTGCTAAGGGTGTATTTACATGAGCAACTCTGTGATATTCTATTTTTTCAATTTCAACTAAAGTAATATCATCAACTCTATCTATGTTTCGTCCATGATGTGACAAATTTGAGAAATGGTTTGATGTTCTTCTTCTTTAGTAACATTTGATGGGTTTACAAGTAGTTCAATTTCCAAGTTACAAATATGTGGTTCATGTATCTGCCTCAACAATGTAGTGGGGCCCTCAAACTTGGGTAACTTTCCTTTCTTCCACCTTGACAGGTGGATAGGGAGATTAGTCTCTTTGAAGTTCAATAAAAGTATTTGTTTATTAGAGTATATAAAAATACAATCAAACAATACTAAAGGAAACTAGAATCAACAAAAATCAAAGTGGCCACACATCTAAAAAAGTCTAATAAAATCAACAAGAAAACTTCTTTCCAAAGAACAAGATTTCCATAAAAACCTATATTAGAGAGACTTCCAAAGCTAGTATCACCTGAGGGACATTGGGCCTCAACAATTACTAAATAGTGAAGGTATGATAAAAAATTACATTGTTCTTCAATCACCAAAGGTGCAAGTGTTATCTCTTGGATACTCTCCATCCCAAGGACTTGAAACAACCTTGTGTATGTCTCAGGTACCACAAGCATTCCCCACTTACAATAGCATGTGTGATGACGCGGGAAAAGAATCTACAATTACCACTTCACAGTCGTTGGTCAAGAGGGACAATTGTCAGTGTAGGATAACTCACATAGACTAGATATCTCAAGAAAGTGATGTCACCTTGAGGAGTTGTCACTTAATTCAAGTATTGTAATGTGATCATATCCCAACAAATAAACAAGAGGGGGGGATACCACCCTTAATAATTCGGATCGACCTCGTGCTTAACTCATGTGATAGAAGTGCTTTCCCGACATGCATTCTTTGTTACTAATGGATTTGATCTCTCTTTAATAAATACTAGTTTCAAAATTATGTGGTTGAGGAAGTGTTAACTCTCCAATCTTATTCCAAGGTCCTACCCTAATCTATGTTGGTGATATAAAAAATAATAATCTTGATAGTTTTTATATTAAGCGTTGAATTTAGGGTAGTTTTCTTAGTTTCGAGGAGTGATGGTGAAACTAGTGGTGTTTGTGACTCAAAATGTTGAACCAATCATATGAACAATGCCCACTACTCTTTATTTTATTTCAATGAAATTCTGTACTATGGAAGAGTAAGAATTTATTTGATATCCTTCAAACATGCAAATTGCAAAATAGAATCACTTTTACTAATTTGAAAAATATTTTTTTTTAAAGAAGTGATGTTTTATTGTTGCAAATTATTAACTTCTTCCTTTCAAATAAGTCTCCAAGTTTTAAGAAAAGGTTCAAGAGGTTGGATTCAACCATAATATGTGTTTAGTTTGCTTCAACTATCACTAATTGGAAATGGAAAATGTTTGAATGTTCAATTTTTTCCTATTTCTAATAAGTCTCCCAAACTGATGTTTAAATGTAGGATTATGATTCAATTTTGATTTTACAATTGCATAATTCTCTCTTTATGAATGTTGAATTTAATGTTCCTACTCGATGGTTTTAAAATCAATGCAAAATTTTAAGTACCTTTCAAATTTCTAAAACTGACAAAAATTTACACTTGAGATCCACTTTCTCATCCACAAGATTGCCTGAAAGCACAAGTGAAGAGGATACTTGTAGCTAGACAATATGCTTCAAAACTTCAAAATATGATTATTAAGCTTGAGATACATGTTTCTCATTCACAATATCTCTTGAAAGTGTGAGTGAATAGGATACGTAGGACTCGACAATATACTTCAAAACTTCAAAATATGTCTATTACACTTGAGATCCCTATTTCTAGTTCACAAGGTCACCCAAAATTGCGAGTGAAGAGGATACATAGGGATCAAACACAACGTATCACAAGAAATTTGAGAATGACAAACAAACTCCTCTAATTGTGCTTCAAGAAATTCAAATTAATATATCCAAAAGAAACATTTACTTGTTCAAGACATGTTCGTATATTTTGGAGGATTTTGTTTTTAATTTATCAAAAGTGAGAGGTCCAAATTTTTGAAAATGTTTGTGAATTTGATTTAATTGATTATTATAACTGTGTCTTAACTATGGTTTCAAAGCGTGTATCTGATCATCAAGTATATGTAATTTCAAAATCAAAGGGCTTAAGGTTCATGAATTTAAAAAACATGTGGTGTTCTTCATTATTAGATAAATTTTATTTGCAAACAATGGTTTAAAAGTACCAAATTGGTCAAAATATCACCCAATAATAGTGAAATAATGGATCTAAATGCATAATTTCACCTAATACATGCATATCTAAGCAATATTTAAAAGGAAAATTGAACAAAAACTCATAAATGACTAATGAAAGTGGTCTTTCAAGCCTATCCAAAGAAGGTTCAAATCTTCCCAAATTCAAATGAAATCCTTCCTAATTATATAAATATTGTTTTTAATAGGTCCTAACAAGTATTTGGATCTCCGCTAGAGGTCTACAAATTCTATCTTCATCCCAAATTAAAGGCCTAAAATAGTGATTCAATTTTTTTCCATTTTCAAGCTAAATGCATACAAGTATTTAAAATATTTAAAAGATACTCAAATATTAATCAAATTAGATGAAATTAATATATAAATTCTTTGTTAGAGGATTCCTAAGTCATCTACAACAGAAATAACCAACCAAAATGGTAAAATAGTGAATATTCTATGTCGAAACATTTTAGGAACCTGTGACTTTCAGTTACTATGGGAAAATCTCTGTTGACTTAACATATAGAGTGTCACCGACACAATTTGGTAAGGTTAAAATGGTGTCATCATGGGGCTGATGCTCTACGTAAGCTAACCAGGAGCATCAGCAAGGTCAAGGCAAGAAAATTGAAGATCCGGGCCCAAATTCACTTGAATTTGATTTTTTAAAGGTAGATCTAGGCCGAATTTATACTCCTAATATGAATTAAGGTTTCTAATAACATAAATTAGGCATGAATAGAAATATATAGAGGCAAGAAACACCCAAAAATGAGGAAAAATTCAATAAATAAAGAATTAAACCCCCGATATCCCCAACAAAGTTACCAATCTGTTAGTAGAGATCATTGCAGGGATGTGTGTATAACATTATATATCCTTAATATAGGTGGTTGAGTCCCAATTGATAGAAATACATGCAACAATTTAAAATTTTCTTGAGATTCCTAAGTGTTTTCAAACAGTACAAAGGGGAGGAAGAAAGGAAAGAACCTCTTGAAGTGTACCACTTCTAGAAGATCCCCTTGCTTGAGCATCCATGGCCTTTAGGACTCCATTATAAGCTTGCTTTCTAGTTCCTCACCTCTAACGCTACCTCTATAAACTTGAAAAACTTTTAAAAAATTGAATTATATCAACCAAAGCTTGAATTCAAAACTAAAATTAACAAATAGATTCAAACTCAAAATTGGGGGGAAACTAGAATTTCATCATATTGCAAATAAGAAGAAAGTGCTACAGGGGCGGCAGGTGCGGGTGGGATCCTAGTGGATCCCGGAGGACAAGTGGAACATCGATTCGCTTGGGGACTTGGATCGCGAACTAATAATGAAGCAGAATGGATGGCGCTGCTCCAGGGTCTACAACTCATTCGGACCAAAAATCTCCAAAAAGTTCTGGTTTTCGGCGACTCAAGACATGTCATCTATAAGATGATCCATGGGTATCCTACAGGAGACATCAAATGCCGTAGATTATTTAAAAAGGCTCAACTCCTTCAGTCCCAGCACTTTGAATTTTACCACATTCTTCGCCAGATCAACAAAGATGCAGATGCGATGGCCAATGTAGGAGCTAGTCTCCCTCAAGGCCATTACAGACAGGACGATGATCTTCCCATATTCAAAGTTATTCCATGAAGAGGATCATAAGGAATCATAATCAACTCAAGAACAGGCAAGCTGTCGAAGAGGATCTCCACCCTCTCAAGAAGTATCGTATAGTGACCTTGGTTTTATCCTACCTAAGCTCTTTGGTTTCCTCCCTCTCTCGCCTTATCCCTCCTCCTCCCTCCTTTCCCCTTCTCCCTTTTCCTTCCCCCTTTCTCCCTCTCCTTCCCTTTTTCCGGCCCCCCTCTTCTAGCTTCTCCTTCCCATCCAGCCGTCACCCTCCCCATCGATCTGGCGACCTCCAGCATTTATTTCCCCGTCTTGTCTTATCCTTGGTGATGGCCGCGTGTTCAGTATTTCTCCCCTCAGCTGATCAGAATTTATCTCCCCTCCGGCGTTCAATTAAGTCTCCCTTATCCTCGCACGATCGAGGCTCTTCCTTCTCTGCCTCCATGTCGAACCCCAGCTTTATTTCGCCTCTTGTTTTCGATGAGGGTCTGTTAACAACCCCCTCCTTCCTTCTGCAAGAAGCTGATGTAATTGGTTTAGGGAGCCCTCAGGTTTCTTCTAGGCCATTGCAGCCCCTCGCCCAAGCCACTGTCGAAGGAAATCATCAGCCGGCCCTCTGTCAGTATCGTTACCATTCTGCTCTTTGGGAAAGTGATTCTCAGGTTGAAAACGGGAGTGAGTCAGGTCATCAGCAAGCATTGCAGTATCGGCTGTCTCGCCTGGCAATTCCGTCCGACATTGGTATTATGGCGCACTTGGGTAATAATCTCAGAATGCAGGATTTTATGAAGAACCTTCGGAGGGTTTATGAATTGACTGCCATAGGGGTGAAGGAGAATAGAGACACAGCCAAGGAAATAAAGGGGATGAGCGAGACTATTTGCAAGATCTCTCAGGATGTCAGTGATAATGGAGCCCGCACCGAATATTTGGATAGCAACCTGCGTGAACTCTTGGGCAGAGTTGAGCGTATTGAAGCCGACTTCCAAAGGCTTGTTTCAATGAATCAAGAGAGCAGGGTAAATGGAATTAACGCTTCAGCCTCCTAGCCCATGGAAGAAGAATCAGTCCAGCAGCCTCGCCAGCTTAGAGGCAACTGATTTTCATTGTCTGCCTTTCTCTCAGTTTAGTTATGGGGATTAGTTAAAAAAAAAAATTGTATGAATGAAGTTTTTTTGCACTCTGCTATGTAGTCAGTTCGTGAGGGTTTTTACAAATCGTTTAGTTTGCAGTTCAGAAGAAACTTTCTGCCCTCTGTTTTGGGAAATAGAATTTGTATGGCTTGCTGTCTATGTGCCATCCCGGCTATATACCTCCCTTCGGAAATGTAATGAATGGCTGTGCACAGCCTGTTAATACAAACCCCTCTTTCTGTTTTTGTTAAAATAAAAAAAAAATAAGAAGAAAGTGCTTACAATAAAATTGTGGAGATGAATCCCTTCTCCTTTTCTTTAAAAAATCCTTATACATCCATTCCATTGATCACCAAGAACTTGATGTGGAAATTAATTCATTCTATCCTTCAAATCCTCCAGGATTCCTTTTCTTTCATTTTTATGTGTTGTTTACTTCACCTCATATGACTTTATTATATAGAATTGGGATTTGTGCACCTAATTACTAAAAATAAATGTGGGACTAAAACTTTTCATATTTTTTTATTATTTTCATCAAAAACCCACTTTTCATAGTTTTTTCAAGAATTTAACTTTATTTTTCAGGATTTTCAGGACAATCAATACACATTTTATGTATTTCTTCCATTGTAGGGATTATGGAAACTGGGTTTTGTCCCTTAAGTGTTCATGGACTTGGCCTCTCTATAGCAACATTTGTATTTAAACATTTCTTCATTTGTGGAAGCAATGGTCAAATGAGAGATTAAATCTCTCAATTGTTCTAAAATTCCTATCTTCATGTTGTGGGAAAAATAAAAATATGTTTTTAGAAAATCACTCTCAAGGGTGCTGATTTTATTGTTAACAGAGTAAGAGGACTTTACAGGATAGCAATTGATATCATAAATTGGTATCAAATTGAAAAAAAAGTACTCTATGAATATTGGTATAAATATATAAGTTGGTATAAAGTCATCGGTTTGTATCATCAATGGGTATTGATTTGTGAGATAGCATTATCCTTGGTGGAAGTTAGATAAGTGTATAGGTATTTCTTCTTAAAATTCAACAATTCATTTCAAATTGCAGATATCTTTACCAAGTCTCTTCCTAAAGATACATTTGAGTATCTTAGATAGATATTGGGAGTTTATCCTATTCCCAGATAAGTACACAATCTTTGGGGGATCATGAATCACTAAAAAATGTTTATTGAATTTGTGAACAACATTCATCCAATATGATGGAAAAGAAGAATAAAGTGTCTATCAAAATTAGGCATTCATGTTGAAGTAAATTTTTGAAGTAGACTCAAATTATAAGGATTGAAAGTAGCTCACTAGATTGTAATGATGGATTATTGAGAAAGTCTTTGGTATCTCAATGATAAATAAAAAATGAATAAGTTTCACCTCTTTACCAACCAAAACTTTAATTGATTAAATAGTATTTATGTGGACCATTTACAATATTCATATTTAGCCTCGAATTCTAGATGATATGAGGTTAAATTTTCATGCCCTGCAAAAGGAAGAATATGATATTGATATCAATGATCATAAAATATAGAAGGCTCAATCATTATTGTTGATGTGTTTGTCACTTCGTAAGATATTCTAATGTATATTATCAATTTATGTTGTTGTACCCCCATTGGATATGTGTTTGTGTCCTTGTTGGATGTCTTTATTGTGTCTAGACCTTGAGGTAAAACCTACATTGTAAGTTGGGGAAATAGTTCCCAATGTAACATCATGTAATGTCTATTTGGAGTATCTCTAGAAGAAGTTGGCCCTGTTAGTGAAACAACTCGGCCCCAATCATGTAAAAGGTCAGTCACTTGAAAGGTATAAATAGGGAGGCGCTCTCCCTCATTTATACACACCACACACTCTCAAGTTCGCATGAGAGAGAGAGAGACAAGGGAGGAGAGATAAATAATTGTTGAATACTTCTTATTACTAGGTTTGATCATCTTATGAGTCAATCTTTGTGACTGTACTATTTTGAGGAAGTTTATAGGGTTTTATCCTTTATGGTTTCCCCGGTGAAAATATTTGTATCTTGTGTATCTTATATTCTATCTTATGCATCTTGTTGTACTTGTTATTCTTTCAGACAAAGATCCTTATTAAGCTATTAAGATATAAGAAAAACTAACATAGTAGCAGAGCCTCTTTGAAAGAAATCACTGTGCGGCAATGAAAACTAGAGATTCCTAGTTCAAGGTGTTCTCTCCACATATCATCAAGAAAAGAGGGCTAGCCTAACTTGCCTCAGTATGGTGCATCTTTTGGTGGAAGCAGTTTCATATTTGAATAAGTTTCATTTTTTACCATGTGACTAGTGTTGGGAGAAACTAGGGCATCAAGTTTCAGAGGCTTCCTACCTTATTCTTCCAAAAGTGAACTTGTTGAGAAAATCACCTCAAGGAGGTGCATATTTCTGTCCAAACTGAATCACCAAACTCCAAGCTTGGAAAATTAGGGTTTCTCTAACAAACCCTAGGTCAACCAGCTTGTTAAGCCCTTAATGATGGCACATTACACCATATAGTGTGGCGCATTACTACATATATTGTGGTGCATTACATATTATTTATGTCGTCTTGGGTCTATTAGTGGTTCTATTAGTGTTATTGTACACCTTTGTATCATATATATAGGAAGGAGATATTCTCATTTTAGTCATCATAGTATCGTATCTTATCTTGTGTACTCAGTACATTGTGTAAGGAGGTTCCTCCCTCGAAGAGGATTGATATTTATCTCTATTATTCATTGTTAAGGCGTGGATTTATCTCTTATTCACTATTTATTCTCTTTTTATTCTATTCCTTGGACTTGGTTGCATAACATTTGATGATTAGAGCTCTTTCCTCGAGATTGGCTTCTCCAAAACGAGTCATCTTGGAGCTTTCGCTACAAATTTGTTTCTACAAGGATTCATAAATAGAGGTTAAAAATCCACTTCCAAAACAAGATGAAATATATCCATTTCAAAATTAAGATCCTGATCCATTACAGTTTTAGATATAATTGCGGAGGAATATATGGTTTTGACTAGTCCTAAACCTAGTCTAAAACATGTGCTCTTGGGAAAAAGGTCATATCTCAGGAATTCGAGATCCAAATTGAGTGAGACCAGTGGCATATGAAATCAAACGGAGTAGGGTATATGTGGTAGAAGTTTTAGATACATAAATAAAATATTAGACACTTGGAATACAATACAAGTGAATTCTTATGGATAGGACAAAAATAAGAATATTTGGGATATTTTCAATAACTTTTTGTTCGCACATCCAAATTACGCCAGACCCACAGAATTCGAAACAGGATAGATCAGGGTACCACAAGACAAAGTTTCAGACTTAGATGAGTCTAAATTCAAATTTTACCTTAGTTAAAAGTCAGCCCTAAAACAATCTTTCAATCAAGGTTTGAAAAATGTACGTCATTTTGCATCTGAATAGTTCTTAGTAGAAGGATCTATTTGTGGTAAAACCTAGGGTGTAATATATATTTATTGTTCAAAATTCCACCAAAGGGAATTGGAAAGAATCACACTCCACTCCAACCCCTAGATGATTCATGCTCTACATACAATTAAATGGAATACATTTCTTTTAGAGTGTCCAAGTTGGAAGATATGATTAAAGGAAATGTGAAAATTGATGACTTCGCTAAATTGGAAAAGAAGATGGATACTAAAGAGGATCTCAAAGGGATGTCTAGTAAATAATATCTTCAATACTTGAAGGAATTGATGAAGGATATAAAACATAACTTTATTCCTCATTTATCTACTCAAGAAGAGGATAAGGAGGAAAAATATGACTTATTCTAGTCATGTATGGAGAAAAATGAAAAACAATTCGAGAGTAGGAAGTTGGAGTCCTAAAAAGTTGATGATTCACTACAACATCATGGGTTCAATTAAGGTCCAATAAAATACCTTATCCCCAATATTTACATGAGAAATTTTTATGGAAAGAATCCAATCACGTGGATTTTTCAGATGGAGCAATTCTTTGATTTACACCAGGTTTCCACTATGGAAAAGGTAACTATTGCATCCTTGTATTTAGAACCTGATCAATTTGTATGGAACCAAAGGCTTTGTTACCGTAAAAAAGACTCTATTATCTCTTAGTCTATATTCATAGAATAATCCATTGTACATTATGGGGATATAAATAGAAACACCTTCTTCAGTTAGTTGGTAAATCTCAAGCAAAAAGGTTATTTTACATAGCACATAAGCAATTTCAACAACTAAGTTTCAGAGTGAATAATATTTCAGAAGATAATTTTTTAGATATATTTATTGGAACCTTGAAAGATAACATTCAACATGAGGTGTGTCTCTTTGAACCATCATCCCTAGATAAGGTTTTCATGATAGCGAGGAAGGTTGAAAATAAAAATATTCCAATGACTACTAGAAATGCCTTCTCCAACACATATAAAGAAAATAGTGTTCCTTATTCTAAACGACCATAAAGGTTGACACCCCAACAACTATATGAAATAAGAGAAAAATTATTATGCTTTAATTGTGACAACACGTATAGTAAGGGACATAAGTGCAACGAGAATAAATTATTCTACATAGATTGTGAAGAGGAAGAACCAAAATAAGAGGAAGCCTCTCATGAAGAGGTGACTTCAAAAGAAATAGAAGAGACCACTTTAGAAGAAATTACTCCCACCATATATTCTTGTGCAATGGATGGAATTAGCACTCCTCAAACTCTCAAGATAGAAGGATACATAAAAAATAAGAAGGTAACATTGTTTATTGATTCTAGTAGTACTCGTAATTTCATTCACTGTAAATTAGCCAAAGTTCTTAATTGCTTTGTATGTCTAGCATCAGAGTTTCAAGTAATGATTGCATGTGGAGGAACTATAAATTTCTTAGGGAAATTCCATAATATCAATCTGGATATTAGGGAATATGTAATGTATAGTCCAATGTTTTCTATCTCAATGGGTGGTTCTGACGTTGTCTTAGGTGTCCAATGGTTACAATCATTGGGAAAATTGGCTTTTAATTTTCAAAAAAAATTCATGAATTTTTCATGGGAAGGAAAAGAACATGAGTTAAATGGTATCACGGGAAAACCAAGCAAGGTGATAAGCTCTTATGGTATGACAAAGTTGTTAAAAAAGGGACATCAAGGTGTAGTTGTACAATTATTCTTATTAGATGTTCAAACCTCAAAGTTCTCTATCTCCCCAAATATTCAAAGGGTCATTAATAAGAATTCCAAGGTATTTGAAGATATTACCAAATGTATTCCACATATTCATGACTTTGATCATGTTATCCACTTAATTCCAGGCGGTCTTTCTCCTAGCATCAGACCTTACCAATATCCCTATAGCCAAAAGAGTTAAATTGACAGTATGGTTGTTGAAATGTTAGAGGCTGGCATAATTAGGCCTAGACCAAGTTTTTACTATACACCAGTGGTAATGGTACCCAATCCATATGGATCATGGCGTATGTGTCCTGATTATAGAGAGCTCAATAAGATCACCATTAAAGATAGATTTCCCATTCCCGTCATTGATGAATTGTTAGCCGAATTATATGGAGAAGTTTCCTTCACAAAGTTGGATCTTCGTTCTGGGTATCATCAAATTTGAATGAAGAATGAATACATCCCCAAAATAACATTCAAAACCCATGAAGGTCACTATGAATTTTTGGTCATGCCATTTGGTCTAATAAATGCACCTTTCACATTTCAAGGTTTGATGAGTTCTATTTTCAAGCATTTCCTTAGAAAATTTGTGCTAGTATTCTTTGATGATATACTAATCTATATCAAGTCTTGGAAAGAACATGTTCAACATGTTGACAGGGTACTACAACTACTTAAGGAGAAATAAATGAATGCAAAAAAGTCAAAATGTTTCTTTGGGATAAAGGAGGTAGAGTATTTGGGTCATATTGTATCTCATGAAGGTGTCAAGGAAGACCCTAAAAAAATTAAATCCATGATGTATTGGTCGATTCCCAAAACCCTGAAGAATATTCAAGGATTCTTAGGTCTAACAGCATACTACCACAATTTTGTTTGGAACTATTGAAGAACAATAGCTCCTTTAACATCGTTACTAAAGAAAGATGCATTTTCTTGGACTCCAAAGGAACCTCAAGCTTTTCAACAACTCAAAGAGACCATGTGTAAAGATCATGTTTTGGTGACACCAAACTTAACAAAAACCTTTATTGTGGAATGTGATGCTTCATGAAATGGAATTGGATCTATACTAATGCAAGAAGGACACCATCTTGTCTTCACAAGTAATCCAATCAAGGGAAAAAACTTAAAAAGTCCCATTTATGAGAAGCAAATATTGGAAATACTACATTCCTTGAAGCAACGATGCCCCTACCTTATAGTGAGAGATTTCAAGGTTAAAACTAATCATGATAGCCTTAACAAAGGCTATCTTCAGAAGAAAAACAAAAATGGGTGGCAAAGATGTTGGGATATGGATTTGAAATCATATACAAAAAGGGGAAGAAAAATGTTGTCGCAGATGCACTCTCTATAAAATATGAGGATGTTGAAGCATTACTATATGATATTTCGATCATCCAACCATATTGGGTAGCTGAAGAAATGGACAAATGGAAAAATGTCAAAAAAATATGGACATTTAATCAAAAGCTGCAACAAGATCCAAGTGCCTCTAGTAATTTTAGGTGGAAATATGACTTGCTATGGTATAAGGATCGCTTATATCTTGGTAAGAGTTCCCAACTCAAGAAAAATGTAATTTCTAAATTCCACTCCTCACCAATAGGAGGGCACTCGGGTTTCTTAAAAACCTAACATAGGGTAAAGAAATATTTTTTTTGGGATGGTCTTAAAATTGATGTTCAAAATTTTGTGACAGAATGTTTGGTTTGCCAACAAACTAAAGTGGAAACAATTAAGAGCTCTGGTCTCCTACAACCACTTTCTATTCCAAGCCAAAGGTGGAAATAGGTCTCGATGGATTTTTATCACATGTTAACCAAAGTCTAAGGGAAAGAGTGTCATTGTGGTGGTTGTTGATAGAATTACTAAATATGCACACTTTTGTGCACTATATCACCCCTTCAAAGTAAGCACAGTCATCAATTATTTTATGGAGACAGTACACAAACTACATGGTACTCCAAATATTATAGTAAGTGACACGCATCCCATTTTCACTAGAAATTTTTGGACCGAATTTTTTTTTTGGGGGGGTACTCAATTGGCTCATTGCTCATCTTATCACCCTCAATATGATGGAAAAATAGAGATAGTAAACAAATGTTTTGAAGGGTACCTTCGATGATTTGCAGCTGATAAACAAACACAATGGGTCAAGTGGTTACCCTTGGAAAAATGTTGGTATAACACTTCCTTCCGAACATCATAAAAAATAACCCCATTTATGGCACTTTATGGCTATCATCCACCATCCATCACATATTCACTAAGAGAATACTATAAGGTTCAAGTAGTGGAAGGCCACATGAAGCATCAACAAAAATTTCTTCAACTCTTAAAGGACAACCTGAATCTATCACAAAATCGAATGAAACACGAAGCATATCAAAACCGTAGTGAATGAAGATTTAATGTGGGGGATTGGGTGTTTTTAATACTACAACCATACAAACAGATGTCTCTGGAGAACACTAAGAAGGATAATAAATTATCACCTAAATGTTATGGTCCCTACAAGGTGTTGCAAAATATTGGTCGTATGGCCCACAAATTGGAACTACTTGCATCTTCATGACTCCATCTGGTTTTCCATGTTTCATGTTTAAAGAAGCTAATTGATGACAAGCTACCAGTTCAAATGATATTACCAGAACTTGATGAGTAAGGAAAACTTATCTTGGATCCTGAATAAATTAATGGAATACAAACTAGATAGCTTTGAAATCGATCAATTCCAAAGTATCTCATTAAATGGAAGAACTTACCCACAAAAGATTCAACATGGGAAGATGAGTCCTTTATACAACAAAATCCAGAACTAATTCAGCATTGAGGCAAACAATTTTTTAAGGGGAGGGGCATGTTAAGCACTTAATGATGGCACATTACACCATATAGTGTGGCACATTACTCCCTATATTGTGGTGCACTACATATCATTTATGTCGGCTCGGGTCTATTAGTGGGTCTATTAGTTTTTATTGTACACCCTTGTCTCCTATATATAGGAAGGAGATATTTTCATTTTAGTTGTCATAGTATCTTATATTATCTTGTGTACTTAGTACATTGTGTAAGGAGGTTCCTTCCTCAAAGAGGATTGATATTTATCTATGGTATTCATTCTTAAGGTGTGAATTACTCTCTTATTGTCTATTTCTACTCTTTTTATGCTATTTCAGGGACTTGGTTGCATAACACAACTCAAGAACCAGGTCGAACACCTCAAATTGGTAAGATCTAAATATTTTATTTTCCATTTCAAGTTCTCATTTGAAAATATGCCTAACCATACTCAGCTTGAGGACAATCTTGGAGGGGTCAATAACTTCTGGGCATGGAAGTACATAATCTCCTTGATCCTTGAAGAGAATGATTTGGATCAGTACATCACTGGAGAAGTTCTAGAATCGGAGGGAGATGAGGCTAAGGCTGCTCATAAGAGGATCATGGCTAAGGCCAAGAGAACCATTGTAGATTCTATTAAGGATAACCTCGTCCCCCATTTGTCTTCATTCAAGACAATGAAGGAAGTATATCATGCTTTGACAAAGATGTTTGAAGGGAATAATATCAACCAGAAGATGAATTTAATGAACCTATATAAGAATGAAAAGATACAGAAATACGAGACTATACAATCTTACTTCACAAGGGTTTCTCAAATCAAAGAAAAACTTGAAGGAGTTGAAGAGAATGTCGAAGAAGGAGAAATTGTAATGACTACCTTCAATTGTTTCCCTAGATCTTGGGACTTCTTCATTCAAGGAAATTGTGCAAGAAGGAGGATGATCTCTTTCATTTGACTCCGAGAAGAATGTGCACAAGAAGAAGCTTGAATCGTGACAAGAGAAGAGAATATGGGAGCAACTAAAGATCAATCTCTCATAGTTCACACAAAGAAGAACTTCAAGAAGAAGAACATGTTAATGTATTTGTAACTTTGGAATGTATTCATCCGTATATCTTATGTATTGTACCCCGATGTTTATTCTGGGATGTGTCTGTAATGTACTTGAGTCATGTCATGCCCCGATGTTCCTATCGGGAGTTTCTATCATGTAAACAAGTCATGTCAATTCATTGTGGGTAACCCTCCTATTAATCAAGGGTTAAAGTCCCCGCAGTTTTGGGGCCATAGGGTTATTAGACTCTCGTAGAGAAGTTGGCCCTAGTGAGTTATCGTTAAGTCAGGAATTAGTATAAATAGAGGATGAGCCTCTCTATTTATCACACACTCACTCACACTTAGTTGTAGCGCATAGCTAAGAGAGAAGAAATTGTTGTGGATAGAAAGAAAGAGGCTACTACTGTCAGGAGACNGGGTTTTACTTTTGGTGTTGATTCTATCTCTGAGGAAGTTGTGGGGTTTTCTCCATTTATGGTTTCCCCGAGGAAAAACATTGTGTTCATTGTCTCTTGTTTTTTTTCGTTGTACTTGTTATTCTCTCAGTTAAAGATCCTAACATAATGCTAGCTTGAATGATAAAACTCTAACAGAACCTTCACCACAAAAGGAAGAAGGACAAGAAACAAAAGAATACCAAGAGAGATCCTTCCAATGTTCGATGCTATACTTGTGATGAAAAGGAACACTTTGCAAGAGATTGTCCCATCAAGAAAAAGAGACACCATGCTCATGTTTCCAAAGACAACAAACCAACAAACAAAAGATTCATAAGAGAGAAGGATGATTTAGATGAAGAGTATGTGCTAATATCAGCACTCACTAGAACTATCTCACATAGAAGCTATGATTGGATTGTGGATAGTGGAGCTTCTAAAAACATGACAGGATACAAGGAATCATTTGTCAATATGTCTGAACATGAGTCACCACAAAAGGTGAAACTTGGGGATGATTATCAATACCCCATAAAAGGGAGTGGAGAATATTCATACAAGATTGACTCTGGGAAATCCTTAAAGATAAAGGATGTTCTATATGTTCTAGGATTGAAGAAGAATCTTCTCTCTATCTCTACACTAGATGCAAAGGGAATTAGAGTTGCATTTGTTGATGGCCAAGTTATAATGTGTCCTATAGGGAAGACAATAGAGGATGCAACAATGATTCAAGAAGAAGAAGGAGGCTTGTACAAGCTAAAGGGATAGCCTGAACAAGCACTAGTTCATGAGTCAATTTAACCAAGTCAACTGTGGCACCAAAGTCTTGCACATGTGCACTACAGATTACTACCGATGGCAAGAAAAATAGTCTCTGGACTACCATAGATCCAAGTAAATCATGAAGGCATTTTCAAAGGATGTGCACAAGTAAAAAATGTGAAGAAGACATTTCCCAGTAGTGAGAGCAAGGCCAAAGGAATACTGTAGATATTAAACTTGGATGTATGTGGACCCATGTCTTCTAGCTCATTAAGTGAGTATGTGTACTATGTTTCCTTTATAGATGATTTCTCACGTAAGACTTGGATATATTTCTTGAAAGGGGAAAATGAAGTTTTCAATAAGTTCAAGGAATATAAATCCTTGGTCGAGAACCAAACCGATATGAATATCAAGAGTCTACGGTCAGTTAATGGCAAAGAGTTCACTTCGAAAGAATTCAAGGAACTCTGCAAAGAATATGAAATTAAGAGGGAGTTGAGCAGTCCATACAATCCTCAATATAATGGGGTTGCAGAATAAAAGAACCGAACCATCATGGAAGAAGCAAAAGCAATTCCGCATCAACAAGATATTCCTATGCACTTTTGGGACGAGGCAACAAGGAAAACAATGTATGTATAGAAGCATACTCCTCATCGAGTATTTGAAAACAAGACTCCTGAAGAGGCTTTCTCAGGAGAGAAACTAGAAGTCATCAATATGAGAATATTTGGTTGCTTGATGTACATGCATATCCCAAAGTAGAAAAGGACCAAGATCAATCCTTCTTTGAGGAAGGGTATATTCATAGGATACAGTGATACATCAAATTCCTACCGAATATACTTCCCAAGATTCAAGAATATTGACATCAGTAGATACATAAACTTTGATGAAGACTCGACAAACTTCAGATCCGGGAGGACACATATTCAAGAGGTCAAGGAACCTAAAGATATGAGAGCCTGAGGTATGGAAATTGGAGAAAAAAATACAAAATACCATGAATATCATGACATGGAAGAACCATAAGAACCGGTAGATACAATCCCCGAGAAGGACTCCCACAAGAGGAAACCAACATAGGCATAGGAGATCATACGAGAAGTATAAAGGTATGGTGCTCAAGAAGGAATACATAGATAGAGAAAAAGGGAAAATCCCTACAATAGCTATGTGGCCCTATTGTGTGACATCATTGATAGAGAACCTTCCACCTATGAATAGGTTGCATAACATAAAGAATGGAAGAGTTATATGATTGAGGAACATCAGTCAATAATGAAGAATGATGACTGGGAGATAGTTTCAAGACCAGAAAAGAAGTCTATCGTAAATTCAAAGTGGATCTTTAAGATCAAGCATCTTGCATATGGAAGCATTGATAAATACAAGGTAAGGTTCGTATCACAAGGCTTCTCACAGAAAGAAGGCATAGACTACAAAGAGACATTTGCACCTGTGGTGAGGTACAATTCCATTAGGACCATACTTTCAGTGGGAACAGTTATGAAATGAAAAATACACTAAATGGATGTTAATACAACTATCTTGAATGGTGTATTCAAGGAAGAAGTGCACGTGGAACAACCACTGGGATTCGAGACACGTGACAAGAAGACCCATTTATGGAAATTGAAGAATTACTTGTATGGATTGAAACAAGCAACATGGACATGATACGATGGGATGGATAGCTTCCTGGTGAGCCTAGGATTTACCAAGACTAAAGTGGATTCCAACCTTTACTTCAAGGTTGAATATGGAAGACGAGTGATGCTCCTGCTATATGTCGACAACTTGTTTCTGACAGGAAAAGAGGAACTCATTAAATATGTAAGGACGAGACTTCCTACAGAGTTTGAGATTAAAGACCTAGGTATGATCCACTACTTCTTAGGAATGGAGGTGTGGAAGAGTGCAGATGGGATCTTCCTTGGTCAAGGAAAGTATGAAGTGGACATTCTGAAGAGATTCAAAATGTTGGACTGCAAGGAATTAACCACACCTATGGAATATAGCTTGAACCTAATGAGTGATACTTCATCTGATACGGTTTATGCCACAATGTATCATCAAATCATTGGCTCATTGATGTACCCGATGAATATGAGGCTAGACATATATCCTTTGCGGTGCACACCTTGATCCAGTTCATGATGGATATGATACATGTTCACCTGATAGATGCAAAATCATGTACTAAGGTACCTAAGTACAGTGGATTATGGGACACAATATGATTTGAATCAGATGATAAAACCTAAATGATTATGTTGATTTAGATTGGGAAGGTAGTGCCACTGACAGGAAGAGCACCTCAGGTTGCTGCTTCAGTTTTAGCTCTAGCATGATCTCCTAGTTCAATAGAAAGCAATCATGTGTGGCACTTATGATAGCCTAAAATGACACCTCTCTTCTTGTGACCAATTTCCTTTGATTTTGTCGCATGTCGACACTTCCATGACGACATTTCACGAAAGTCACTGAAATTCACTGAAAAAAACCTAGATTGGAGGAGCCATATCTATACTATTGTAACTCCATTTGGACCCTTCTCCAAACCGTTGGAAATATATCTAAGGAAAAAAATTCCAAAAGACATTAAAGCCTGAAAATTCCTGAAAGTACCCTAAAAATGATATTTTTTGACCTAACCATGACTTTGCTTAAGGGAGCCTGTGGTTATACCTTTGCATTCGTGACTCTGCTTCACTAGACCCACGATTTTCACTTGTAGTGGAAAAAAAAGTATAAAAATATGATTAATTCTCGAATTAGGGTTAGTTTGGGTGTTTTTGGAACTGATTTGGAAGTTGTAACTAATCCCTATTCAACCCCTACTCTTCAAGAAAGTATATAAGAGATGGAGATAGGTCTATGGAGGGGACTTGAACCTTTGCATTATTATGCTGGTGGAATTGGGACTCTCATCCCCCATTCCTTTTCCCTAGATTTTCATCTCCTTATGTTGCATAGCTTGGAGGCTGAGCTCCTTGGAGAAGAGAAACAAAAGAACCAGATCAAGGTTTCGTGAGGTGCCTAACAAGAGGAGAAGGTGAACTATGTACTTCTTCCACTTGATTAATAAAGATGTGATGTCCTTATTCTTCCCAAATCATCATTTAATGTGTGTTGAATCTATTTTATGATTATATGATGATGCTTATCAAATTAGGGTTTCATGTTTTACTAAGCGATATCCTTTCATATAGTCTATTTGGTTTGAGGAAGGTTAAGTTTGTTTTGCAGGTCTCTTGGAGCAAGAGGAGCAAGAGGAGGATTGAAGAGTAGCTTGGATCAACCTGCATTGATTAAGGTATGAACCTATCTGATCTCTGAATATTGTACATTTTCTTGTATAACATTGTACATCTATCTTTCAACCCTAGTATGTTGATGGCCTCTTAACCCCCAACCATAGGAGCACTTTCCTCTACAACAGAACCGGTGACTCCACTGGGGAGAGCCTTGTATGTTTGGGGTTTCTTTGTATTTATTCAAGTTTTTTTAAGGTTTCAGTTCCTTCTTACAACTTTGGAGAAACCTTTGAGTCCGATTGAACACCTCCCCTTCCTTCCTAGGGCATTTTCACCTTTTTTGACCTTTCTGCCACCCATTCGTAGGTCCTAGACTGGACAGTTGCAACTTTAGGATGCATTTGGGGCCCTGTATACTAGAAACCTGTGTGTCATTCATGACCCTAATTTAGGAAAACTCATGAATTCCCATGAAAGTGTGTGTTTTCATCATTTTTGGAATTTTTTTGTTGTTTGAGGGATGTTTGAGAGGTATTTTAGGGTCCTCTGCAAGTACATGGCTCTAGAAATTAGTGTAATATATTTTAGGTGCTCTTTATCTAAATTGTATATCATTTACAAGTCTTTAAGTTTGTTTTTTTGCTTTCCCCCCCACCTCCATCTTTGTCTTGACCTTGTTGGACAAGGTGTTGAGTAGCCTCTATTTGCAGGTTTACGTTGAGCCTTGGACCTTCTTGACCCTTGTTTGTGTCAGTATTGTTTCTTAGTCACTTCATGCCAAAGTGGTTGGCTTGTCTACCTTTGTAATCCTTCCTTCCAAGAGAGGTTATATCCGGTCTTAGGGCACCTTAGGGCCTATTTGAGGGGTGTAGAGTAGAAGTATTTTTGTTGTTGTTTGTATTACTTGCATGCATTAGTTTGCAGTCTATTTTTCTTTTGCATTAAAATAAAAGTAAAAATAACATATAGTTGCTTTATATGCACATAGATTAGGGTTTTAGTCTAAAATGCATTGCATATCATTGTTCTTTCGTGGCTTTCAACTTTTAGTTTGAAAAGAAAGAGAAGTAGTTTTCCTTTTGTATTTCAATTTATCTTTTGGTTAGTCATCTTGTTTTGAATTTGAGTCAAGACACTATTGGTTTCACCTTCACGACCCTTTGAGTAATCAAAAACCATTTAAAATGAACGTTTAATATCTAAAATATATTAGTACCTGTTTGTTTCTAGGGACGACACACACTAGTTTACGCTAGTGTTTTGGGTTAGGGATATATTAACTTCCCAAAACTTTAAACTCAAACATAGTGGCCTATATTTAGGAAATCCAACTTCGCAGAGAAATATACCGAAAATATTCTCTAACACAAGATTCAAGCATGAGTTCATGCGATATTGATATGGGGGGATACCCCTCCTCTACTCGGTAGACATTACACTAGAGCTATTGCATGTTTGGGGACTCACCCATTACCTCCTCTCGTCCCCGTGTGGTGCCTCATACTGCTTGAGTTTCGGGCTTAGATACCCTGCCCATGTGCATCAACTGGACTGACGACTATTCCATCGATGTTTCTTTGTGATTTTGGTAGCCTTAGCATCTTGACATCTAGGACTCTTACACGGGTGGTAGTGTAAGGATATTTCCATTGCTCCTATGGTAGACTTAGAAGGTAACCTCGGTTGACAACTTGGGGGGGAGGTTGGATGATTCTAGTGCTTGCACCCATAAAACTCATCACGAGACGCCAAGTAACTACTCTCCAAACTTCACTGGTTAGTTTTGGGCCCTCATTAACCTAGAATCTCCTTTGGAAGACATCCTTGTGTGTCTAGTCTTGATACTTAGGGATTTTTCTAGTGGTGTGTTCTTTGTGTTGTTGGTTACTAGTTGACATCGGACTTGTATTATTTGTTTTAAGTAAGAAACTATGGATAAAACCCTTACGGACACTAACTAGGAGACCCCCATGCTAGGATATCCTTGTAATTTTCCTCTCATCAGGAATGTTGGTGTTTCTTTGATGGCCACCTTGAATCTGCCTGTATTCACCCTAGGGCTACTAGTTTGGTTGTTTTCCACTCCAACTATTTTGAATGCTTTTGATGGTTCTCAAGTAAGCACCTTATATCAAGGGCATCAAAACAATGTCTCCCCTTCACATGTAGCAAACTCCCCTCCTCCTTCTACCTTGTGCGATGAAAGTTCCGATACTTGTAACCGACAATATAAAAGGAGTAAAAGAAGGAAGAATAGGAAGAAAAATTGAAAGCAAGGGGGCACCTGTTCAACCTTAGCAAGTCAATTTGAACCTAACCACCCAGCCTCCGGAGGTCATTTTGGGGGCACCTATCCAACCTATGCAGGTCATGTTGGACCCAAGCACTCAACCTTTGCAAGTAAAGTTTATCTTCACCACTCAGCCTCTATATGTCATGCTGGTGGAACCCTTCCAACCTCTGTAATTCATGTTGGACCCAGTCACTTAGCCTCTGCACTTCATGCTAGGGGCTCCCCTCCAACATCTGCAGGTAATGTTGGACCCCGTAACTCAACCTATGCAATTCAATTTGATCCTCACCACCCAGCCTCTGGAATTCATGCTGGGGGCACACACTCAACCTATGCAAGTCAGGCTGAACCTAACCAACCAGCCTCTAGAGGTCATGTTTGGGGAAAATAACCAGCCTCTGCTAGTCATGTTTGACCTAGCCACCCAGCCTCTAGAGTTCATGATGAGGGAAAGCAGCTAGTCAATGCAAGTCATACTAACACCGTTGAGAAAGTTGAAGCTTCCTTATAGTATTTTTGAAGGAGACCACATTACCCATCAGTGCCATGCTATCACAAAGGTACATAGAGTTTGGTTCCAAGGAAATCATGTTTTTTAACAACCCCATATTTCTAAACATACTATTCAACCTTCATTTGATTAAGTGGTCAAACCTTTTCAGTCTTTGGTTCACCCCACTCTTGCTTCGGAGAGTGACTTTTACCAAGTGATTGAACCAATTTTATCTTCGATCGATCCCACTCTTCCTTTGGAGAGTGACATTCATCGAGTGGTTGAATCAATTCCTTCTTCGATCAATCCCACTCTTCCTATGGACAGTGAAGTGTCTACTAGTCATATTTTCTTCAGTTCCAGTTCAAAACTTTATGGACTAGGGGGATTTGAAATCACTTCGGATGAACCCCCACCAATCTCTCGGATTGCTTCCTTTGATTGGGATAGCCTAGCTGAGCCGCACCTTCCTTCTGATGCACCTTTCTAGATAAAGGTCAAAATTGGAATTACACGATTGCTCGTTGTATTAATGATGAAGGAGCCTTATTAGTATTTTATCTGCACGTTCTTGGTGAGGCATGGGATTTTCCAACCTTATTTCAACTGATATTTAGTTACTGGCTTTTGATAGAAGAACTAGTACAAATTTGGGAATTCTTACTCAAACATCTGTTACTTTGGGTGGGAATATCGTCTTAGTTGATTTCATGGTTATAGAGGACCCCTTGGAATTCAATATGCTCCTTGAGAGTGATTATATTTATGCTATGCAAGCTGTGGTGTCAACGCTATTTCATGTTATGTACTTTATTCATAACAAAAACATTGTCATTATCGATCAGTTGGATTTTATTGATCCCTCTCGTGGCCCAACTAGAGACTAAGTCTTTCCTTTATTGATTCCCATTGTCTCGATAGACACTGCCCCACCATGGGTAAGCTATGTGACCTCATATCACTCACGTTCAATTGATACTAGGAAGAAACCTCTGTTTTCATGCTTACCTTCTCGGGACTCGGTCCCAGTAATTAAACAGGTGATCTATCCTATGCGGACTGTGGAGCCCGCTCTCTACCATGTTGATCCATTTGAATGTTTAGACATGTGTCCTATCTGGGATGGTATACTTCCTTCTGATGAAGTATTCCTAGAGTCTTTGATACAATCTGACCTTCTTATGGATGAATTTTCAGTTATGAACAAGTATAACCCTGATTTTCTTAATAAGATGGATCTTTCTATTAATCGATATTCTTACATTGAGCTTGTTGAGTCTTTGGACTCTTTCTTTGAATCGCAAGTTAGTGATCCCGATGAGTTTGATTTTTCTTATAGATTTTTCAACTCCTATGATACTAAGTTTGTTTGTACAGACTCTATCTCCCATGTTTAATTTTTCTTTTCTTCTGACATTTATCTTATTGATTATAAACCCTTGAGCCTTGGCACTATAGAATCTTCTTTGGTCGATTCTGCCATGACTACACTTTATATAGAAAAATAGAAAATTTGCATCTGTTTCTTCCAAAGTGACCTACATCAGATATTTTCTGTTGAATATGATCCTGATGTTGTTGTTTCTTGGAGATAGGGTTTGTAGTTGGATCCACAACTGTTTACTGACCTCGCCTTGTTTTTTAAGCTATTTATGTTATTTACGAGACTTGGTTGCATAACATTCTATCAATGAAAAGGGGGATACTGTTGATAAAATGTTGTTAGTGATGACAATATTTCATTGATGTCAAAGTGACTACTCATGTGGTAGATATGATGAGGTGTGATTGAGGTTAATCATTGATTGGTGTTTTGTTGTTAAAGAGACCCTTAAGAAGTGTAGTTTCTAGCGTGGTTGTCTCGATCCACATGAAGGATAATAAATATTATCACATGTGAAACATGATCCATATGGAAAATCATCATTAGCGCCTCTACACATATCAAAAGAAACTCAAACTACAGGAATTTAGTATTCCTATAATAACGTGTTAGTAATGCCTTGGAAAGATTGTGAAATAGTTTTAATAGGCAGTATGCAAAGGTGGGACAAGGAAGATCTTGAAAATAAATTTATTGACCATGATGGGTCCACAAAGTGCACATCAAATGAGCATAATATTGATTGAACAAATGAATAACTTTCACATTATGGTTTTCTCACAACTAACTAAACCAATTGGGTCCACAAACACAAAATGGTTGGTTAGAGAAGGGCGTGATCACCCTTGATTTTGTTATGAAGGGTTCACTTGCAAATTGATTTCAAAAAAATGGATCTATTTATGAATTGGAGAGAAAATCTAGAAAGTGAATTAGTTGATTAAATTTAAAATTAGGGTGAGCATTGGGAAAACAAGCCTATGATTGGTTTCCATGATGTGACCATAGAAAACATGGAGTGATCGGGATCTTTTTAATTATAGACTTATCATTTTATTGTTAAGTCAAAAGAGAATGAATGGATAAATGTGCACATAAAGGAAGAATCACATAAAAGAGACATGCACCATAAAATCACAAAAACCCAACTTCATAACGGAGTTTGTCCCTATAGGAATACGTCTCTAAGCCTTCTCTTCAATGGGTAGATCTTATAAATCTCTGCAAAAATATCAAGTTACATGGAAATAATGGATTTATACCTCAAATTCTGCAAATGGGCTTCTCAGAACAAAAAATGGATTGCACCAATGCGTTCAGAAGGGTTGGATGGTGAGGATTGACATAAAACACTCTATACTTTGGTGATGTGAAAATCCAATCCTCAAAAAATCCTAACGAACCATTAAATGCCACGTGGTATGACATACACTGTACGGATGTGTACAGTGTATAGACCTTGAAAAGTGTGCCCATATCGGTAGTCTCATACTACGTGTCTTTCCTCTCGATGTTGTTGATGCAGTCCTCCTCCCTCGGCTTGGATATTGTTTAGGATTAAGTAATATTGACCCAAATCCCTAACAACGTACTGCCGGTTGGCAAGCTATGTTTAGGTTGTTTGTTGGGAAGAGTTCTAGGGTTCAATACCCACATACCCCCTCCCATTGTTTTGTTTTGCATTGTCATTTGGATTGCTGTGTTGGCAGTGCAATATATTTGGTCTTTTGTTTAAAACATGTTCCAACTTTAGGGGTAGTATTGACCGAACCACCATTTTTAGTAGCTAGTTGGTTCACCTTTCCCCCCACATACCTTGAATTCAAACTTAAATATAATATTTCCAATATTTGTTAACAAGCGGTGTCGGTGGTGTAGTGGTCAAGTAGTTGGTGTGCTAGATTGGATGTTGATGGTTCAAAACTCATGGAGTGCAATTCAAATTTCCCAACCACTTTTGGACTCTCCCAGGGTGACATGTCGCCTCAAGATTGGTCCTCATGTGCCACATCATGTTCCCAGTCATACCATGTCACCTTCCACGTTGGATTCCCAATAATATTGGTTTACCAATGGCACCTTGTGGGGGTTCCATGTTAGTGTATGTATTGTATGGATGTCATGTGTCACCCTTGCAATGGTGCCTAGTGGTCTCCTTTTTTCCCAATTCTGCATAGAAACATGTTATTTAGCCAAAAATTCAGAACACTGTAACTTTTCCATACATAGTCTCTTTAAAGTGAAATGAATGTTGATGGAATCGTCTTGCTAAGATCTATGTGCTGATGTTGGTTCCACTACATTTTGTTAAGTTTGAAAATCGACCCATTTGGAGATCCTCCTAGATCATAACTCCCCATTGAAAGGATTTTGGCATCTAAAAGTATCATTAGTCAATATTCAAGTGAGGGAATTTCTCCCTCACATTTCCCTTCTCGATCCACCATGCCTTTCTTGGTTGAG